>JAOXOE010000405.1:3659104-3695043 GCA_028565055.1 Phoeniculus purpureus | reverse complement strand
CGATAAAAGATGTGAGGATGTTGCCATTGAGATAGCCACAATATTGGAAGCGTACGTTGATGCCATCAAGGTGCTATATTTCCATCGGTGATGTAAGGGTCTACCCCGCATGTCCGAGCGCCCGCGCGCATCAGTGAGCTTCGGAGTTCCTCAAATTTCTGCCGTCAACAAGCATGTGACAGCGCTTTCAATCCAGATTTTGCAATTGAAGAGAAGGTAGATAAATTAGGCAGATTTGAGCCTATACCCATAGTTATAGGTAAAATTTTTCAACAGTAACTTTTGAAAAAGGTAAGTGTGACACAGATTTCAAACAAGAAAAAAGACATAGTCCTTTGCATGTGCCATGTTTGAAGAAAATTGGGTAGAAGTGATTACACTTCCAACAGACTACGAATCAAAGATCAGAGTCACAAGAAATAGGAAAACCAGACTGATTTTGGACCAAAAAGCATTACAAATAAGGGAAAGAGACAAATATTAAAAGTAAGTGAGCTTTTAAATTTCATTTAATGATGAACTTCTTTTAACAGGTGGCTAAACCTATGTGTTTTATAAGTATAATTTGTCTGTCTTACAGGAGAATCACACGTGTGTATGCACACTGTTTACCCCTTTCTAAAAGCCTTCCCTGTCTGCACAGTGATATACAACCCCATGTTCCTCCCCATCTATCTCCCAAACACAGTATTATCCTACTGAATGAATGTGAAAGTTTTGATCGAGGATGTTTTCACATGTAGAGGTGATGTCAACTTGGACACAGGACATGTATTTAAAAGCTAAAGTGCAATGGAGGTCAGCAGGTGGAGATTGCAAAGAACTAAAAAGAAAGTTGATTAATATAATATGAAGAGAAGTCAAAAGCAAAAAGGAGAAAAAATGGCAATATTCTGAAATAGAAAATAGCAAAAGACGGAAGTTTTATGCGATAAATACAATACGGAACACAGACACCAAAAAGAAGAATCCATAGAGTTGTACACAGCAGACGAGAGAGTCAATGCAATTTTCTAGGAAGAAATTCCCCACCATAAAACAGGCTTAGATCAGCACAGCCAGATGTTGAGAGTCAAAAAAACTTCAAGTTTCAGTGATACTCGAAGGCATTCTCATGGCATGAAATCTGTGAACTGAAGCAACTAACAGAAGATTTATATTAGCATGCACCTTCAGATGTACAGAATCAACATATTTATGTCCAGCATAACTAACAGCAGCTTTACAAAACTTCACAGATTTCTTTGGATTGGAAGGGACCTTTAGAGGTCATGTAGTCCAACGTCCCTGCAGTGAGTAGGGACTTCTGCAACTAGAGATCAGGTTGCTCAGAGCCCCATTCAAACTCATCTTGAATGTTTTTAAGGATGGAGCATCCAGGTGGGTTCTCACTAGAGCAGAATAGAGGGGTTATCCCTATAGTGTCTAAATCAAGACAGCTGAGAATTAGACTTCAAGTATAACAGAATTGAGCTGTCACCATCAGGTTAAAATTCCCTGTGCACTAAATAAATTATTCAGACCTGTCATTCGATATTATCACAAATCTCCACTTTTACTGAGATTTTATTATGTGAAAGAGGAAAAGGCATAATAATAACGATAAAACACTTGGGATGTTAGGAATCCAACCCTTGGAAGCAAGAAGTGAGAGAAAATAAATTAATTTTAAATATCTGTTCCCTTTAAGATAAGTTTACAGCATTAATTTTATAGATGTTCTATGTATCATAACGTGTAGGTGTGCACTGACAACTGATCATTTGGTGAAACTAACTGGGTAGGCATATTAATAATTTTCAGATGCTTTTGAATGGAACAGGTATAAATGTGATAGTTTGTAATTTCCATGACTACCAGTAACATTTATCATCTCAAATTAATTTATCAAAATTGCTTAGGAGTGATTTTCTTTCCTCCTCTTGTTCCATTTACTATTTTCTTGCAAATAAGGGCTTCATGAGCTAAAACTGTGAGCAAAAAGAAGCTACCCTTGCAGTCTGTAAACACTGACTGCTGTGTTCAGTGGCTGACCCTTACCTTAAATTGTTTTCCATGATGGGATTTTTGTTTTCACATTTTTTTGCCTAGAAGGGTGTTCCTCAAGAGCAACCACTCCAGCTTTGCCTTTTCTGATAAATACACACAAACAGTTTTGAGTCCAGTGAACCTTTTTGTTGTCATTATTAAGCTTGTCAATTGTCAGCATTTGTATTTCATTCCAATGATGAATGGTGGCATTAGATTTCAGCATTAAAATGTAGTTAGGATTGTAATGAGCATCATTAGGAAGCATAATGGGAATAAACATTTGATCTCATTTTACGAATATTTTTTTCTACTTTATTTATTTATCTTTTTTGCTTTCTAACAGGCAGGTGGACATACTGCAGTACTTATTTCTACACTGTGTCTTCTTATCCAGGACAGCTAACTCTTTAATAGCCTACCTTTTTTTTTTTTTTAAAACCAGAGCTAGAAAGACCTTACAGAAGCATCACCACAATCCACTCTAACATACACTTGGATTCTAAATCCTCTTTCTAGCTCCATTCTATATTCCTACTGAATATAAATTTGTAAATGAGTATGAGCCAACTTTGCATGTAAATGTGAACAGATGCAAGAAGTTTTTGAGGAAAGGAATAGCTTCATGCTCTGAACCAACAAATAGCAAAAATTAAAGACAATCCATGCTCCAGCTGGTGTTATTGTTTTCAAAAGTTTGTGAAATATTAGCCATACTGGAGTTCAGGGTACTGTAAAATACGACACTAACACTAACCAACTGATCCCTCTACGGGGATCTTTCTAATTCATGAATGCCAGACTCGGTTCTTGGTAGATTGAACCCTGTGGCCTGCAGTTTGTTTTGAAATTTTATCAGTGTCTTGCTCAATCACTTTACTTTCTATTAGGACATACATTGAGATGAATTGTTTCTGTAACAAGACTACACTCATTACAAGCTTACTTTTCAAATGTCTTTGCACAAATCCTACACTACATCAGTTAAATACACTCTATATAGTTAGCCATTGGAAAGGAAGAAAGTAGCTCTGAGGATAAGCAAAGCAAAATAGAGATCACTGCTAATTAGTAAATCACAGCACTCTGCAGATAGGGTGTAAGTGGAGTGTGGCACAGAGATTAAGACCACCATTTACGTAGCATGTCCTTTTGTGTGTAATGTCTAGCCCAACACATCTATTTTGCATTACTAGGGCTTCCTTCCATGCTACCAATTTGTTCTTACAGATACAGGCACAATTTTATCATGAAAAAACTAAAAGAACAAACTATGAAATGAACAGATTAAGTAAACCTGATGATTCATTAAGCCAAACATCACTTATTCCTGGGCACCTCATTGTGAGCCATCAAGATCATCCATGGTCCTGTGACTCTTGAGCACCACAACCCATAAACATACATTGTCTGTTCTAGAATTATATCTTTCTGCATTAAATGATAGTTGTACAATGACTAAACCTCAACTTTCCATTTAATTAAGAAACCTGTTCCTTTGGAAATCAGGGCTAATCCCCCATTTTCATCCTTGCTGATGTTTTGTGGTACATAAACTGTAGTGAAATGAAATACAGCATGTGGCTACCCATACCCATTCTGCCTTTGCCATCGATAAAATGTCTATGGTTAGGTCACAGCATGCAAAAATAAAGTGTGTTAGGAACGTCTCTGTTTTCTGTATCTTGCAGAGTTAGTGAAAACATTCATAGTCACCAACTGTAAAAATCTAAATCATCATGAGATAAGCAGTCTCTGTATGAGTAAACTAAACAGCAACAGAGAAATATAATAAAGTGTTTCTAAAATTGGCAATCTGAGGGTAAGAGTGATGAATTTGTCTTCCTTAGTAAATGATCCATCATGGTATTGTTGTTGAAGCAACTTTCCTCAGTTTTGTGAATTACACTCCATTTATTTCCATTTGTGATTCCATAACAAAGATAGATTACTTAAAATATTGGACTTGCCTCCATATACACAGCTTCGATTTTACCCTTTCATGCACATTAAATGCCCATTGGGAGTCTGGCAGAAGAATGGATAAGGAAAAAGAAATGTTAATTAAGTCTGCTATGTGACATTGGGGTCATGGCCTTGATCTTCTCTTTACCATCTGTCAGATCCCAGATAATGTGGTGGGGGAACTCAGAGTGAGTCAGCTAAAGGAATAGAGATCACCTCTCCCTTGCTTACTGATTTCCACCTATAGAATGCAAAACGCTTTATATAGGAGATCTGTATCACTTGCCTTTAAACGTTTCTTGGTGTGATTCCCATTCACGACATTTCACAAGGTGCAATGGCTTCTCATTTTATCATCTGGTTTAACAATAACAAATCATCTGGCTAAACAATAGAATACTATTGTTTACTGCTATGTTCCTATTTATCTAAATTAGAACATCACTTTATTTGCTTAAAGGCAAGGCAAACCTTTCTGAAGATCCATGTTTCCCAGACACACTACATTTTCATTCAGAAACAGAATTTTTTCCTCAAAAAATACTATCTTATAAATGCATGAGTGTTTCAAATGGTGAAAAAACAGTTTTAAGCGTCTTAACGCCTTCATTCTTGCACCATTCATTTTCATCATCAAGTACGTTCTCAGCTCATTTAGATGTAGGAGTTTGAGAGGGGAAGCAGGGGGCAGGAAAGGGCCATTTTACTTCTATACCTTTTGTCTGTGCTCAGAAGTCATTCTTCTATCTGGCTGTCCTGAGAAACCATTTTTAATATGAAAATCAGAAGCATATTCAAAAATAACTTCAAGAAAATGTGCTCTCCATTTAGCACAGTTTTAGACTTGCTTTAGATGTTATAGTAACAATGATTTAGCATTTAATGGGATGCTAAATAGAAGGATTAGAAAGATATTCCTCCTACTCTTAAAAAATAAAACAAATTCATGCACTGCTAAACTAGCACATTTAGAAACAGCAGTAGACTCATTCTTAGCTCTGTAAGTTTAAAACTGAGCCTGCTAATCTTTCGACTACAATTGGCATTTGCCTGTTACTGCCTGACTTTAGTCTTTATTTTATCAGAGTTTACCAGCTATGCATAATTCTATTTTCCAGGAGACTGACCAACATTACTCCACTGCACCCGTCGTCAAAGTCTCTTTCATTCCTTAGCAGAACTGTGGGCAACAGTCCTTGTTACAGTGGCTTCATTTCCTGCCTCTCTTCTTGGTGACTTAGACTTCTCAAAACACATCCTTTGTCATCACCATCTCCAGATGATACCAGCCAGAAAGGAAAACATTCCACTGCTGTTATTTTCTGCGTGCATATGCCTAGCACTCTTTTACGGGTATGTTGTCAAATACTGTCTGCTTTGGCGTTTTGGGATGCGATCAATGAAAGCACATAAGTGCTGTATTTGTATGCAAAATAATCCGTATCTATAGGCTTAAAGAAAGAATTTTCGTGCTAAATTAAATTTTGGAAAAGAGTGATTGAGAAGGAAAAAGCCCACAAACTTGGTCCCCTACTGAGGGACTTACTCTTTAGTTCTAATATGAAAGAAATCCCTACTGAGCAGCCCTACTGACTTAAAATAAGGCAAATACTCTCCGGATTTACAGTTGTTGGATCAAGCCATCATGCACATTGCTGCTGCAGTTTTTTCTCCGTAAGGTGGTTTTATTTTCTCTTCCTTCTTCCTTTAGAGCAGCTTAACCCCACAGAGAAGTCAAAATGTTGCTACTTACATGATGCCACAGCAAAAATCTGTGCTGCTATGGAAATGAATTTGATACCACAAATTCAGCAGTGCAACTGCACTGTAGCGATCAAGTATGAAAGGGAGATTGGCTGAGAACAAGGAAGCTTTTAATCTCTTCCATAATTATCAAGTGTGGCAAGAGAAATTATGAAGAAGAAATGAAAGGTGAATGCTTTCTTCTGAGCCTGCTATGTTTCAGAGTTTTGCCTGTGTCCGTCAGTTGCAGTTAGTAAGCAAACACAGACAAGGTATAAACTACACAATAGTCAGTCTCAAAGTTTCTTAGAGGTGATGAATTACACAAAAGAACTCCAGGTCCACTATTTTCTGTCATATTTGCATTTTCCCGTTGTTGAAACTGGCAGAAAGGACAGGCACACAGACCCCACTCCAATTAAATATTTGTCCCAAAACTATGCAAATCAAAACTGTTGGCCGCTACTACTTCAGTTATTTGAATGAAATCTCAAAAAACGCACTCAAACAATTAACAAAATTCAAAACGCTCCCCACAATTCAAGTGCATAGAATTGCACTTTTGCTCTAGAAAGTCATTTTCAAATGTCAAAGGACAGGCAAATGTCAAATTATACTACGCGTTAAAATAAGAAACTAATTATTAATCATACATTTTAAAAAAATTCTATTCTCTAATAGAGGATGCCCCACAAATTCAGATAAAATTATACTGAATAATTGTCAATATAGGTACAGGGGAAAAAGCAGCACATACACACACACACAGAGACACACAGACACATACACACAGAACCAGTTTTTGAGCCAAACCCTGAAACAAGTCTCTTAATTCAAATGTGGATGTGGTTGCACACATGCTTGCCTAACACTCCCTCATCCCCAAACTCAGAAGCATAACAAGTCAATCATTAACATCAGGTTTTAACTGAAGTTGTGTCAAAGATTCAAAATGATAAATCAGAATTAAAAAGAACCTCACGCATGCAAACACAAGACCTGGTCAGAGTGGAATAAGACAGACAAATCTTGTATGTGCCGTCTGGAGCAAAAAGGAGGACCTAGAAGTTCCCAGTTAATTATACAACATTCCCTACCTACTTTTCAGGAGCACAGTAAACACAATTAGTTCTGAGCATGATATGTGAGACATAAAAGCAGGACTGACAACAGTGTAAAAGGGAGCCTTTCCTTGCCTTCCCTCAGTGACAGCACCAAGCACCCCAATGTCAGCTCTATGCAGAGAAATCATGTCAGCTGCATTCTCTGGTGACCACTATTTCCCCATCCAAGAGACATTCCAATTTCTTTCTGTACTAAACTTTAGCCTCCCAAAGCTATAGCTGCCAAATTACAGGCTCCCTTCCACATTATGAATGTGTTCCCTTAGGAAGGATGGTATTTTCTTATTTCACTTTTGACCTTTCACTGTTACTATGAAGAGCAGGTGATAACTGACCCTATTGAAGAAGAGAGGGGTAGGAATTAGCAGCATTATGGAATACATAAAAATTACTTCTCTATAATCTCCAGACTTTTATTTTCAGGAAAGAAGAAATGCTTTTCAACCAAGTCTACTAAAGAAAAAGCAAATGAAAATGTTGTTTACCTAATAACTGTAGCTTCTATGTACTCTGCCACTCGATGCAGCAATACAAGCAAGGCCCATCAATTGTCTTCTGAAATACTTTTCTCCACATCTGAATCAGTCAGAGATCAGTATTTGGGTTTTTTTTGATGGTTGTTTCTCCTTGCTAATACTGATTGGTATGGAAGGTCAGATGTCAGTTACCATGTGATTGAAATGAAAAGGTTCCTGCGTTTCTGTCTGTCATGGATTTACTATCAGAACCTGTAACTCCACCAGATTTTCCAGGAAAGAGCAAGCAGATAAAATGAAAATATCTAACCGCTTCTGGTCCAAATTTCATGTATAGCTGATTCTAGACTTCTTTAAAAATCAAAAGTTGTCTTATTGGTTTGCTATTTTTTCCAACTTTGTGATGGGTCCTATTCTGAAACCTTGAAACCTTAACAGGTCTTCACAAGAGGATTTTGGATTTTCTGTTAATCAGCTTCACCCTAGTCTAAGTGCTGGGCACTGGTGACTGATGTGAAAAGAGCTATTCCTTGTTTATCTCATTGCAAATAAGCAAGACAGAAAACATGCTCTGCAGTGGGTATTTCTTGCACATTTCAGATCACTGTGCAGTGGAAAATGAATGTGCCTTGACGGTGAAACATAAATTAAGATTGGAAATTGTGACTTTCCAAGTCATAAGTGTGAAAAAGCTTTCACTTTAAAGGTACTCAAGTGCACAAGCTTTGACATAAAATATCTTGTTTGGTAAGCAGAAGTTAAAATTACCCCATTTTAAAGCAAAAGCCATTATAGATGGAATTAATGTTTAATTCCAGCATTTGACTGAAGTAGCTGGCTACAAGAAACTTAGTAGGAGTAGAATCACATATATTAAGAACAGACTGAAGGCACTGTGGTACTCTTTAGATTGATCTGAAAGAGCAGATTGGAACACAATGTTCAGCTTCCCACTGAGTTCCTATCCAGGTAATTGTTCAGTAGAGAGGCTGAGAGTTGCCTTTAGGCTTCTGTGGACAAGCTGTGTGGCAACAGCTCTAATCCATCAGGTCTAGCTGGTCATGCATGCTGGAAACAAACGCTAGCCATGCCTGGAGACTTGCAGAAAGGCATGTGGCAGTTCTAGAGGGTCAAAAGAAATAAACCGTACAGTCAACTTTAAGGCCATCACAATTATTTGATCCATGTGTAACATCTACATTTGAGCTATGCTTAGGGAGAGTCCAATTTCCACGTACCTGAGCATATCATAAAGATATATAAGGAATCACACAGTGTGTGCAGAGGAGGGCAACGAGGATGGTCGGTGGGCTTGAGCACCTCTCCTGTGAGGACAGACTGAGGGAGTTGGGGCTGTTCAGTGTGCAGAAGAGGAGGCTCCGAGGTGACCTTCTTGTGGCCTTCCAGTATCTGAAGGGGGCCTACAGAAAAGCTGGGGAGGGACTTTTTAGGATATCAGGTAGTGACAGGACCAGGGGGAATGGAGCTGGGTGGATTTATAGTGGATGTGAGGAGGAAGTTCTTCACCGTGAGAGTGGTGAGAGCCTTGAATGGATTGCCCAGAGAGGTGGTTGAGGCCCTGTCCCTGGAGGTGTTTAAGACCAGGCTGGATGAAGCTCTGGCCAGCCTGACCTAGGGTAGGATGTCTAGGGATTGGACTAGGTCCTTTACAATCCCTAATGATTCTATGATTCCTGACACCCACTGTTCATATGTTTATAAACATTAATGAGGTCACCCCTCATTCTCCTCTTCTCCAAGTTTAAGAGACCCAGCTCCCTCAGCCGTTCCTCATAAGGTAGGTGCTCCACTTCCTTCATCATTCTTGTTGCTCTACGCTGGACTCTATCCAGCAGCAATGTGTTCTTCTGGAACTGAGGGGCCCAGAACTGGACACAATACTGCAGATGTGGTCTCACCAAGGCAGAGTAGAGGGGGAGAAGGACCTCTCTCGATCTGCTAACAACCCCACTTCTGATCCCCTCCAGGATTCCACTGGCCCTCTTAGCCACAAGGGCATATTGCTGGCTCATGGTCATCCTGCTGGCCACCAGCACCCCCAGGTCCCTTTCTCCTACATTGCTCTTCAACAGGTCACTCCCCAGCCTATACTGGTACCTGGGGTTGTTCTTCCCAAGATGCAAGAATCTACACTTGCCCTTGTTAAGTTTCATTAAATTACTCCCTGCCCAGCTCTCCAGCCTGTCCAGGTCTCACTGAATGGCAGCACAGCCTGTTGGGATGTTGACCACTCTTCCCAGCTTTCTGTCATCAGCAAACTTGCTGAAAGTGCTGTCTAATCCCTCATCCAAGTCATTTATGAATAGATTGAATAGGATTGGTCCCAGTACCGACCCTTGGGGGACTCCAATAGATATAGGCCTCCAACTCAACTCTATCCAGTTGACCACTGCTCTCTGGCTTCTGTTCTGCACCCAGTTCACTATTCGTCTCACTACCCAATCATTTGACACAGTGGGAGACTCTGTCAATTGCTTTACTGAAGTCAAAATAGACCATATCCACTGGTTTGCTATCATCTATCTACCTGGTTACGCCCTCATCAAAGGCTATCAGGTTGGTCAAGCATGACTTCCCTTTGGTGAAGCTGACTGCCCCGAATGACCCTCTTGTCCTTGATGTGCCTAGAGACCACATCCAGGAGAAATTGTTCCATCACTTGGTGGTGACTGTAGCCTGGTCTTCGTCTGCTGCTGGGTTGACACCATTTACTTTTTTTTTGCCCCCTGGCAGCTAGAGAAGTCTAGCTCCGTCGCTGCTTCATGCAGTCTGAGAGCAACCATAATTAACATCTCTTATGGCTCTACCATGGATCAATCTCTCATTTAAATGGTGACTGCCACTTACATCACACCTACACAAATCCAACAAATTGAAAAAACAGCTAAGGCCTTCTTTTATCATTGGAATATTCCTACCTTTAAATAAGAAGGGTGAAACTTTTTTACTCCCTTGAAATTTTCTGTCTTTTTTTCCATCAGAAAGATAACACAAAAAAATATAACAACAGAAAAAAACCCTGCATCCCTCATCTTGCCTTTCAGTTTAAATTATTACAAGCGAAAATCAAGCCAATCTAATCTAAACCTACAAGCTAGGCTCTGCATACAGAAGCTGCTGAAATGATGCCTATTTTTTTTTTAAAAAAAACCTCTCTATTTCATAAAGTCTGGTTTGGAAATAGGGAAGATTGTTTAAATTTGTTTTCTTTACCTCGTAGCTTAGAATATTAAATTATAATTGTATTGTAAAAGGAGACATTTTCTTTATTCCAAGGAGATTATAAACCAGTGCTACACAGTGACAATCAATCTGAACTGTAGTAATGGAATTCTGCTGTTTCAGCTCTTTTCTGGCTGCATCATTAGCAGAATATAACTCCCCAAGGCTTGCTTACATTTTAAATATTTAATTTTTGTAACTGCTAAGACCAAATATTTTCAAAGGTAAATCGACAAATCTGAATTTCTTTTGCTTAGTTATTAATCTAAGAAAACATTGCTCCTAGAGCATTCAGCAACAAGAATATTTCACACCCCACACACAGCACACAAATCCTCCAGATGAATTTACATTTTATTGGGTTTTTCTCAGCTTGACTGCACACAAACTGACAATTCCAGGACTAAATATCACCTGATTCATAAAAAAAGTGCTTTCGACTTTTCTATATCAATCTGCACCCACTCTGGTAATTTAGAACTCTTAAATTTCTTCAGGTTACCGAGTTAGGAAAGCACTTGGACAATCACAATACTGATGTAAGGATATCCAGATAAACTCAGTTCTCTTATATCAAGATAGAGTACCAGCAAAAGTTGTGAAATTAGATGTGCTCTTTATAAATTAATAGAATGTAGGATGAAAGAATCAAACTTAAGCTGTTCTAAGGACTTCCTAGCTAAAAGTTTATTGTGATAAACACTGCATGGGTTTGAACCCAAATCTGACAAGAGGTCAAATATATTGTGGTATTAGTTTAAGGTAGCTTTTGATCAGCTTTTGATCCATTCAGAATAGACAAAGGGTGTAAAACAGCACAACATCAACCTCTGCACTAAGTCCATCATTTGCTTGCACTGCACATTGAATACCTGCTAATAATATGCAGTTTTTATGCAAAAATTACAAAAGTGGTTATTTATTTCAATGGCTGCTTTTTTGACATAAACATGAGGTTTTATTCCAGACTTGGTTTGTGTCTATCAGAAAAAGAAGGGATGCTACTTCATTGTTAACTTTAATGGGTGTTTTTATTCTTCTTTTTCATTGAGTTCAAGGCACCTTAAAATAGTTAATTTGCTGTAGATTTGGACCCTACTTTATCTTCTGGAAACATATTGTCATGCCCAAAGATCAGCATTTTTCAGTGAGCTCAATAAACCAGATTATGTCTATAGCAAAGGAAACTAATTGGCTTTTTCCCTTGCCTTTTGGAGGGATAATGGCCTGTGATTATTAATAAAGCATTTGTTCTCACTCAAGAGGTTTCATTGTATTTTTCTTTCTTTGGGTTGTACGTGCAGGAGGGCTGCACAGACACAGACTGCATACTGAGAAGTTGAAGTGTGATATGAGAACCTACAGTTTAGTTTCTTCTTTTATTTTTAAATTGCCTACAAAGAGCAACTATCATTTATCTGGCTAA
This sequence comes from Phoeniculus purpureus, assembly GCA_028565055.1. Taxonomy (NCBI): domain Eukaryota; kingdom Metazoa; phylum Chordata; class Aves; order Bucerotiformes; family Phoeniculidae; genus Phoeniculus; species Phoeniculus purpureus. The sequence continues at coordinate 3,683,038 of JAOXOE010000405.1, read as the reverse complement.
ATATATATGCACATAAATTGAAGAGGATGGAAGATACTTTGAAACTCTAAACTGTCTTGCTATGTGTCCATATACAGATGTGCAGGTGGGGAAAAGATGAAACAGAAGAAAATACAGGGATGAAAGGAAGAAAAGATGTCTATTTCCTTCCATGAAGAATTTTGAATTGGTGAAGGTCAACACTAGCTACCAGAACCTCTTATTTTAATTTATCTCAATATCCCTTTTAAGGGATTAGCGAAAGATAAAATTTGAAAATAGTCCTTCTTACCCTTGTTTTTTAATATGAAGGAGGAAACTGAACAATTTTCATACTATTCCATTACTGTTTTTTCCACATACATGAGTAGGAGGAAAGACAGGCTGCCCAGGGGGGTTGCGGAGTCTCCTTCTCTGGACACATTTAAAACCCATCTGGATATGTTCCAGTGCAACGTGGTCTAGGTGATCCTGCTCTAGCAGGGGGATTGGACTAGATGATCTTTCGAGGTCCCTTCCAATCCCTAATGTTCTATGACTCTGTGGTAAGTAGAAGACTGTGACAATTAAGACCCATTCTGTTCCCCTGCATGAAGGCTGAGACCTGAAGGGTCAGGGAAGTCCACCATTTTTCCTCAACCTACCAAGTGGCTGGTTAAAAAAAAACAAAAAAAACAGCCTTCCCCAATCTCCCTGATTTCAAGTTTGGCTGATGAATGCTGTCCTAGAGGGATACATGTGCCCAGCAAGTCACTGTTTGGTCTCTCATGTGCCCTAACTTCCATTACACTCAGGTATATGTCATCATACCAACCCAGGCCTCTTCACTACGCATGCCTCCAAGCCTGCTCATCTCTAAAAGCCACAGCCACAACATCACAGAAGATAATTCATCCCTTATGGATGCCTCCCAGCAGCTACAAGAATGAGCTTCCCCAGCTCTCCACTTTGCTAGGGAAGACCCAGAATTTTTCACTTGTAACTTTGAAGTCACATCAGAATTTCTTTTTGGTTTAATTGCATCAAGTCAGAGCTAATTTTTGTCAACCTAGAGCAAAAGTGTAACCAGGCCAGTATGTGTCAAGTTATGTAAAGAAAAAAACAAGTACTAAATCAAATACAATAGGAAGTTGGCCTTCCAGGTTTTCTTTGTATGGGAAACATGACCCTTTGGGAGCTGTCTGCAGATGTGAGCTCCCTATGAATACACTCAAAATTACTGCTATTGACATTTCTAATGATTGGTGATCTAGCTAATAAACATCTACATTTTTAAACAGAGATATGCATGGGAATTTAGATCCTAACCAAAGCCTGAAGTTGGCATAGACATAACAGCCAGATGCCACTTGCTTCCAGGGTAGTTTGTAAGACATTACTGTATCTGCTCTTCTGCATTTCCTCGAAAGTGCCACCTAACTGCCATCTGAGACAATTATCTGGGTCTGCACACCCTGTGCACACACATGAGCACTTCCAACGTGTATGAGCTCAGACAGGATATGGATCTGCAAGTTAAAACAATGAAACTGGCAGGTGCTACTAGAATTCAAAGTAATTTACCTACAAAGTTTGAAAACATTACTGCATTTCTCTTTGCAAGCAAAATTTAAGTTAAAAAATGCTGCATTATTAATTCTATTCTATAACGTGTCATAATTTCCTGTTATGTCAATGACATTCTGATCAAAGCTGTTAGCATAGCTCTGGCACTTCCATAGAAGGCATGGGTCACGATTTCAGGATTTGCTAGGGATCAGCATTACAGAACAGACTTCCTTGTTAAGGAGAGAAAGAAGTGAAGGCAAAGCACTGCACAGATCTAGTCTGTTAAAACCAAGTCCAAATTTAATGGCCTTCATAGCCTTTCTGATTGCTCCTTCTATCATCTCCTTCTACTGTTTTCTCTTTAACTGTTTTTTTTGTCATTAATTATCCTTTATGGGTATTTGGTTAGACTGACCTAAACATCCTTTAAAGGAAAACAAGACAGAGAGATTAAAAAGAGGTAGAACAGCACAGGCTGTGTCTTTTCCTCTACCAGTACTGGTTTTTAGCAACCTAGCTCCTGGAAAAAGATGGTAAATTGGCAAAAATACTTTACTGTGTGTATAGTAATATTTGCTGTTACTGCCCATACAAAGAGCTTGATTTTTGCATGTACTTAAAGGAGCAAACAAAGACAAAGGGAATATGAACTAAATGCCACATGAAACCTGAGAATTTAGTTGAAGATATCTTACACAGATTATTACTGCTGGATTTTTCCAGTTTCCAAGACATTACAAGACAGCTGGGCATAGATCATGATAATCTACTGGGATAAGAAAGTGCCCTGGAAGACGGGGGAAAAAACCACCTAATGCAGAACATCCTACTCAAGTTTCCGGTGTTTTTACCCATTTCTGTGGCTGAATTTTACCTATTCCTGTAATCCTAAATGGGAGCTATCCCTTTATAATGTCCCTTTGAGGGAGGAGGGATTGTCCTGTGGGATCAAGTCCTCATACTAAAGAGCCGCAGAACTACCAAACTTAACCTGGTCATCTGTGAAGGTGATCCTGCTGTGGCAGGGGGATTGGACTAGATGATCTTTCGAGGTCCCTTCCAATCCCTAATGATTCTATGATTCTATGACTTTTCTCCCTCCTAGAATCAGAATGAATGTGCAAACCTCTGGTATTTCCTAAAAAACAAAAAAAATAAACACCCTGATGTTTTAACTCACCTAGTAGGTTCTTGCCAACATGAACGTTAGGTAAGGCTGTAGCCGTATTTTATCATTTTCTTAAGAGAAAACAGTTCTTTGAGAGAAAAGCAATTACTGTAACCTGAAGCTCATTCTACAGGAATAATTTCATAATTATCAGGACTCTTTAATAAAGCCACTACTCTTTCCTTCTATATGCTATTGTACACTAAGAAAAATAAAGAATATTTATGCATCTTAAGCCAAATTATCACTCTAGTAGTTATTAATACAAAGCATTTTTTTTTTCCAACAGAACAATATGAAATATTTAAGGGTTAGGATCATTGGCAGAATTGACATTTTAGTAGCTTCACTCTTAATTGCTCTTTTTCAGGTGTTCATGTTCATTGTTCACGTATTAACTAACTAGAATCAGTTCAAGTCAGTCTTTTAGTGTCAGGCTACCTCAACACTGGCTTCTTGCTGTTTTCTACAGCGAATTTTAAATTGTTCCAAGGCTCTGTTAAAGTAAGTAGTCATTAGTTTCTTTTATGTTTTATCAATTGCTTCCCACTTGTCAGCTCTGCCAAGTAAATATTGCCACTTAAATTCACAAATTACTCCAAATCATATGTTTTGGTAGTTAGCATTGTACAGAAAAAAAGGTCAACTTTATGGTTTTATATATTCAGTCTGGAAATAACATTCACAAAATTATTTACAACACAAACGAGTCACCAAGCCCCAAATTCTGGTTATTTCCTAGCAGTCCAAGTAAGTACTCTGTTTTTCAGAAGCAGAAGATCAAGGCTATATGTGCTCTGTCTTTTTAGGAGGAAAAATGGAAGCCAGCCAAAGCTGTTATATATCTGTTTCTGGACTAGTAAAAAAGAAAAATACAAACAAATGCTCAAATAGACTTACATTTAATGTTATTAACAGCTTCCTCCTTAGCTGTGCTTAAATTATGGGGATGAGTGACATTTGTGCTTAATCACAGCTGACAGTTTTTGTAGGAATGAAAGAGTGATAGGCTCAAAAATTAAAGCTGGCCCAGGGGCCTGCAACAGACTCCGCAGTCAGAGATGAGAAGCCCCCTGTGCTTCTCACTAAATCCTCACAGAAGGGTAACTCCTGTGAACAGGACAGCTATGTTTCCCAAGTCAATGTGCATTTCCTTGATTTCAGGATGACAGAAAGATGGTGGATCTCAAAGCAGCTCAAAGTACTAGCATTACCCAAGGGAGACATGCAAGCTGAAAACCTGGCATAGATAATTTTCCTCAAATACCCAAGTTTTCCTTTATCTCCCTTTTCTCATTGTTCTTCAGTCTTTGATAGCAATTATTGACAAACATTCAATACAATGATCTTGTCTAAATAGTCATGAGGTAAGACACGAGAGCTACAGCAGGTGAAAAAAGCATCTTATTCCAAGGTAAATCTTAGTACTAGGTTTCACATCACGCCACACTGTACATTTATGGGGTCTGAGAAGCAGATAGCGTTGGCTGCCACTTAGAACCTCCACATCTCCAATTAGTTGTGGATAGGAGAAGCAGAATGTCACCCTTTTATGAGCTTAAACAAGTTTATAGAGCAGGAAAAGCATTAGATCAGCATCCTAAAACTGCACAAGTGACAAACATTCCAACACAACAACAATTATTTCTAATTTCACAGTCCAAACATCCAGTAGAGAATATTGTGGTGAACTTCCCATGCATAGTTCACTTTGGTTACAAAAGAGGAAAACTGATACCTTTGTATGTCCAGAATTAGTCAGACCATTTATAGTTTTTTCATCATTGGCACTTCAGCATCATTTCCTAATTTCCTGATGCTCACCATCAGTAAAATTAGCATTTAGGGCTCTGAGACTGATTTCTCCTTAGTTTGGGATTTGGTGTAAAGGGAGCTGGGGAATATCTAATATAAATTGATGATGCTTTTATTATACATCTCATTAAAGAGATGCCACCAGTAAGTAACAATGGTACAGACAGCTCACTGGAATCAAACTGTGAATAACTACCAAAACAATATGCAAAAATATGACCTTTTTTCCTAACAAGCGAGTTAAACAAATACAACAAACTGAACGTGCTTATAAAACACTTCCCAAAGAAGCATCTAACGTTCTTCAAGTACAAACCACGTCATGTTACAGACTTATCTGTTTCAAGTTTCTGCCAGAGGCAAACTGTTCAGAAAGAAGGTACGGTAAAACGGTATGAGCACAGTATAATTGGGCTAAATGGGACTTCTCAGGATGAACTCCTAAAAATCCGGTATTTTCCTAAAGCTTTATATTGTGTTTTTTTAACTGGTAAAAGAACAGTTGAAAGTTGTTGAGTAAATTGCTTCTATTATTTTGTTTTACCACTCACGGCAGTAATATGAAATTATCATCAGTAAAGAGTATTATTAGCAGCATAAATCAATAAACTGAAGGCACTTCCTGAACTAACTAATAATGCTCATGTTTTAGGGTTAACTATTAAGATGTACCATCATAAATCAAATAAGAGGCTATTACCACCAGCACACAGAACAAAGCCCATGACAAAACAGCTAAGCAGAGTAAACAAAAGAAATACCATTAAATTATTATGATTAATGGTGTTTGAAGTGTTCTGTAAGATCAGAATGTTCAGATTTATCTGCACTGGTTTCAGAAGCCTGGCAGTTTCTTGCAGAAATGAAGGAATGAAACTGCAAGTTTACCAAAATTTTGAATTTAAGAACTCAGCAAGCATGTAGATGAGGAAAGCAGATGAGGCTATTTATGCTTGGGTGGACCAGGAAACTTCTGGAATCATGTGAAATCCAACTTGGCTTCATGAACAGGAACACAGCTGAGCATTACAGTCTTAGAATCATAGAATCATAAAATCATTCAGGTTGGAAGACACCCTTAGGATCATAGTCCAACCATCAATCATACCCTCCAAGTTCACTCCTAAACCATATCCCCCAACACCACATCTAAGCTACAAGGGATGGTAACTCAACCACCACCCTGGGCAGTCCATTCCAGTGCCTGATCACTCTCTCTGTGAAGAATTTTTTCCTGATGTCTAATCTAAACCTATCTTGTTGGAGCTTGAAGCCCTTCTCTCTGGTTCTGTCACTAACTACCTGTGAAAAGCACCAACGTCTCTACAATGTCCTGTCAGATAGCTGAGAGAGCAATGAGGTCTCCCCTCAGCCTCCTCTTCCTCAAACTAAACAGCCCCAACTCTCTCTGTCTCTCCTCATAAGATTTATTCTCCAGGCCCTTCACCAGCTTTGTTGCCCTCCTCTGCACTTGCTCCAGCACCTTGATATATCCCTTATTCAGAGGTGCCAAAACTAGACACAGTACTCAACTGTGCGTGGCCTCACCAGTGCTGAGCACAGGGGAACAATCACCTCCCTACTGCTGCTGGACACACAGTTTCTAATACAGACCAGGATGTCATTGGCCACCTTGGTCACTTGGGCATACTGCTGGCTCATATTCAGTCCCCTGTCAATCAGAACCCCCAAGTCCTTTTCTGCCAGACTGCTTTCCAGCCACACTGCCCCAAGCCTGTAGTGCTGCAGGGGATTGTTGTCACCAAAATGCAGGACTCAACACTTGGCACTGTTGAAACCCAGACAATTATCCTCAGCAAACTGATGCAGTCAGTCAAGGTCCCTCTGTATAGCCTTATGACCCTCCAGCAGATCCACACTCCCTGCTAACTTGATGTCATCTGCAAACTTACTGAGGGTGCACTCAATCCCCTCATTAAGATCATTGATGAAGATGTTGAACAGGAGTTCAACTGATAACAATGAGGCACAAGGTCAAGCTCAGCTATCCAGGCTAAGAGATCTTAACACTTACAGTTCTTGAGCAACTCAGGGGAAAACAGGACAGCAAGGGTTTCCTTAACTAGACACTCACAAGAAATTATTTCTCATTTTTTAATTGAATACTAGAGGCCATGGTAGAGCAAAACATTCCCCTTCATCTATAAATAAATGTCATACCAGGAGTGTATTGCTTATGAGGGAAATGCTTTCCTGTAAAAAAAAAAAATAGTAACTATTCACTCTTGGCTACTGCAGATAAAGTCTTGTCCTAACTACCCACAACTTATGCCAAAATCTTTACAGCTTCAATGGCATTTAAATAACTTATGGAAGAACCTATCAACCATCACTAGAAATACTGAAATAATCATAAAATGATTGTGGGACTTGACTTTAAATTCTACGTGGTAACTTACAACATACTTTGAATTAACAAATCTTATAGAATCACAGAATAATTAAGGTTGGAAAAGCCCTCTAAAATAATCAAATCAACCATCAAGCCAACACCACCATGCCCACTAAACCCAGTGTTTGGAGTTGAAGTTTGGCTCAGTATAACTTTGCATATCAAGGCTTGTTTCTGTGTAAAGGAAGTAAACAAATATGAGCAATAATGTAGTGATATGTGAAATACACCCCTCTAAGAATAAAGGAAAGTTAAAATATTGATGTTTTGTTTCCAATAAAGGACTACATCTGCAGTAGTAAATGGCAGCCAAAAGCAAAGTAGTTCTTTAAAAAAAAAACAAACAAGCCAAAACAACCCAAGAAACACTGCGTTAAAATCCTCATGTCCAAGTCCCAAGCAAGTTAAGACAGACACTCCTGAGTGTATCTGTGTCTGCTCCAGAATTTCCTTTTCTGTACTGTTGCTGTAGGGGAGGTATAAAGCACACCCACATGTCTGCCAGTTGTACCTTGCTTACAGAGGCTAGCACAGCAGAAAGGTACTTCTGGACACAGTGCCTGGTTGTTAAAATGTTACATGGAGCTATCACCACCTATCTCCATGTCTACACCTTCTAGATTCATTCAGAAAATCCAAGAGAATTTCACTCCACTTTAAGCTTCCAAATCCATGACATTTTTATAAGGTTTCTCCAAAGACACCAGCCAAAGAGAGACTTGAGGAAATATGAGGGTTAAAACACCACAAGCATTCCAGACTTCAAAGAAAGGAGGGATGCTCAGTGGAGGACCCACAGGCACCTTGAGAGAAAGAAAGCAAGAGAGGCCAGTGGTAAGTATTATCTGCTTTCCAAGTTGGACTCATCTTTTTTCCCCAATTTTCCCCAACAGGAGATGCTTTGGATGCCTAAAGCTGTGATGGCCCTTGTGCTAAACAGATAGAGCTATTTTAAAAATAAAAGGTGTTTTATTTATGAAAATCATTTCCAAATTTAGAAACTTCTGGTTTTACACTAAAAATTTTTGCTTACTGAACCCTCAAGTTTTTTAAAATCCAGCATTTCTCACAACTCTGTAAACTAAAGAGACGGCTATTTAATCAAATAATGCCTCTAGCATCAGAGACATTATCACTCACAGCTCTCGAGTGATTGAGTTCAAAACTCCCTAGTCTCTGCCATTGCAGAGTGGACAAAAACTCCCCTCTCAGTACGAGGTCATCAGTGCCACCTCAGCAGAGACTACAAACAAGCATTAAGAGGGTGCCCCTGCTGACTGTGCTGTCAGACCCAAAATTAGTACTTGTAGGGGAGTCTCAAGTCATATTAAAGGACTCCACAGGAGCTTTGCATTTCACCAGCTCAACATGTCCTGTAGGTAGGCAAGAGGTGTTCAGCCTCCAGTGCATTCCCCATGGCAGTTTTAAGTCTTTATTTGCTTTAGAAATCAGAACTTCTTACTTACCAAGTTTACTTCAGAACATAAGATTTAGTTTGATATGACTGCATACTCCAAAATTGTATCTAACAAGAGAGAGCATCAGGTGATTTTTTTTTTTATTGATAGATTTTTAGCAGTTCTGTGAAATGCTTTGGAAATAATGTGCCAAACACACTGTCTTACTATGCTACCAAAATCTATAAACAGCTGCAGACTCACGAAAGCATGGTTTAAAGAGATTACACTTTTAAATCATATTTGTGCTAACAAAAAGGTAGTATTATCCCACTCTTCAAATCATTTCCAAACTCCTCTTTTTTTGTGTGTTCAAATTAGACTGGAACACTCCTATAATTTCTCAAACATCCACTCATCAAGGTGTAATTCCACCTTATTAAACAGAGGAACTATAGCCTCTTACATCATAAATCTGAGCTGTTCTCTCATAAAACTCACAAAACTATGGGTTTAATTGATTCTCTTCTGTATAACTGTTGAGCCAACAGCTGAAACAACTTCTGCTCCATCTTCTGTACCATCAGAAATACCAAAAGCTACATGCAAGGCCCTGGAGTTCGGTGAGCATTCTAAAGACAAACCAAAATGGTCACACAGCTGCAACACAAGAGTTATCGAACACAATCTTTGTCACCAGTGATGAGGCATAAAATGGAAATTACCCACCCTGATTTAAATTACCGTATTCTTGTCAGTTTTTAAATAAACCTCTCTTCATTTTACTGTCATCTGAGGGTACTAATTCTGAAAATTACTGAAGTAAAAACATGAATTTCATGAGAATTTCACAGACTCACAAGAGCAGCCCTGCCAAAACAAACAAGAGACTATATAAAGTGTTCAGTTTGCATAATTTAGGTTATTATCTTTCTTATCCCATTTTCCCTTTGGAGTCATTTACCAGCAATACCAATAGGTGAATAGGGAAGTTGCTGGGGGGAAAGTCTTTAAGGGAACACAGATGTTGTATGCGAGGTGGGAGCGTAAAGGGGGTTCTGGGAAGAAGAAGGGATAGAGAAGACAAGGCAGAGGCCATTGCTGACGTGGTGTGTTGGAGCTGCTGCACATTTCTTTTTTGACTCTGCATTTCTCCTTTGCAGCCTTGGCTGCCTCAGTACCCTGATTCGGCTTCAGTTTCCCCTCTGAGCTCTGCTCCCGGACTGCAACCTTCCCGCTGGCCCCAGTTGCTCTGAGGCATGCCCCTCCACGCTTGCAGTGCTGGTTTCACCCTTCCTGCCTTGGCACTTCACTGCCATTGCTGGCCTGGCAGCTCTTCTTTGTACATCAGCGTTTGTTCCTCTTGTACCGTTTTCCCCTCTCGTTATCCCTCTTATTTTCCCCATTATCATAGAATCGTAGAATCATAGAATCATTAGGGATTGGAAAGGACCTCAAAAGATCATCTAGTCCAATCCCCCTACCAGAGCAGGATAACATGTGGCATTTTATTCCAGTCTCCTGATCTCTCTTGTTCTCAGTCCTCCTGCTTAAAATAATCTGCCCTGTGGCGGTTCCACCTTTGGCCCTGAAACCAGGACATACTCTGTTGGGTTAGAAAGAAATTTCCCTTCCAGTCAACCTTAAAAGTAGATTTATTTGAATAAGAAGAAAGAAAAGGGTCTTTAAAATATATCTTGTCTCCCATGCTTCTGGTCAGAATACATCTATCGCAAGAGCACATCGCTGATTTCTGATTATAGTAAACAAAGGAACCCACCAAAAGGATAATAAAGTAACCCACATTAAGCTTTTAAATTAACTCTGTCTTAAAAAAGGTGTATTCCATTGCTCACAAATATATTCAAGGTGCCTACGTTTTAAATGCAAAGTCCCAACACAGCAAGGTGCTGCCACCTTTCATTCATGTTACTGGGAGGTGAAAGGCTCTTGGTACCTCATCAGATGCTCTGCTTGCTCAAGAAAATTATTACCGTGATCACATTGAACGACCAAAAGTAAAATTACAAGTAGGTGGGATTTCAGTCTAGTAGGCACTTCCCATACACTTTTGTAACATCAAGTTCCAGGAAAGTAATGTCAACGAGATTACAAATAAGAACTTCAGTTTTCCAGACTACCAGAATATCCAAGGAAGGCATTGAAAACACGGGTTCAGGTTCTCTTGCTGCTTTCTATTTTGTCTTCTGTACAGATAGGTATTTTAAAGTTTAAGGATAGTAGTAGACAGTTAGCAAATTTTGCCTTAGGTGGTACAGCATCCATGTTGAAAAATTGCTCTCAAAACCTATCACATTCCTGAACATTTCAGTGCCAGTGCACTTGTGTCATGTCCTAGTTGATCAGAGAAGGGAATTAGTGGATTCACTTGGGGAAAATTAAGGAGACTTTCACCACAGGTCCAGATAAAAGTCAAAGTTTACTAAAATTATCAGATTCTGAACTCAGAAGGCATAGAAATCACTAAAAATTATCAGATACCAAACTCAAGAGAGCCCAGAAATCACTCAAGTTACTAGACACCTAATTCAGAGAGAAGAGAGAAAAAGGGGAAAGGGAGAGAAGATGGATAAGATGTTAGATAACCACTTCAGGCTGCAGTGGTGTCTGGTAGGCTCCAATCTCCCTCCCAGTTGCTTGGTTCTGCAGAACACTGGAAAAATTCTGTTTCTTTGATCACCTTCTCACTGAGGTTCTTGGCACAGTCATTTGCAGGCATGGAGGGGTGGGGGTGATAGATGAGCAGTCCCTCTTCCTGAGCTTTGCAGATTTTCTGGTGTCTCCACCTAAGGTTTTGTGGTCAGTCTCTCACCATGTTTGCAGGCTGGGGAGAGATGAGGATGATGACCACTATGCACCATTCAAATCCCGCCTTTTTTCCCCTGCTGCCAGAGGTGTTTTGTTCTTCATCCCCAACATTATGGGGGACTTTGTTCTCAGGGTCTTAGACAAAGCACCAGCCGGTCAAGCCTTGAAAAATGAAAACTCATCACGTTATCATGAAGAGCCAGGGCCTGCTTGTTAAGCTTTAACTGCAGAGTGCTGATCTCTCCCACCAGCTTCAGGGTCTCTCCCGCTACCCTGCTCACAGATTTTCTCTTTGCTTATAATTGTTTGAGCCATCTTGCTCATTGTTAGGTCTGACAACCTGGTCTGTTGCTTTCTTCCTTACCATATACATATGTCCTTTTTGTGTCTTTTCTCTCATTCTCCTTTTTCTTCCTCTCATCTGCTGTGATTAATTCCAAGATCCTGCTTTCATTCGCTCAGTTGCAGAAGTACTTCTCTAACCATTTTTCACCTTAATTGATTTACAGCAATGCCTAAGTTTTATTTAAAGTACTAGCTGATTTCAATAATTAATTCTACTGATTTATCAAAGTTCTGTATTAAAAAACTCCAAAACTATTGCTACTCAGTGGATTTTGCTTATGTTTAATCCCAATTAGCTGCAATCACTCAATTCAAAGCTACTCTGAACCTACTCTAGCAACAGCTGATTAATTACTTCTGTTCCCCATGAATAGAGCCCATTTCATATCACACAATCCTAGCAAGATTTCTATTGCCTTCAGGGTCACCAACATCACTGGTGTCACAGAACATATACCAGTCTATCCTGGTAGATCAAGCTACACTCCAAAATACTAGGGGTGTAGAGCAGATGAAAATGACCACTTTAAACAGGTTCTAGTACTGATCGCCAGCAGCAGAGAAGAAACAAAACTCAGCCCTACAGATTTTTCATTTACTATTACTTCAAGCACTTCCTCCCTGGTTTAAACCCCTCTGCTGAAACCATCCCAACTCCTCATTAAGCATTAGCAATTAAATACCAGCAGCACAAGTACGATTTGTGTGTGTGGGCTATCAGAAGGACACTAATCACAAGACAGGCTTGTTCCCATGAAAGTCCTATGTGTACTTTAATTTTACTGACTACTGCCCTACCCTTATTTTAAGATACAGGAGATGCAAATTCAATTCCCTGTCCCAATGCAGAACTACTAGTATGCAATAAAGTGGGAATCAAGGAGACACACAAGAGCAGGTAGTGGGTAATATTCCTAGCAAAACAAAAAGCAAGACTCAAAATTTAGGTCTGGATTTAAATACAACTCGGGTTTGGTGCAAGAATTGAGACTGGAAAAATAACTGAATTTACTGAAGCTAAACCCGGGTATTTTCAAAGATTAACGAAATTTTCCAGGTTTCTGTGCTTGAATCCCTCTCTGGACTTTTTGAATAGACTATTTTTTTTTCAATAGTAATTTTGTTATCTCCAGGAGAATGAAAAAGCTATAAAGTATTTAATTTAAGAATTTAATTTCAAACAGATAGATGAACAGGAGTGCACTTTAAATTATAAACAGGAAAACTGAATGATAAGAAATATGCTTTCATTACTTTCTAAGTACAGTAATAACGCTTGCTACCTTGGGCCAGAAGATTATTGGCAACCAAAGTTTTAATCATCAAAACAGAAAGACTTTGTGTGTCTGGGAAATAGCTGTTTCTATACTACAATACGTTTCTTGGTATTTTGAGCTTTGGCTAATAAACATTTAATAATGATTATATTAAAAGTTATTGTCCTTGGGGCTTGCTTTTCATGTGTACTATATAAAACAGGTGTCTTGTATTATTTTACTGGCACTAGGGCTTTCCGGTTTGCACTGAGCTTATGATTATTAGTTTAGAATCCAGTTGCTATCTTTGCTTTGCCTTGCAAAGTTCTAATTAGAATTTGGGGAGTCTAGACAAGTAATATGCTTCATGAATAACACTCTGTGTTTTAGATGCATGATTGCTACTCACTGTCTTTCACTTGTTTTATTAAACAGAGAAGCAACATTTGTGTAATCTTCTATATTTGATCTTTGTGCACTGGAAAGAACTTATTAACAACAAGAACATGGGATGGCAATCACTATCCACTTTTAAAAGTGTTAGAATGAAGACAGTGCAAACTAAAGAGTTTGATTCAACAGAATCTTATTAAGAGCATCTCCACTGGTCATTTAGACCAAATGATTCCAGTACCTTAGAAGGGATTTCTCAGGTCAGGTAGCCCAGATGCCTTCAGAAATGCATGATGACACTACAACCTAAATGTTGCATCAAGCTGCTTCTTGAAGAAACCCACTGCTGATGTGCCCTCAATTTGAGTGTCTGTCCTCAAAGCTAGGAATCTTGTGCGATGCTACTTATACTTCCTTTTTCCATACATACTTGTGCTTTAATGCAGAATTAAGTGTGTGAGTTCTTCCCCTGTAGCCTTTCTGATATCTTCATCTTCCATAGATGTTGCTCTACAGGTTTTTCCACATAGTTCCATAAATTATGAATAATAAACTATATATACTCCTTGATTGTGTGCAAAAATCAAAGCACTGGCTTCTGACTTCTTTTGTCCCTTCAGTTATGAAAGGAGAATACAACAGGACTGCAGGCTTTGCACAAGGACTGATAGACTCTCCATTAAGCTATCACATAGACTGCTACATAAAAGCCTGGTGAGGGATGGGAGGTTGAGTACCTTAGGCAAGAAGGGAAGTTGTTGAAATGCCCATACCCAACAACTGGCTGGCAAAAGAGAAGCATGTAGTCAGAGATGTGTAAATAATTGATTTTCACTTTAGCTACTGACTTGAAAAATCAGAGAAACAAATTCTGACTAACTGACCCAGAATAGAAGCATTTTGGTTGGGCTTCCCCCTCTTCTCATTCTCTCTTTTCCCATTCACTGCATGTGACAGGCTATTGAGCCTCTCTTTTGTTCCTTTTTGAATAGTCTGGATTGATCTAGATAGTAGAGGGGTCTCTATTGATGAATCACGGAAAGGTTCATCTCAGAAAAGGCCTCTGGTAATTTTTGAAAGGTATAAGATGCCTGAGTTCAAGTCAATCTTATGAATTAGAAAAAGATTACAGGTCAGCACCCTGGCCACTGGCTTAAGAAACCCAAAACACTTCAGTTCAGAGTGATCAAATTATTATTTTGACGTTTTAAAACTTTTCCTTCTTTCCCCAAACTAATTCTCAATTCAAATCTGAATATTCAGGTTTAGTTCAAAATAATAGGTACATATTTTCTGCCTGGATAAATCACTGGGTTTTGTTTGTTTGTTTTCTGGGAAGAGGTTTGTTTTGTGACTTTTCCCCCTAAGCTCTGTTTGTGATCAAAACCAGATTATCTTCAGCACTGTGGGCTACTTTCTTCTTCTCTTTAATGGCCAATAGTGGAGTGGAAAGTCAGCCAACTGGACAAAATCTCTGGTCTGTATTAGGCAATCCCTATGGAACAGCCATCACTGATGTCATTAGCAGGACACAGAGTGCCATGGCATTTTATGCCTGTAAGTGGCTGATCTTTGGCAGCCATTCCAAGATCTAACAACATACATGTTCACTTCACTCTTGAGAATAGGAAAGTTGGACTTCTGACTCTTAACTACATGTAGCAGCTATCACATTTCCTGCTTCTTCTGGTTAGTCATGTCAGTTAGGTCTAAGCCATTTCAGTATTCCCTTGTTGGTCTGTTAAGTATCCAGTTGGTTAACTAGAGCCACTGGGGGTTATTGTTGTTAAAATCATTTTAAAAGTCTAGTGTTCCAAATATTGGGAATATTTGTGATGCCTTTAGACTTAATTAACAAAAATTACTAAAGGATTGAAGCATC
The DNA here is from genome assembly GCA_028565055.1 of Phoeniculus purpureus. Classification (NCBI taxonomy): domain Eukaryota; kingdom Metazoa; phylum Chordata; class Aves; order Bucerotiformes; family Phoeniculidae; genus Phoeniculus; species Phoeniculus purpureus. Next base: position 3,668,013 of record JAOXOE010000405.1, on the reverse strand, counting down.
ATTCACATGATAAAAGCCTGGAAGAACTACGACTGGTCATCCTGGAGAAGAAAAGGCTCAGGGAAACCTTACCAAAGTGTAGAAGTGCCTGATGCAAGGGAATGATGAGGGAGTCAGGTTCTATTCAGTAGCACCCATAGACAGGGAGTAAAAACTACAAAACATGAAAAACCCAATTAAAAAACAAACAAAAAATACAAACCATTAAAATCAAGCCAATGACAATGAAAAGAAGTTTTTGCTGTGATTGTGATCAAAACACTGAACTACACTACCCAGAAGTTTTGTAGATTTTTCTAGCAGTGAAGACATTCAAAATCTGACTGGAACAAGTCCCAGACAACCCACTTTCTCTCCAGCCTAAAGAAGTCTGGAGCAGGATGAACTAAATAAAAACCAAACAAGTCTACCAATGCAACATCACACAAACTACCAGATACTCTGAGCTAGTGCTGAACTTGTATGAATAACCCAGACCGGTTCAGTGCTGTATCCCCGTCAAAGTGGGTCAGCAAGCAATTCCTGAGCACCCACACCTTTACATTGCCCTGTTCTATAAGCGAGGGGATTCCCTTCTGAAGAAGGCATCAGCATTTATAGATAAGACTTTAATATTATTTCATCTTCTGTGTGCTACATACCCTACTGCAGTTCACAGTGCTATTAAAAGGTCTCAGAATTTGCTCATCTTACATGCTGCTCCTGTACTAAGTTGAACACATGCCCAATTTTTAAAAACTATTTAAAGATGTATTCAGGTGTCCAATGTGATTTAAAATAACTTAAGATCTGGCTCCAAACAACTAAATCTGGCAATCAATTTTTATGTTCTTTTCCTTTTACGTTTGGTATATTTGCACTCATCTATTATTTTAAAGCATAGCTTATTAGCAAAACAGATTAGTACTTAATGACTATACAGAAGCAAAGTGAAGGAATGTTTTGATTGCCAAAGAACAATGAAGTATTTTGGATATAGTTATGTTTCCTATAGTTAGGTTTCTACAGATGACTTTTATGCAGAAGAACTGGAGAAAGACAGTATCAATCCTGTCCGTACTCATTCAGGATAAATTACAATACTTTAAAAAAAAAAAAAGAGCCTCGATTATTTTTTAAATAATATTGTACACTTCTGGCTTGTCAAAAAATAAATCTAGCACATAAGAATAAATCTAGTACATCTGTGAAGCAAAGTACAGCAACAAGAACATGTAACTGATACTTTTGTAAGACCAGCTCAATTCTTGGTTAAAAAAATAACTAAGGTAAGTTTACAAAATGATGATTTACAAAATAATGAGCATAATACAAGCTGAGTAAAGAAAGGTTTGCTTCCTGTTCTCTTAGAGCAAACACTATGCCATCACACAAAACTAGGAAGCAGCACAGAGAACATTGAAAAGGCAGTGGGCAGTGATTGCTTGCTGTGGCACAGGTAAACTGCAGAGGTCCTCACTGGAGCACACTGCCACAAGTCTACTCAGCTCAGAAGGCATTCGGACAGATCCACAGATGGAAAGGAGAAAGAAAACTAAACAAACTGCCTATTCACCCAAAGACATCTAAACTCATTACACAAAAAGGCACCAGTTCATCCAGTCTAGGTTGGCAATTCTGTGTCAGAGTCCACTGAGCACTAGGGAAGAAGGAAAAGGTTTGCCTCAGCATTTACTGTCAGACATCAGATATTGCTTAGGTATACTAGATTAAACTTAATTTTTCTTATTCCTTAAACTGGTGTTTATTTGTTAGCAATCCCCACTGGATAAGTTTCACATCAGGTCCTATGAGTATGTCAAAACAAATCCAAGAGACTTGTGTCTGTGGTAAGACAAAACTAACTTATCTTTATCTATCTATATTCAAATTAAATTCTAAGAGATAACATATTTATTTCAGTTTACTCCATACTTCACTCTACTGCCAACACAGTAGTGGATCTCTCAGCAGCTGGAAAGGGTAACAGAGCTGTAATAATTTTATTTACTTATAATGTTCAGTCTCAAGTCATGAAAAGCATCCTAGTTCTGTCATGCCATAAAACATCATGGACTAGTTCCAGGCCACTCAAAACCCAAGACATAAGGGCAACTGTATTCTAGAAACTGGGGAAGCAATTTATAAATTCCAGATCCTCAGCAAGTGCATCTTTCTGAAATCCTAAACCACCATCTGTTTACTAAACCAAGCAAAGCAAACTATGGATCAGGCCCTTTCAATATTGTCCAAGGAGGAAGGAAAGACAGGCAACAATGTGCAGTTAAAAACTTATCAGAACCAGCTACATAAATCTTTCAAAGACTGCAGTAGTGGATATTAGGGAAGTGTGTCCTAAAATGGACACTGATTCCTCCCCTTTGGGCAGCTGCTGTTCTTATGCATATTCAGATATTTAAGGAACAAGAAGTTCACTCTAAATGCATTAGGGGGTTAATTAGGTTTTCAGCAAGCACTTCTCCAATTCCTCCTCCATACAAACGCTATAACTGGATCATTGGGGGATAGCTGGCAGCTGTAAACATGAATCAGGACAACCACAAGTAATATTGGCAGCAGAGTGATTTACATTTAAGGTCATTTAAAGATAACTTCTACTCTTCATTATTCAGTCACTTGTAATGCACATGGCTTAACAAAGACCATGACATGAGGATGGTACCAAGTACACTTCTATCTACAATGATTTTAATATTTTGGGAGGTTCTTACATTCCTCAAGTTTTATTAATCAAAGTTGTCCCTTTTGGACTTCTTGTAATAAAAAAAGGCAAGTGCCTATGCACAGTCACTAGAGTTTGAAAGTTGCACTTCTGAAAAGCTGCCTGCAATGAATGCTCTGCTGGGATCTAGAAAGCATGAGACTAATCTGTGGTGTATGTTTAAATTTATCACCCTGTACCTACACAAATGTTTCTTAAAGCACCTCTACTGTCGAACAGCAGCTTTTCCAGATCACTAACAGTGTCCTACTGTCTTTTTTCCAGAGAAAACTGTAAGGAAACAAAACCATTTTTTCTTACTTGCAATACAGATCACATTAAAAGAGGATTAGGATCTGTGCGAGTATCATGTTTAATTTCCTCCTCATCTTTATTCCCAGATTACAAGGAAGTGTGCTAAATGCTTAAAGCAGTTTGGAGCTATTCCATCTGTACCTCAGTACAGGTGTTATTCTTCAGTTTTAGATACACCCTGAGTAGGATCCAGTAGCTCTTTTATTTTGCCCTGCTAATGCAAACACCTATGGATCTAAGTAAGTTGATGCTTCATGCACACTGAATGAAGTTTTTTCACATGCATGAATGTCTGCAGGATCATGCTTTAGCATATAAATGAGCACCTAATATTGTTGATCCTTAGTCAAAGCACAATATTAACGCTGTGCTATTTTGCAGATTCCCAAGCAGTAGATTCCCAAGCAGTAGAGATGCATCAACACAAGTGGGACAATAATCTACTCTGTTCTATGCTGCAGTTAAGATAAATTATTTCTGCAATATAACTTTTGTTATACAAGCTATTAAATTCAACAGATACTTAACTAGAATGAATGAATATCTGATGAAAAGAATGTAATCACAGTGCAAGTAGGAATAAAACAAGAAGACCCTACTGAGGTGACAGAAGTATAGAGGTGTTAAATAACAAGGTATCTTAAATGACATATTTCTGCGTAGCAGGCAACAATGTGTTTTGTTAAACAAGAAAGTCCTTTCATTTAAACAACTAAACACTCAAAGAATAAAAGATACTATTGTACCTTATCTGTGTACACTGGGTTATCACCTAATCAGATTCTTATGAGCCTTTTATTAAAGTTGGTTGTGCAGTACAAATAAGTCTGCAGGTACTTTTGGAATAATTTCTGTACCTAATGTCATCCAGACTACTTTAATTCTAAACTTCGGTATCACAATGGCAATCTGTTTTCTCCAAATTGTACATATGTGTCGTGTTCCCACAAACACTTTCATGATTAACTTTCTTGGCACAAGCAAAACTCAATATTAAAGCAGAAACACATTGTCCTTCAAAGTAATAATCTGGATTTCACAACATTTTCTGACCTCTAGAGTAAATCAGTTAAGCTTTCTTTTCCTATCTCTTCTCATTCACCATTGGCACATACATTTTTATTTTATTTTTGCTTTAAAGGATAACTTTTAAACAAAAGTAGTAAGAATTTCAACTACAAGTAGGAAGAATACCTCACATTGAAACCACTTTTCTTTGGTGCTTATATTCTTCAAGAATATATAGATTTGAATTTCCACAAGCAAATATAGGAAGTTGAATCTAATTTTTCTGTATTTTGCAGGTTGACTACAGAATAACATCTATTGTACTTAAAGAAAGCTTATTTTTCTATTTATTCTAGAGAAAGCTGGTGCAGCCACTTCACAGATAAAGCCCTGACAACCTACACATCATACTGTACATCCCTGTCTAACATTCTGGGTGCAGAAGACTGAATTCAGAAAATGTGATGGACGGAAACAAAGAAATATATGGAATCATCTTGACATGCCAACTGAGATTTGGTTCTCTCAGCTAGAACAAGAAGCATCAAGAAAGAAAGAAATTTCTGCGCAGAACATGGGAAGGGCAGAACTGGAAGAGGATGCAAAGAAAAAAGCCACATTACAAAGGTTAAATGTGAAGAAGCAGCAGCATATGATTGTCTTTAGAGAAGAAAAACTCTGTAATAGGATGGATTCAACTTGTGACTTAAATCCCCTTGAAAAGGATGTAGATCTAGAGGATGTATATTTTGTCACAGGACAGTGTACAATAGCCAAAGCAACCCTAACAAAAAGGCTTAACAACCACGAGATGAATTATGTGAAAAGAAGGGTATATTTTGTTCTAAACATAGGAATTACATCCATTATATTTAATATATACGAGTATTACACACATGCAAGGATGCATATAGAACTATGGAGATTACATCTATTCCAGTCTAATTACAACAAGAGAGTGATCCTGTTTAGAAAATTCAATATGTAGTGGCTGATTAGGTCAAAACTATTGCCACACAGAAGAAGAAACTAAGGCACAGCTGACCTCGTGCTAAGGAAGGAGCAGAATCCTACTTCTGTTTACTCATTGTTGAGTTCCATGAACACATTTGTCATCACTTTCAGATGGGGGCAGTCACATTTATTTCTTTTACAGTATAATTTTCTAGAAAAATGGTAATAATCTGACTCCCCATTTCATAATTTCTCACTACATAGAAAGCACAAACAATTCTGTGTTTTTCCCTTCATTTGATAAATCTATGGGCTATAACTGAACCATTGTCGTACTTAAACTGCGTTTGTAGGAGTGAGACCTGATCTTAAGGTGCAGACAGACATTCAGTCACCAACAACATGAAACATCTACTTCATACTTCAGGCAGGGCTGGTCTGTGTTTCTGAGAGCTCCAGGTAAAGTCCACATTCCCTCCCAAAGATCACAGCAAATCCAGTTCGGATGCCAACGTACTAAGCAACAATCCTGGTCTGGGAGTGATTGAAGAAGGGTAGGGTAGATAAATATTTGGCAAATATGGAAAGACTAACCCACAGGTCACATGTGCAGAAAGGTTAGCTGAGATGGATGTTCACATAAAGCTCCTGCCTCTCTAGTCCAGCAATATAATTACCTTTTATTGCAGTGCTGTGGAAATGTGGTCAGGCGCCTATTTTCCTACTTAATAGCTCAGTGCCCCATTTTTCTTTAGAACATACTTTTTTTTATTCCATATTTTTTACTCCATATTTTAACACCTTGCTTACCAGTTGCCAAGTTAATCAGTCTTCAGAAATTGTAAATATTTTTAAAGTTAGATTAAGTTTTATATCTTAATATGCAAATGCATCAACTGTTTTGAAAAACTACATTTAATAAACATTGTCATTGTCTGTATTTAAAATGCATTTCTCAAGCCTTCAAGCAGTTACAAAGTAAGTTGTAATCATGCCGCACAGTCCCACCCTGTTCATATTCACTAGCAAAAGTAAGTTTGGAAATGTTTTTTATCTTCATCATCAAAAGCTCAAGCATTAAGAGTTGAATTTATTTCTGACAAATTTGAATGTCCCAGTTCTAAAAATTTTTAATGATGTTTTCATCTTCATCCAAAGGGGATCAACAGATTATCACACATGAAGAGCTGCCCATGTTTCTCCCTTTAGGTTGTCTGAGTCCCTCATATTTGTATAATCACTCAAGCCAAAAGCATTTCTAAAAAGGTAAAATGTTAAGAGACACTTGTCACACTGTTCAGTAGGATCTGAGGCTGGTATTTCAAGTGTGTATTTTGACTTCTAAAGGGTATAAAACTTTATGTATGAAACATTACAGATGGAGCAGAAAGCCTGAAGCATCTTGAAGGGTAGGACATTTCAAGATTCTGACATCAATTTCTGATAGATTAGTAACTTCAACTCCAGAAGATGTGTCAGGCTAAGGTTTTATGTGAAGTATTTCAAGATTTATGTTCAATTTTACCATCTTGGAACCTGATTTCAAGTGCTTGTTTTTTCCTTCTGACATCTTTTCCTTTCAAATAATTGGGATGTATTTATTGAAATTGAGAACAAGATTTTACCGATTTAAACGGTTGTTAGTTCTAACTCCTTTAGATATTTTGTACATTGAACAAGTAGAGCCTCATCATCTTCTAATGATCTGGGAGAATTGTGTCTTCAAATAATAAAACCATTGCATTTATAGTTAGAAGCACGCTCTATAATGAAAAAAATAACAAAAACCACAGATCACATTAACAGTGCCTATAGAGTGGTGAGATATAAATTTAAAAGACCAACAGACCAGCAAAGGGCTGATCTGGTCTGGCTCATTACAGATCTTCAGTGGTTTGCAGAACACTTCTCTAAGCAGGATTAACAAGAGACTGCAGAGACACCATTGGTTTAGGTCTCTTTTAAAGTTTAAGGACAATTCAATATAAGCCCATTTATCTTAGACTTGTACTACATATTGTACTTCATTAACAATTAAATGACTTTATCCTAACAGCAGGAGGTAAAGGCTTGTGCAGGGGTCTTGTTAACTTAGATTTTTAAACTAGTAAGAAGAGTTTTGACGAACCATTATGGTATTTCACTGTGGAAAACTATTATTTCACTTGTTGAGTTGGTTGTAAATTTTAGTTGCTTAATATCTCTTCCTAGTTAGCTTAATATCTCTTCCTTTCACATACCTGACCCTCTTCGTACTTCTGTTTTTCTATTCTTTTTGATGACTTTATACAGATATTTCTTGGGAAGTTGAAAAGTTTCCACCACTAATAATAAACTAAAAAGCCAGAAACCCAATCACATAATGCAAATACAGCATTGGAAGATGATGCTTAGAAGGAATCTCAGAGGAAGGAATCTTAGAGGATGCTCACCAGCTTCATTACCCTCCTTTGGACAACTCTAGTACCTTAAATTCCTTCTTGTAGTGAATGGCCCAAATACTGAACACAATACTCCAGATACAGCTCTACCAGTGCTCAGTATGAGGGCAGAATTACTTCTCTGAACCTACTAGTGAAACTATTCCTGACGCAGGCCAGGATACCATCTTTGCCACTTAGGCACACTGTCAGCTCATGTTTAGCAACCTGTCAATACACTCAGGTCCTTGTCTGCTGAGCAACTATCCAGCCACTCTTCCCCAAGCTTGGAGTGCTGCTGGGAGTTGCTGTGAATAACCCAGCAACTGGACTATCTTAAACTAATGCATAGTTTTGGCCCATCTACCTAGTCAGTCCGGATCCCTCTACAAGGTCTCCCTACCCTCCAGCAGTTTAACACTTCAACCTATGCTGGTATCATCCACAAACTTATTAAGGGTGCACTCTACCCTTTCATACAGGTCATTGCTAAAGATTATTTATACACACAGATAAATATATACATATGTGCATGAAGATGGGCTACAGGAGATTTCTCCTGGACTGAAACCCAAGTTCAATGGACAGATTGCCCAAGCAAGGTGATGGTAAGCTAGGCAGCTGACCTGTTTTTTCCATCCAAATGGAGAGGGGAAGGAGAGTAAAGATGTAGTAGATGAATTTGGAGTCTGACCTGCATATCCAACTACATAAAAAGTGAATGTTAGAAGTGTTATTAGAACAAAGATTTTCTGTTGATAAAAACAAGCGTTGAACCCTGAAGAGTGTAGTGATCAGAACAAAAAATTATGAAAGGAATTCCAGCAGTCAGTGACCTGGGGTGGGGTTTTTCATACAATAGTTAGATCTCATTTAAAGCTGCACATTCTTTGACACACTTGAAAAACAAATACGTCCAAGAAAGTTTAGAAGACAGAAGCAAAAAATTTCAAGGCTGTGAGGGAGGAAGCCCTCAGGCTATACAGACAGATTACAAGAAGGCAGTATGTTCATTTTAGCAAAGAAGAGATGGATGGTAGGTGTGACTGTGTACAGATATATGAAGGGATACATAAACAGCAAAAGGATCAATTGTTCTCATTAACCAAAGACAACAGAAGACAACTGAGTCGGCTTAGCTGCAGGAAGGGTATTTTAAGTTAAGCATTTGGGAGAAAGCAATAGGTTTAAGAACTGATAACCTCATGGAGTTCAACAAGACCAAGTATAAGGTCCTGAATCTGGGTCAAGGCATACTAAGCACAAATACAGGCTGGGCAGTAGCCATGATGAGAGGGACTTGGGAGTGCTTGAGGACGAGAAGCTCAACATGAGCCAGCAGTGTGCACTTGCGGCTCAGAGGGCAAAGCAGATCCTGGGTTGCATCAGGAGAAGTGTGGCCAGCAGGTTGAGGGAGCTGATTCTCCCTCTCTGCTCAGCTCTGGTGAGACCCCACCTGGAGTACTGCATCCAGTTCTGGAGCCCTTATTACAAGAGGGATATGGACATGC
>JAOXOE010000405.1:3641016-3655440 GCA_028565055.1 Phoeniculus purpureus | reverse complement strand
GATGTCCCTGCCCATGGCAGGGGGATTGGACTAGATGATCTTTCAAGGTCCCTTCCAATTCCTAATGATTCTATGGTAAGCAGGAATGCAAAGTTTCATTGAAAGGCTGTGGTTTAGGCTTAATTTGACAGCCATCTATTTAGACTAGTTTGCAAATAATTGTTTTGGAATGGAAAGCGGTCAAGATGTCCCACTTTCCCACTAGAAAGCATGGCTTTCTAACAACAGGCACTTGAAATCACTTTGTTGTTTGCTGCATCAATTGCTGCTTTAAGAAGAAATTGAGGGCTTTTAAGACTGAAATTGAAGTGAAGGCTAATTTTAAATAATAGGGAAAAAACCCAATGGCAGTAACAGGTAGAATTAATATGGAGATCTCAAAAATAGCAGCAGCTCTACTGCAGAGAAAGTATGTTACAGATTCAGAAGAACAGATCAGATGTACAAAAGAGAGGTCCAACATTCACAAAGCACCTAAGTACAGCTTATCAGTCACTGTGTTAAAACATTAAACTACAACTCCGCTTTCAAATTATTAAAAAGCTGTATTACTAGGATCAGAAACACTGCCAACATCAAAAGTGCCTACTCAAAACCATGCTTCTTATTTGCACTTAACACAGAAAACTATCAGACAATCTGAAGGTTCCCATGCTGGTCTTTTCAGTTGCTTGGCTTCCCCCATCAGTGGCAAACAGGTTAAAGATTTTTACTCAGTGATTGGTTGGTTTTTGTTGGTTTTTTCCACAAATGCTCCAAGTAAGCTAGAAAAAGTGAAGACTCTGTCAATACTGAGTTGCTGTTCAAGTAGTTGTTCTAGAAACTTACTTTCACCTCAGAGGCTGCATTAACTATCTATTAAATCTAATTACATATCCATCATCTACTATATAAAGATGGCTGCTTACATTCTCCAGCATTTGCCTAGTTATAAATTCAGGAAGTATTGTCACCTACATCCGTAGCTCTTTGTTCAACCAGGTAACATAAAGATTCTCCAACTGCAGAGACAGTGCTCAAACCATATAAGCATACATTACATGAGAAAGGGTAAGAGACCTCATGGCTCCTACTGATTTTGTTTAGAATTCACAAATGCTCAGATCTGCTACAGATGTCTTCAAAAGGCCTATAAGAAAATCTTCAAATGCTGTTAGTAAAACTTGAAGCCTTAATGCAGACCTTGAGCTGTTTTGTACAGCTGTTTCCAATAATATGTCAATTAAACTTCTTCCCTGAGAAGCTGGATGATACAGCTCTGCATGTCAGGGAGATACCAGCAGGCAAAAGCTTACTAAATGAACCTTAGAAGCAGTGAGAGAGTTTTCTGAATTCTTTTTCATACTCTGGGTTAAGGAAGGCAAATGAGGATGGCTATCCTAAAAGGCATCCAAGAACAGCATTGCTAAAATGCTTCAGCAAATAAATACTTGCAAGTACAGCTGAAAAGCACAACTTACTGGTAGGACTTCACTACATTTTAATGGATACACTTCTTTCCTTCCCCCTCTGGCCATCATGTATGTAAAGAGATGACAACAAGCTTAATTAGTTTTTAGTTACTTATGAAGATTCCTTTTCCATTTAAGGTATAATGGCAAAGAATGTACATGCAATGATCTGTTTGTATGCAGTATCCCTCCTCAAAAGTCAGATGGATTTTTAAGAGGACTTAGAAGTTCCATATGTATGTATGCATATTTAAAGAAATGATTCAATGCAATAGTCACCAGTAAGAGCAATAAAACAGAAAAAAATAGTGTTGTCTGGACACAAAATGACTGAAACTATTTTGCTTCCCTCCTTTGTTGCTCTAATTGCTCACTTCCACCCTGCCTCCCCTCTTTTCTTTTCTTCCTATGGCTTATTACTATTATTGCAACACCCAGCCACCTTTCATGAAGGAAGTTGTGAACTTACATGCACCTTCCATTCATTTGCCCTCAGACACACGTATGTCTCCTCCTCTAAGCTTTTGTTTCAGTCATCTCCACACTTGTCCAACAGGCTTTCCTTTGCTAAAAGCTCTGGAGATTATTTGTATAAGAATCAGAAAAGCATTAGTGTGAAGTGACAAACATCTCTATAAAGGTAACAGATCTCTGGTACTTTTATATTGAAGAAAGAATCTAAGAAGAAGCTGTGTGTGTCGTGATGAGAACAATTATTATGATCAGCATATAGTGCTATAACATGACAGGATGCAGATTCTTTGCAATTGTTAAAGATGGTACAGGGGCATACTTGCTCTCCTACCTCCATTCCCCACCAAAGCTATTTGATCACCTCTCCTGAGAATGAGTCAGGATTTTATCTCAGTTTTATTTACCAGTTTTACATTCACGACTGCATGAAGAGAAACAGAGGATAAGTCATCCATAGACGGTTAAACCTCCCTGTGAGGAAACTGCTATTGGAAAATAAGTAGAAAAAGTTTTCATCAAGAAGAGACAAAGTTAAGGGCTGCCTATATTTGTCTTTGAGCTGCCATTGATGTTCTCCTTGATAAATATGTTGTTTATAGACAATTAGTCATCTGAAAGATACCTTCTAAGTAACCAGTAAACCTGTAGCATAATTGCTCATCAATAATAGTTTGTTGTGTCTAGGGTGAGCACAGATGAAGCAGGGAAAACAAAGGTACACCATCTCCTTCTGATGCAGAACAGAAAGCTTCGCTTCTAATTAATTACTGCAATAACAAAGGTACAGTTAGTGATAAAGTAGGTGGAGTGCACAGTGTCTTGTTAGTAGTGTGTTTTTATACACAGCAATCAATAAACAAAACCACACATATTCCAAACAAAAAGCAGAAACAAGTTCAACAGGTGCTTCAAAGAAATGCTTTCTCTAAATTTATGTTTCCATAATACCAAGATTAAGAGAACTGTAGGAGATCATAAGCTTTCCCACACACAGACTGATGATGCTACAAGCATCACATTCAGGAAGACAAATTTACGAAGTGTGACTGGCAGCATTGCCATTTCTGTTCCATTTCTCTGGACACAGCCAGCAGCAGATACACCTGGCAAGAAGCTTTCCTGTGAAGCAGCCACACATGGGTTTGATGCATGTTCATTACTACTGGAATGCACAAGAAACCCATTTATCCTTATGGTTTCATAATTGGGTACCTTTATGCACCCAATACAGCCCTTCACCTCCTGCTCAGAGGTACCTAGATACATATGAAACAATTCCTCATCACCATGCAAAGCAAACCCAAGAATCTCAGCTGTGCCAGCTCTGGAGGGACTGTACAAGCTATGGATCCCCTAATAAGTAGCTTCCCACCTTCATTCAGGCATGAATGCTACCCAGGCTTGATCAAATTAAGATGCTCCAAGGATAATCTTTAATATCCAAAGTGTGCTACTGGAGTAACAAAACCTACCAGGTTTTTGAGAAGCAGATTTCTCTCATTTTACTGCATCTTTAGATGAAAGATGACAGTCATGAAATTGTCTCTGTAATCCCATAAGATATCTTTGGGAAGATATCTTTACAGATTCTTTTTCCAAATCCCTCCAACTATCAACAACTTTAATTAACTGTAGTCTCTAATACAACTTAAGGCACTAATTTTGGTTTCACTAGTGCTTCTTTCCCACTCCACACTGAATTATGACTGAATACATGGTTCAACATGGTTAGTAGTTAGGCAATCCAAAAGATCCCATTTTATTCCTGCAGAATAAGAGTCTGACACAGACAGCAAAGACAACGTGACCCAGACAACAGCACAAGTAGATTAGAAGCTTCCTTTGAAACTGAGAGCTGAACTACAAAAATTCTTTGTTTCCTTTTCATGGCCACTACCCATTGCTCACAGAGATGTTATCACAGCAGGATTGTACCACATCCTTACCAATAACCATCAAAATTCAGTAACAGGAGAAACTGTAGAGGAAACATCAGTGTGATTCTACCAATACTTTAGCTAAGTCCTGGGGGCCTGTTACCAGATTCATGTCTTGTAGATGCACATTAACTCTGTGTTCTCAGTTTTGTTTCTGTTTCATGCCTGATCATGTATTGTTTAAACTGCAGAAGTAGAGAAAAAAACCCAAACATAACACTTAGTAAAATGGGACAACAAATTAATTACTGCATATGAAGAACTCCATCACTATACCGGTAAAAGCTTGTAAATAAACAAATTGTCTTAAGACTATGAAACAATAGGTAATAGGTTTCATGGCACAGGCTGAGCATTGTACTAAAGACAATGTGGCATGAAAAGCTAATTGTTTTCCAATAAACGAAAAAAAAGGGGAAGGATGCAGAGATAGCAGTGGTTTCTATTGCCATTGTGCATGCATATCATAATACACACACACACGGAGTAACCCATACACGTAACACATAATCCATCCATACGTGGAGATTCCCCTTTAACACGTCATACATCTGGGACTACTGACTTGGCAACCTCAGGAATGTGCTTTTAACACAAGCGCATCTGACTGCATGGCAGTCACTATGGAGAAAGATAAGATCTCATGCCTCAGTATAACCACTGTACTCACAGGCTTTCACAAGGGGTGAAGCAATGTGGGATGATTTGAAAGCATTGCAGAGAACTGACAGAGCACTGGAACAGGCTGCCCAGAGGAGTTGTGGAGTCGTGGAGTGTCCTTCACTGGAGATGTTTAAAACTCACCTGAATGTGTTCCTGTGTGACTTGGTCTAGGTGATCCTGCTGTGGCAGGGGGATTGGACTAGATGGTCTTTCAAGGTCCCCTCCAATCCCTATTGATTCTATGATTCTATGACAGTTAAGAACATAACTGCAATTGTGTCACATTTCCAATAAATGCAGCTTGATATAACATTTAGAAGTCAGTTTTCAAGTTCCTTATGTTATCTAGAATATTTTTGCTGTACTTTTAAAATCTCAGGTTTTGTCAGATACATAATTGGCAATTCTCTTATGGAAACTTTTTTTTTATTTTAAACAAACAACTAGAAATTAAAATTTATCATTCAATGAATCACAAGATTAGATTTTATATCATCAGTCATTTAATTGTCACTTCATTGTTCGGTCCTCAGGCTATTTTTAAAATGTCAAACAGCAATAATGAGTGGTACCATTGACTTCAGGGCACTAGACAAGGTAGTTAAAGGTCAAATTAGACTGTTGTTCCATAGTTTATCGCATGTATTTTATATACCACATGTACATGCACACAAACAAACAGCTCACAGAAGTCATATGCTAAAAATCTTTCACTAATCCTGAACTTATTAAAGGAAGCTTTCAGAGACTGAAACAGGGGCTCAAATGAAACAGGTGTAAATCCCTCTCCTTTTACAGTATGGTGTTATACAGTATAATTTCAATGACAAGGCACAAACTTTAATTTCATGAGCTCAGAAATTATTACAACCCCTATCATCTTAACATAACTGTATTCTGGGGCACCCTTTTCACACCATTGTCCAGGATGTACCCCTGATGAAGGCAAAGGCTTTGTCCATATTTTCCTCCCATATTCCTTGCCCCATTTTGTCTTGGGATAATTAAAAACTACTACCTCTGCAGCACAATTCCTTTTTCATTTTTGTAAGACAATCGAAAATTGCCGATACCATGCTAGTTTATACTTAAATAACTGCTACAGCATAAAAATAAAGTATAATTCTTCCCTCAAAAAGATACTGAAGACAACCCATCTGCCCATCTCATAAACTGTGATGTACTTGCTTTGTCTCTTAAAGAATACATAATGGATTAGCATAAAACGTTGCTTTCCATAGCTGATGTGCTAGTTCAGACACATAAGAAGCAATCAAAGCTCCATGTTATTTGACATCTATTATTACTAATCATCCTAAACTGCAATAATATTATGCTTCAGAAGAAAATATTTGCAATCATTACTCTTTTATATCTTTTTTCTAACCCAGGAAGAAATGTCTTGGTAAACAGTCTTTAGCCAAGATTCCTCGAGATGATTCATTAGAAACACAATGCACAGATGCTGTAGTTCAGTCACAAGCCTTACACTAAGGAGGCGGGAGCTTGGGTGGTATTGGAAGTAAGACCTACACCGCACTCTAGACTGCAGACATACATGTTGTTTTTTGTCACCCTGTGCTTGTTTATGATCAAAAGAGGAGGATAAAAAAAACTTGATATTATGCTCCACTTAAGGAGCAAATAGGGAATTCATGACATGGTAGCAGCCTAGTTTCTTCTCCATTGGTCCTACAAGGAGTTTTTGCATCCCAGAAATCTCAGCTGATGTTAAAACTTCCTTCCATGTACTCAAGTAGGGCAAATTATTCAAATTAAGAGACATAGTTCAGAACCAAGTTCCTTCAGTCAGTCAAAAATTACCATCAGAGGAAGATAAACCAGAAAGACTAGGAAGACCTAAATGTGCCAGTGCACATTTTAGTTCCAGATACCTGTACTGAACTTTAGGGAGACTTCTTCAGTTCATAATTAGGTACTATATAATCCTCAGTCTTTCTTTTTCCAAATTCTGGTATTAAAAGCTGCATGTAATAAGCATAGGTAGAAGATTACTAGACAGTTTAAATGATATGTTGCATCACTGTTTAACAGCAACTTAACTTACATTATTTAGCTTTCAAATTTCATTTGAAAATATTTTTTAAACTTGCATTCTGGAAACGGACAAAAAATATTTAACACTTCTCAGAAAGTGTATGCTTGAACATCTGTTCAGTCAATTCAGTTATTATTGTGTCATCTTTGCAGCAAGAAAGAAGCAAGTTTCAACATTCTAATATGTGTTATACAACCTCATGCTTGATTTTTTCCACACACAAAAATTGCACAGTTGAAATCACAGAACTAGTCTTTTGGAAAGCAAAATCCTAGAACAAATCAGGACCAGCAAGGAGAAGAAAACTTAAAGGCTTTTTTACAATGTGTTTAGATAATTAAAAAATTAATGGAGTGCTGAGAATTAAGAGGTGACACATGGAGGATTCTTTTTTTCTCCTGCTGAAATACCCAGCTATTGTGGGAGGTTCAGAACAGTGAGAGAAGCATTCCTGTGGGCATTTGCCCAGAATTTGGCCAACTTTGGATGAAAACCAATAAAGTGGACAACAGGTCTCTGCTTCAGAAAGATTACTCTGAAGGACTGAACCCTTCAAAATCAAGTCCATTTGCAGAGAGACTCAGGAGTCGTCTGTGAGTGGACGCACATGTTGAATGAACTGTCACAGCTGTGTAGCAAATGGAGCTTCCAGTGACTGCAAGGCAGAATAAATTGGACTAGGGTAATGAACTGGACTGTGCATTTCTTGAGTATTGTCTGTGATAAACTGTGTGGTTCAGCAAGCCTGTTGTTTCAGTTGCCTCCTCTGCTACCAGCTATGCAATTTCAGCTTTGGACCCCATAGAGATAGATAATCAGACATTTGTTTTCTGCTGATGGCTGCATCCCTTTGGTTAGGCTACATAATTGGCAGAGCAATTATCTCATTATATATCATTTAATTGCATCATGCTCAAGCACAGCCTTTAAGTCACTGCTGACTTACCTGGTTTTGCAAAAACTACTTTATGCATATATTCTGAACCTGGACAGCCTAAGCTTTCACTTTTGAGTGGCAGCTGACAGACCCATAAAAAAAAAAGGTGAAGATGCTTATTTTGTTTTCTTTTGTGAGGTCCTGGTTGGTTTTTTTGTTGGTTTTTTTTGTTGTTGTTTTTAGGAAATAAATAAGTGGTGGCTCCTGCTGAATGCAGTGATGGTGTTACATCACCAACACAAAGTCATCATCACACTGCCTGACACAATTCATAACAAGGATAGAGGCCCTAAAGTGAATCCGAGTGTTGTGTCAGGCCTGCATTAACCTACACTGACAACTGCGCACAGAAAGCTAGTAAAATGTGTGTTTATACTCACCTCAACTATAGTCATCTTCTCTGTGCTCAGGCATTTACAGGTTTATTTGCAAAAATTAACTGTGAAGGCATTCTTTATTAGCACTAAGAGATACCTGATTTAGCATGCTTTCTGAAATTGCATACTGTAATTCTTTGCCTTCAAAACAGCTGAAGAAACCAAGTGAAAAACTATACTATTCTAATCCTCATTAAAAAAAAAAACCCAATTAGATGCTGTACTCAGACAGCACTTCCCACATGTAGGTCATTCTTCACTTAAACCTAATGTTAATAAATTATTATGAAGAAATACTATTACTCTTCTGAATAATAATAAATGAAAGTATTGCGCTTCGGGGTAGACTATTTTCTTGGTCTTGATAAATATGCAGCATTAGCAACTAAAAAGTCTTTACATGTTTTATTGTTTTTGAAAGCTAAGGATCGAACACAGTCATGAGATGACAGAGGAATCTGCTGGAAAACTTTCAGAGAGCAAAGGTAGTGTCAGATGCCTCTACCCATCATATAACTGATAAGGATGATATTGTTGCCACTGACCCAGTTGTTAAATTGGTCCTTAGAGTCAAATGCATTTATAATAAGTTAGAATCCAAATTCTATAAGGGGAATTAATTGTCATTTGGTAAGAAAGGATTTATGTTTTGGCTTTAATTTCTGGAGGCCTTTCTTTTTTAATGAGGCTCTTCCTTTTTATGTGCATGCTCATGTGAGGATTGTCATCCTGCAACAGTATAATTTGAAAATGCACAAACAATCAGTGCACAGAACAATGCACCACTGAAGAACCAGACTACCTGAACTGTTTCCATCTGCAATCAAAACACACTCAGCAGCTATCTTAAAAGACTAAATCCCCAAGAACATTTCTTTTTCTACCTGCCTTTTTGCCCATTTCAGAAGTGCCTCTGTCCAAATGCCAGTGGTTCGGTGACTGGTCAATACTAATTCTGAAGTCTGAACAGACCTTTAGCTACTACTAAGCTGTGTGGGCAGCTAAAGCTCTGACCGCAGCATGATCATAGCTAGAACATGGCTGGAGCCTGCTCCAGCTCCCACTAGCGTGTTTGCCCAGATTCTCCTTCTTTGTGCCCAGGTCCTTCCTCAGGAAAGCACTTGAGATGCCTGTCTAGATGAAGAGCTGAGGAATGCTCCAAGTCCTGACCCTGGAAGTGTAGAGCACATAACTGTGCTTAGGTTGTGCACAGAATGAGCCTGGAGCACATTGAGTATGTACCCCCAGCCCAGTTACTAGATTGTTAAAGAAGCCCAGTGTGGCTCAGTTTCAGGAGTATTTATGATTTTTATCCAGCAGCAGTTTAATAACATTCACAAGCGATTCTGAGACGCTTACCTGGAAGTAAGCCCAGCAGTTTCTAGCCAAGATCCCTCCTTTGCTAGACTAGGAAGTTAGCGTTCCCCTGATGCTTCTCTTGGCCATGTGACTGGCTGAAGACCCAGCAGTTTCTACTCAGCAAAAGCTCACTGCTTAGCAGCTGGTAACATCCCTCAGGGCAGGTGAAAGTCTCAACTAGAAACATAATTCCTGGAGGAATGAGATTGAGCCCAGGTCCCAACACAGATGATGTCCTCTGAAGAATCTTTTCCCCAAGTCTGAGGAATGACTCAGTACATCAGCAGCATATTCTGTTCTGCAGAGAGTTCCAGTATTCCTGTGCCTGAATCTACATCTCCTTCACATAAACAGTTCAACTGATTCACAGAATCACAGAACATTAGGGATTGGAAGGGACTTGGAAAGATCATCTAGTCCAATCCCCCTACCAGAGCAGGATCACCCAGACCAAGTTGCAGAAAACCTCCTTGTACAGCAAAAGTGAAGAATCAGGCCAAACTGACTCCAGGAATAGAGATGTGACAGCTCTGTCCAAAAGAAAAACTCTTTTGAGAAGCCTGTCAGTACCACCCTGTAGATCACAGTTTAGATGTTGGTGGCTGAACTCTGGCAGGGCATACAACAGTTAATTTGCGGCCTCTCTACTTCCTTTGTAAAGCAAGTCCACAACTAATCTCTACTGTTCTGCTTAAAAGCCGTTTATCTCCCACCCACATACTACTGCTTTGATAGCACTATAGCACTTGGTCACACCCTCCACAAGGGTTGTTTTGCATTTGATTTATGTAAATCCCAAATTGTCGTCTTTGTTCACATCACCTGCTTGGGGAAGTGTATGAAGTGTTGCATTTTAAAATGAAATCTAGATATACCTTTTCAGTGGCTGATTGGAACAAAAGCAGAACACAATTACTTTCTTCTGCAATATTCTATAGACACCAAGTGGTGTCTGACTTCTGATGATCTACTACACTTAAGTTACTAAATTATTAGCTAATAACTGGCTGATCCTTACTGTCATTTCAAGACCGGTGTGTGTACAAAGATGTTCTAATTATGCCAAGAACACAACTAGCTCCATTTATTCTATTTTCAGGGAGTCACATTTAACCTCTGTGTTTTCTGCAGAATTGAAGGAAAAACCAGAAAGCAGTGTGTATGTTGGTGTGATAACTAACAGCAGATGCTATAGATCGGCACCACAGCCTGTTAATGTATTTAATACAAATGCATGTAAATTACACAGCATTGTATATGCAGTAATATTTATTGTATACTGCAGTCTGTAGTACAGATCAAAAACCCAAACAAATCTATAGATTAAAAGTAGTATTTCCTAACTCTCCACACTCAGAAGTTGTTCTTTCAATGGTCGGTGTTCTCAGCCCCATCTATGCATTCTCCTTTTTTCACACTTCCTTTTGGAAAATTACATCATGGCTGAAGGTAAACAGCAATGTAGCTTCAGTCACGAGTAGGAGTCTCCAACTGTAAATCTATTTTTGTACCTGGTCTTACAGGAATGATGCAAAAGTAAATTTTAGTTTTGCTCTTAGTTTGTTTCAATTAACAGTCGAGTTCTCGTCGTCTGTCAAGGGGACACAAAGTGGAAGAAGCTACATCTCATGGAGAAGCTCCTGCATTTGTGTTGACCACAACACTAGAAATATGAAATACCCTACCGAATCTTGCAGCTCTGAAGTTCTGAATTATCCTTTGCCTTTTAACAGTCCAAAGAGAAAACAGCAGCACAGAAACAGGATGAATGTCAGAAAGAGTGGTAAAAGTTACCAAGTCAGTCCCACTGCAACATTCAACTGGGCAAATCTGGGAATTAATTTTTGCAAGATGTTAATCTCTGTGACAGATCTTACAGAGGACTCTAGACTCTCTAGACCAGCAACCCATGAAGCTGGTAACTATTCAACAGTTTCCTGTATAGGAGACAATATTGCACGGCAATTTGCTTCAGTTATATCATTCTCTACAGCAAGGAAGGATCTCACACAATATTCAGGCCTGGTTTCCCTGTGTTCACATACTGATTGGCTCATAGGCTGTGTTCTTCCCAGAGAGAATTGAGCTACCCTCCAGCTCAACATTCAGCATTCTAAAAATGTGACTGAAAAGCTGGCAATGTCACAGTGATCCTCAATGGCATCAGACTCAGAATTCCTTGGAAACCTTTTGTTTCAAAGTCTTGTGTGACAAAAGATGGCCACAGAGTGCTACTGATACCCTGTCTGATTCTGTGTTTGACTGGAGCCACTGGCAGAAAGCAGCACTGTGCAGGTGGATGTGTCAACTTTGAACAGTCAGCTTCTACACAAGTGGTCAGTGATCAGCAGCTGAATCATGTTGTTGGTGAAAAATATTCAAAAAATATATATGTTAAAAAAATAGTTCTAAATGAAGCACAAACACCAGGCAGTTATTCACCATCAAACAACAAATCCAACATACACTTCTGGCAATCTGGAGTTGGACGCTGTTAGATTCTACCTCTGGAAGGTAGACATTTGATTGTTTTTTTTAATGTACCCCAGAGGAAAGCATGACTCTGGACTCCTGAGCAGTACATTGGAGAAACTTACATGGGTCTTACTTAGCGGTTCCAAAGGTATCATGAACCTCTGCACTCGCCCTCTACCTCTGCACTATTTTATGCACTCACGACATAGTCCATACTTGCATGAGGAAAGTTAATCATTGCGGTGACTGAAGTTCTTGATGCACTAGTGGATGCCTCACTCTGAGAGCAATCCTCACCTGCTTGCCAAGGCTGCCCTTCTGGATACCACAGCCACATCCACAAATAAAATAAAGAATTCGCACACATCTGCAGGTACAGAGACACTGGAACCACTGTCAGGATGAAACTGGAAGCTCTCTGGCTGCAGCAGAACTACTCAAATACACACAAAAAAAAGCTACCTCATTGGAAGTGCTGTGTTCAGTATGTTTGATCATGGACTACCAAGTAATATTAATGCTTCTGGACTCTTTATATAAACAAATCTACAGCCACTCTTAACAAGGATGAGCACAATATTCCAAAAGCAGATGATTGGACTGTATGTAAAAACCTAAGAAGAAACCTATCCGTGCTTAGAAAAGCCATGAAATAGAGACGTAGTGGGCATTACAGGTGAGTTTCTATCATGTGTCCTACTCATGGAAAAAGTACACAGTTGTGGTGGAAGGATATAGGAACAAACAGCAGCAATTTATCCCTAATAACATGGAAAGGATATAATGTGCTTAAAAATAGATTCATTGGAATAAAGTTCAACAACACAAACACACACAGAAGTGTTTCTGTGATTCACTTTGAATTGACAGAACCTCCTAAACAGAATATTGTGTACACAGTCACATTTCAATCAATCCCTGCATGATTCACTCTAAGAATTTTAAGTCACTAATTGGCGTCAAGGTAGAATATTTAAATTGAAGGAAAAAGCAAAAGCACACACACAAAGCTCTCTCTGTCACCACCCCAAGGCAAATCCCAGAAGTAAAATAAAACTATTATGTTTAGACTCAAAGCCCTCACTATATCAGAACTTTCTGAACTCATTTGGTAAGGTTCAAAGCACAGGGCAGCTGACAGCCCTCCCTGGTACCTTCAGAATAAAGAGACCCATTAAATAAGACGGAAGACAGTTCCAAGACCCAGTTCCAACACACATCATTTTGAGTACACATTGTTCCCTGAGCCTAATTGCCTGAAAACGGCAATAATGTGTTGAGATCACCGTTGCAGGGACACGCAGCAACCTCACCATCCTGAGCCACCTCCAAACACTGCTGCAGCAGCAGAGAGGAGACAAGGATCAGCACAACCAGCCATCAATCGCTCAGGTTGGCAGGATTTTCTGCTGCAGTAATGGGGAACATTAAAATCCTTTCCCCCCACACACTAATGGGCTACCTTTGGGCACAAGCAAGACGAGTTTTTTCACAGCAGGATGATAGCATGATAAGTCAAGTAGTATAATTTATTAAGGGAAGCAATGCAAACAGAGAGAGCTCTGAGGGGATGTGAGCTTGCTACAGTTACCTTGGGGAGTTGGGCAATATAAATTTATTTCTGTGAGCTTTTCAGAAGGAATTAGGGTTTTTCTTTTATGATCTGATGTGGTAGTTAAGACAGGCTATGCCTCAGCTCAGTGGCTCAGAATCACCCCATTTAAGAGCTAGTTAAAAAACAAACTAAAAGAACTGCAGTGAGTTGAGGATATGAATGACACTGTGCCAGTTCCATATGCAGAAACAGCCCTGCTAAGGCACCTGCAGAACTCACCAAGCTTGGTCCAGAAGAATGACATTGCTGTTACCATAGGAACCAGTCATTTGGAAGGTGAAATACTAGCAAGAGACTGAAAAGAAGGGATAAACTAAACAAAATGCAGCACAGACAAACACAACGAGGCACAGTAAAAACATTATTGCCTTGCTGACCTAACTTATATCAGCATTGAGTCCACAGATTCTTAGCAGTGAATATTTTATAGCATCACTTACAATCACATACATTGGTTCCCATGCTCACTCACACCTGTAAGATTTCTGGGCTGAGTTTAAACCATTTCTTCTCTCATATGTGCAAGTCCTCCAAACGCTAGGAAGATAAATCTTCCTAGATGTAGCTTAGCAGAAGGTGAGCTCAGTGAAAGTAAGTTTGCAAGAAAAATACTCAGCTGAATTGAATCCTTTGCATGATTTCTGCAAGATAATATTTGGTACCCACAGTACAACAGACAAATTACCCACATTATTATTTTGATACAGAAGCAACCAAAGAAGTTAAAGTCCTAATCAAAAACCTGAACTAACAACTAGTTTGTGATGAACACATTCCTTTTGTCCCTTTTAGCCATGGAACATTTTAATCCCACTATTCAAAGCAGTATGTAGTGTACTACATCCAGTGAGATCGTTTCTACACAGGCAGAGTATCATAGAATCATTAGGGATTGGAAGGGACCTGAAAAGATCATCCAGTCCAATCACCCTGCCACAGCAAGATCAGCTAGACCAAGTCACGCAGGAACACATCCAGATGGGCTTTAAACATCTCCAGTGAAGGAGACTCCACAACTCCCCTGGGCAGCCTGTTCCAGTGCTCCATCATCCTCACTGTGAAGAAGTTCCTTCTCAT
>JAOXOE010000405.1:3599437-3625529 GCA_028565055.1 Phoeniculus purpureus | reverse complement strand
TTTTTCTACCCCCCCCCCCCCTTTTTTCCACAAGACTGATCAATTGTGATTAACTCTGCTAATTAAACTTGGGCTACAGAGCTGTAACAGTGGTGTAAACGATCAGAACCAGACCCATCAGCCATCTTCGTTCTAATTTTCATCTGCACAAATGTAATTTCACATTGCTTATTTAACGCACTGGTCTCTTTGCACTGTCAGAGCATGAAAAGTGTCCTAGTGCATGAGAGATGGAAATCTGACTTGAATTAAAAAATAAATACATAAAAAACCTTCCAAGTCCAAGAAATAAATCTTTTAAGTCTTCACTCTTTGGGGACTTCTTGCTTGCATAGGGTTCAGAGTAATTCTTGTAGACAATAGTTTACGTGCTCAAACCTTATTTCTATAACTTCTCCTTCTGATCGGAGAAGGGAGCAAAACATTTGTATGATAAATACACTAACCTTTTGCATACAATATGCAACAAGTATGTGTGCAAAAAAAACCCCTTTTATATCTGAGATGTCTCCCATTTTATATGAGGTTATTGTGCTTTTACAGTAAATACACATATATATTCTAATTTCTTTGGAGTAATGTATTCAGTCAAAGAAATATTCATGTGATGAATTTTCCCAAATATATTATGCAAAGAGCATTACTCAGAATTAAACAGGAAGAGTCACTGATTTTGTTTGCTAAGATTACAAGTAAAGTACCATAAGGCAAAATTAGCAGTTGGCAAATGCTATTAAGGGCATCCGTTGACTACAATTAGGCAACAGAACGCAATCAGATGGATATGAATCTAGGCATCTCAAACATGTACATGATGAAGGGTCTCCTGTTGAGGAGTTTACTGTATGTGCTCAGCGTAGGAAATGTAAGTCATATGAATGAAAGGCATTTTGAAGATCAGTAATACACCAGTTGATAATATTTATCCGTGGGCTGGTTTATAGGCTGATGGCTTATTTTTTCTACACCCATGGAAGAGCTGGTGATTTTGCTACCACTGCTCCCAATAGAAATGTTTCTACTGCATTGCCTGAATTTTCTTTAGGAAGTCACGTTTCCTGTTTTGGATAAACCAGTAAAAGCAAAGTTTCATACTGATAAATTCATAGGAAGCAAGAAGAAAAATGTAGGAAGGGAGCAATGGATTGTATTACAGCAGTATCTAGTCATCAAGGACTAAATGAAATAATAACCAGTGTAGATGACAGGGGTTTAATTTCTGATTGTCACAAGGTGAAATAATAACCGTCATGACAGCGAAGTGTGTAGCCTCAGAAGCAACTGCTTTCTTTGATTAATTATGGCAACAGCTGGGGCTATTAGGACTGTTCAGATTACCCGAAGGACAACATAGGACAACACTTACTTTTCTCTCACCATTTGGCAATTGCAGTGCAAAAGTCAGCTGACTAGCAGTCCTGTGGCTTTAGCCTTCAGTTTGCTTTGTTTATCCTCTGTTGTCAAATCAATATGTGTAGAAATCTTGCAGATTTTCGTACAGAAAATTTACTTTATCACATCTGTTCCCCCTCTGATGTATGTTGCTGGTGTTGCAGTTTTTATAAATAGCTGTTTTATGAATTATGAGGCAGACAGAACTCACACACCTTATGGGATATAGACAATACAAAATTATAAGGGTCGGTATGTACCGTCTGAAGTTTTGTGGGCAAAGGGGAAGAAAATTTAAACAAAAAAGAAAAGGAATGGAGAAAGAAAATGTCTGTTCTTTTGGCCATTCTGCATGCTCCAAAATGTGTTTTTTTCTGGAGAGTTTCACAAAGCTGTTTTTTTATTGATGTGGATTACTTTTTATCATGAATCATTCAAATATTGCCTTGTGAAGGGAAGGACATGCATATTTTAATGCATACAATGAACTCTATATTATATTAAAAGGGCAAATTCTTTCAGTTTTCCTCTCTAACAAAGTTAAAAAGGGGAAGTCCATGTGACTAATTATATGAGCAGGGAAAATGGGAAACAAAGCAAATCAGTGGCAAAATAAGATGCAGTCAAGAATCAGTTTCATTAAGACCTCAATAATCTCTGCTGATTTTATTATTTGTTATTCTCTATTAGTGAAATGCTTCAGTAAGAAAAATGTGGACTACTCCTCCAAAAAGGAACTACAGACCTGAGTTCCCACTTATGCTTACCTTTTACTCCCCCTTTTCCTATTTCTGCATTCTATCACTGTGGCAAGAACTGTAATCCTGGAAGTAAAGCACAGTAATAAGCAGCAAATCTTGCTGCTGTTTTTGATTCTAGATTTTGATAATACATTTGACAATAGATTTCCTATGTGGGCAAGTCATATATGATCCGATTCTGCTGTCCTGACTCACACAATAGTCATTATTCACAGGAGCCATTCCATCAACATTAATAAGGCTGCTTGTGCATCTGAGAGTTACTTGCATGAAGGGTACAAACCCATGTCTGTAACAGTCCTGTACCATGGGTTCCCAGTTTGTCGTTGCAACAGGAGTATGGCTACATTACTTGTATCCCGATTCAATGGACTGGATGTTTGACAGAAGTGCCTTTGTATCAATAATTGTTTTGTTTCATAAATGGAACGATGCGCTGAGACATATCATGGCTTTAGACTTCCTGTTTAAGAACAGCGTAGATAATAACACAAAATGATCTGATAGAGATGATTTCCAGCTTCACCAGAATTAAACAACTTTAATCCCTTAGTTCCTGTTAAAACTCCCTTAGAAATCCTCTCTTGTTTTGCTGCTGGAAACAAAGTTGTACCATATTAAGAAAGGAAAACCTTACCTCTTCCCATTGATACAATGCTTCCCTGAACCTTTGTTTGTAGAGAAGTAGAACCGAATGAAAAATGCGGCTTTCCAACATAAATAAAAATGTTTAAAGTCTCTTTTTCTAATTGCGTGGCTTTTCTAACATGAAAAATAAACCTGCCTGCAAATACGTTCAGAAACAAAAGTTCTACACGAACGGCATAAAAAGGAAGATAAAAGATTTCTCAAGAGTATAGTATCTGAAAGCCATCACGAGATCACTTCAGGTTTTTTGTTTTCTTACGTTTTGAAAATGTGACATTTTGAAAGGAGTAGCGGTGAATGAACTATCAGACAAAGGGATGACTTCACCGTGAAATGAGTGTAGTCTTTGTATTCACAAAGAGAAGATCTTTTTTCTCTCTTTTTTTAAGCGTGGCTAATCTTTGATATTTAAAGACACCTTTTAAAGTTAGAAAGCTAAGTGCAGTGTTCACCCATTTTTCTAGTTCTGACTAGGAACTGGCCATCCACATTTTCGAGGGTTAGAAAAGGTTTTAAAGTTTGTAAGATGGAAAAGTGCCTATTTCTTTCTAAATGGTTCTATTCTTTTTTGTTATACATTATACATCAGAGTGATATTTGAAGGCAGATATATTACACTCTCTGACAGAAAGCTTTGTACATTTATAATGCAAAGCTTTTATCTAAAATTCAGAGCATTATTTTAGAAAGAAGGTGCATCACATCTGTGAGACAAACCCTATTCATATTGAGAAGAGTCCATTGGAGTTGAAAATATGTGGTAAAACTGATGGTCAAGGAAGAGCTGAAAATTGCATCTGAATGGTTTGCTTACTGGAGTGTTGCCTTACTATCCTGATCTAATTGAAGATGTACCTGCTCACTGCAGAAGGGCTGGGCTAAATGAACTTTAAAGGTCCCTTCCAACCCAAACTAAACTGTTCTTCTAAAAGCTCCATGTCTAACTGCTTGATCTGTGAGTTACACGTGTTACACTTGAGTCACTCTAGACAATGTAAATTTATATCGTATGTAAATACAGAGTCTGTTAAAATTTGTGGAAATATTCTAGACAGAGTAGAACTGTCTTAGAGGAAGAAAACTTGAAACTCCTGTTTTAAATTATTTCCCAACCATGTCCTTAGCACACAGAAAATTGGTATTGTAAGGTCAGTTCATGAGAGGAGATTGCATTGTGCTCCAGTCATATATTGACAACTAATGGCTGGGATTTCCAAATACTGAAGCATTTGGACAATCAATTGCCATCAGCATTTAAAATAGCAGGAACTTTGACACTATGTGACTTTGAAAATGTAATCTAATCTGCCTGTCCTCATACCCTTATCTTCAAATATCACTTGTCACGCTGAGTTTTCATTTTCAGATGTTCCTTAAACAATATTGAAACAACTTGAAAAGAAGAATTTTGCATCTAAACCCACACTCTGTGCCCATTATCACTGCTAAAAACAATGTAGGGCTTGGAACACGGTGGGCTCTGAAGGGATTTGTTTTCTAGTGTTTCAGTGCTGGGAATTCAGCACTGAACTGGGAAGTGGGTAACGAGTTCTTGGAGCTCACTGGCAGTCCTTTTATTTGTAAAGGAATAGATGGGATACTCATGGAGTCATACTCTGCTAGTTAAAAAAAATACTTGCAATGAAAGGGTTGACAATGTTTTGATAAACATAATTATCTGTCATGAGTTAATGTAATAACACTTACTAAAACAATCTTTGATGTTACTAAGTCTAAAACTTGCTATTAATTACACTTCT
Organism: Phoeniculus purpureus; assembly: GCA_028565055.1. Classification (NCBI taxonomy): domain Eukaryota; kingdom Metazoa; phylum Chordata; class Aves; order Bucerotiformes; family Phoeniculidae; genus Phoeniculus; species Phoeniculus purpureus. The sequence goes on along the minus strand of JAOXOE010000405.1, from coordinate 3,620,968 downwards.
TGAGGCAGAGCACAAATGATGGTCTAACAGCAATTTTTCCATTAAAAACATTAAAATAGGAGTCACCTTTCTCCTTGTGTCCCTTATGGCTACTTGATGCTTTCTTTAGAGCATCATCCCTGTCCACAAAGAGAGTTAACATGTTGGTGTTAAAGCCAAATGCAGTGATCCTAATCTGTAAGAGTATTCACTACTGGAACAAAAAATTACCACTATTTCACTGCAGAAATTATTTCAGTGGGGCTATTTTTGAAGGTATGTAAGTATCATAATTCAGATTCTCTGGCTGACCATATCCTACGCCTCAGTCAGTGATAAAATTCCCTGGATCTGGAATGGTGTAGGACACTAATGTGTTCATTTTTTCCCTGTCTTTCAGAGGCCAGATGTCTCCTGTCAGGCTGAGAGATGAGACAGACAGGGGAATGTCCACTTTGGAAATACTTCTAAGAGACACATAGAGCTTCTGGTTTAGATTAGGTTTTGAATTTCTCGTTAGCTGTGGAATGCTATCCGCATTTGAAGAGTTTGTCATACATGCCATATGGCATAGAAACCTACAGTCAAACTTGAAGAGCTGAGAAGCGTTGTCTGAAATATTACTGGAGTCCACAAGGTGGATATAGATGTTAAAAGAGCTGGAGAAGAATCTAAGCATCAACATGACTGTAAGAAAAGCAGTTATCTGTAGGTGGACTGTTACTTCTGTAAACAGAGACATAAAAATCTTAAACAACTTGAAACCAAACAATTTTGCAGTAGAAACAGTGCAGAGAATGTAATTAACCGTTAGGAAAAAGTAACTAGAGCTGCAATAATTCCTTGTCACGAGACTTCAATGCAAGAATCGGTGCCTTCCTGAAAGAAATACAGCCCAAACATCCCTTACTTTGATGGTCCTGTTGCCTTTGTACTGCAAAAGAGAAAGCTGGGATCTCTTTTGCTCTGAGCGGGTTCAGAGCAAAGAGCAGATTTAAGCTTCTAGCCACCTACACTGATAACAGAGTTTTACTCTCCTTTTTATTTAGCCATTACACATTTCAGTAGTGGAAATCGTGTTTTCATTTTACTTTATGAAATAAATAGATAGATACACAGACAGATAATAAGAGAGAGAGAGACAGAAGCTCCTCTTAGTACTCTTAAACCATATACTTTCTAATATCACACGTAATGTTAATGATACACTTATTAGTGTATGTGCCATATTTTGAAGACTAAACTATTGTTTAAGTGCTAGGTAAATACTTAATTTGATCTTGGATAGTTAGGATCGATGGGCCAGTGTTAACAGTAAGAGCTTCAACAAGGCAAAGTGCTGGGTCCTGCACTTGGGCTGCCACAGCCCCAGGCAATGCTACAGGCTTGAGGAAGTATGGCTGGAAAGCTGTCAGACAGAAAGGGACCTGGGGTTCTAATGGACAAGTGGCTGAATGTGAGCCAGCAGGGTGCCCATGTGGCCAAGAAGATCAATGGCATCCTGGCTTGTATCACAAATAGTGTGGCCAGCAGGAGTACGGAGATCATGCTGGTCTCTTCTCATAGGTGACTAGCTATAGAACAAGAGGGAAGGGCTTTTGCACCAGGGGAAGGTTAGACTAGACATTAGAAACATTTTTTCACAGAAAGAGCAGTCAAACATTAGAACAGGCTGCTCATGTAGGTGGTTGAGTCATCATCCCTGGATGTGTTTAAAGGTCATTTAGATCTGGTGTTGGGGAATATGGTTTACAGGTAAACTTGGTTGATGATTGAACTCCATGATCACAGAGGTCTTTTCCAACCTGAATGATGCTATGATTCTATGACTCTTTGCTTATGTGCAAATGAAAAGTACAGGAGAAGGGCATAATACATTCTATGACAAGTAGAGCCATTGCTCCTGCAAAAAGTGCTTTTTGTGAACACATGATATGTGTCACTTTAGGCAAATAAATGTTCATCCTCTAGTAGTGTGTTTATGTCTTTCACAAAATTTCATACTCAGTTTGGAAGTTTCAAAACTCTCAGTGATACGGTTCACATATTGTTCAAAATCCATTGATAATCCAATGTCTGTCAAGTTCTAAAGGAGACTGAAGACCCAGTAATTAATATCCTGAGAGATTTGAAAAACCTTATGAACACATTTGTAGATACACTTTTTTGTGTCGGCCTTCAAACATTGTCAGTAAACTGAACTGTGATTTCAGGCATATGTTTCTGGTTCCCTAATTGGTAATCAGCCCACTGAGGGCAAGATCCACACACTGGCAAACAGCAAGGGTTAGAAGGTAAGGCATTGATTAAGGATTATAGCTGAGATTATGTTTGCTGAAGTGAGCATCAATGGGTTGGTGTAACGGTTGCTTAGTTCTTAGTTTGATAGTGTTAAGAGACAGTTTCACAAGAAAGCAAATTAATAAAATCTTCCATAAACAGAATGAAAGTTTCCATCTAATCGTCTGGCTCTGCAGCACTCATGCAAGCAGTACAACCACTTACCATTTAAAACACAGACAAAGTCAAACTGGCAGATGTAATTAAAACCACTCTGATTGATTGGAGTAGTTACCGATACACGTGGCAGGGGGTGGGGAGTGTATCTGTAGATGAGTTTGTCGCTGCCAGCAAAGAAAATGTATACTTCAGCCGCTTCCCTCCTCCTCCACACCAGGGATTGTCTTAGTTTCATAATTCTTTGTGATATAAACCATAGGAACAGAATTTCCACAGCTTACACTTTCCAAAAAACCCTAATGGCAAAGCTACCGTAAAGGATGGCAAGCACTGAACAGCAACTGCTACAAACAGAATCAAAGCGAACAGCACTAAGACAGAAGCTGAGGGGTGAAGAACAGCTCCTTGCATACCCCTGGTCTGAATCCTCCCGTCTGACAGAAGGTGGTTTTTACAGACAAATCAGGACTGCCTTCCAGGCTGCACAATATTGTTTACAGAACAGTTTTCTAGTAGAAAAAAACCCTATGTTTACAGCACTTTGCTGAACAGAAAAAGGAAAATCTTCCCAAAAAGACTGCCCACCTTGACAGACACAGTGCCTAGGTCTTTTCCCATACATAAGTTAGATATGTAACTGGCAAGTTCCACAACATCAAAGTTTGAAAGCCCCTGCACTGTGCTGCTTGCTCACTGTGAGACCTGTAGGACATCTTTGGAAAGGTTTAAAACCCACCTGTTTTAAATCACACATGTTCCTGTGTGATTTCATCTAGGTAACGATGCTGTGGCAGGGGAATTGGACTAGATGATCTTTCAAGGTCCCTTCCAATCCCTAATGTCCCGTGATTCTGTGACCCAGGGCCACATTCACAGAGAACAGTCTGGTTTCACATTCAACCTCCCATTCAGGTTCATCTGTCTTTAATGAAAACTAGTGAGTTCATTGCCATGTTACTAACACATTATCTCTTTCCAAAGTTACTAGTCACTGGTACATAGGGCACATCACGGCCCTTCGCTTCATACTACATTAAGGCATAAACAATAGCTCAGTTTTTAATATTATAAGAATATTCTTTTCTATAATCTTTGTTATTTTTCCTGTCAATGGATGGCAATCATGCATGCTCTGATTATAGCCCATATTTTTATCATAGCTTTTCTCATCATAATTTATGACATTCACAAATACAATTTGTAAGTGTGAAATTTCATGAGGTCCTTATCGTTCTGTGTCGTTATTCTTGTCTTTGTTTCAGTCCCTCTCTTTATTGTGGGAACATTTTTTATTTAGTGTGGGTTGGGTTTTTTTTTTCCTTTGCCTTTTCTTATTCTCTTTGATGACTGAAAGTATTCTGCTGTCTAAAACATAAAACTAGATTGTGGTCTTTTCAAAATGTTGATATGTAATCAAAATTAGTGATTTTTCATATGTATCTCCCTCTTTGTTTTTACTAGAGATTTAAGGTGCATATCTGCACTTGTGAAAAAAATCTAACTGAGCAGAGTGTAGCCACATCTGCACCCTGAAATGTAAACTTTGGGCTAATGACACTTTAGCTCATGTCTATATTCTTGCCCTTAGTCAACAACACTTGCCTGTTCTTCCCAAAATACAAAAAGACTTCTGTTCTCCTGTTCTTGCCTGTTCAACTGACAGGCAATTACTTTTTTTACAACTGATGATTCATTTTGCTTTACTTTTGCTTGAAAATATATCACCTTAAAATCCTATGTGAGGGAAAAGTCTTAGGAAGCCCAGCTGGTTGGAAGCCATGAGCCAAGGAAGCCTACGATTCTGAGAATGAAGGGCTTACAGATGCTAGGAGCTTTGGGTTCACCAAAAAAAAAGCTAGACAGATGAAGGGAGCAAGCTTTTGAGTGCAGGAAGCTTCTGGGGGAGTAAACATTTGGCTCCTCTTTGGCCAACCAGACTAACTATAAAAAGTCAAATAAAGTTGGGAAATCAAAAGCTTGTACTGCATTTGTCTAAGTAGGCAGCCATGGACCTGCACCAGGTAAACCAGTGGAAATCAAGTGAGTTTCAGGGAGAAGCCTGTGTAACGTTCAGTATGTATTCGGTTTGGATTAGCATCCCCTAGGACTTTTTTGTTGAGCAATTTCATTGTTAGCCACATTTTTCTGACAATAATTTGTAAATACAAATGAAAGCCTTAAGTTATGCCAGAAAAAAATGTAACACTATTAAAATATGAGAGGAATCTCGAACCCGGATACCTCAATTAAAACCTTATGTTTAACAAATCAAGTATTTGTAAAACGAGATGTCAGTGGAATAGCTCAAACATGAAGAGCAGGAGAGGCCCTGTACCTAGTGGAGAGACAAGCACTCTGCAGTGAAAGCACACCAAGCAGACCCTGGAACATTGTTGGTCTGTCTGCAAAGCTAAGCTTAAATGGTGATAACAAGATGAGTTTTCATCTCTCAACACGTGACTGGCTGGTGCTTTGTCTAAGACTCTGAGAACAAAGTCCCACATGCTTTTGGGGACGAAGAACAAAACAGTCCTGGCAGCAGGGGTAAAAGGAGGGATTTGAACAGTACAGGGGAACCATCAACCCTCCCCAGCCTGCAGACAGGACCAGAGACTGACAAAAGGACTTCTGGAGACACCAAAAAGTCTGCAAAGCTGAGGAAGAGAAGAAGGACCAATCACTTATCACCCCCCACCATCCATGAAGGTATGAGGGACCCTTGGTTAGTTGACGGACTAACTGTGAAGACAGTCAGAGAAACACGAGTCTTTCCAGAGATCTGAGGAGCCAGGGGGAAGAGTGGAGCCTACCAGACATTGCTGCAGCCTGGAGTGGTGATCTAACCTCTTATCTGTCTTCTACCTTTTCCTCCTTTTCCTTTACCCTCTGAGTTGGGTATCTAGTGACTAGTGATTTCTGCACTCCCTGAGTTTGGTATTAGGTAACTTTAGTGATTTCTGTACTGAGTTTGGCATTGGGTGACTGGTGATTTCCCTGATTTCAGCATCTGATAACTTTAGTAAACTTGACTTTTATGCAGAGCTATGGTGTCAGTCTCCTTAAATTGACCCAAGAAAATCCATGAACCTGAGTCACTCTCATCGACAATGTGACACGTGGTGAAATTTGGTGTGGACATCCAAGCAACCTACATGGAACCAGGTGGAGGAACACAGGAGTCAGTTATCTACAGGAAGCAGCAAGAGTTGGGCTTGTGTACACATGCAAAACTAAGCAGATTCACAGCATCTCTAGAAACACCTAGAAACACCTGTTATTGTAGTAATAACAATTTCCAAAGCGTGCAGAATATGCAGAATGGATAAACCTGCAATAACACTAGGAATCTTGGAAAACACATACAGCCATGGAGTTTTTGAAATGTCACGTATTAGGAACAGGACCACAGGAAGACTTGAGATTTCAATTGACTCTTTTCAAGCATCTCTTTAAACCATTACAAAAGAAATGCAAGAACAGCTGAGCTGAATCAAAGTAATGACAGCTGCTGATTCAGATCAATAAATGAAAGCAGGAAACAGGATAAAACCCAGGAATTCTTGATGCCACTGTTCAGTGTTTATGCAGTAGAATGTAACATGTAGGTAAAGAACAATCTGGTTTCTGATTAGTCAGCAGTATCTGGAAGGCAAACCTGCACTCACGTGACATAAAACATACATTTTCTTGTGGGAAGGCACTAGGATCCCACTGCATTGAAGAGGGTAGAAAAAAAATTCCCATGATCACTGATTACCGAATAAATATCAGGACTGCAGAAGACAGAGTTTTACCATCAGTCATCACAGAGAAGACAGCCTGCACAGAATATTCAACACTGCACCTGTTGCAACTGTCACAGAACAGCTCATCTGTCCACTAGTCGTGACCATTAAGAAAAATAAGGTCTAGTCCAGTTCTAAACCCACTTACTATTTAGAGGCACTATTCATTCCATGTGACTGGAGAGACCTTGTATTATTTATCCTGCACAAAAGCACTCGTGGTTGGTGGTGAGTTTTGATACACAGAGCCAGAAAACTCATCCAACAATTTAACAGCCTGTCTTATATTTGAGGTGTGGTGGGTACTGACCCAGCTCCACTGCAGCTAGCGAATACTGAACCAGACTGGGGGACAAACCCTGCGGGTGTGGGTATGTAGATACACAATTTCATATACAGTGATATTTACCTATGGATGGTACCAAAAACTGTTGGACAAAGTTGTTTTCATAGAGAGCACATCCAAACTCATACTCTCAATGCAAAAAAATCAGGAAAATAAGCTGTGTGTGAGTAGACAGAGTAGAGGAGAAGTAAAGCTTTTCCACTAATGTGAAGACATCATTGTGCTTTAAAAGATTTTGGCTTAGCCTTTAAAATACATGTGCAACTTGTGAACCCGTCTGTCAGTCACAACCAACCGAAATAACCACAGACTTCGTATTTAGAGAGAAAACGAAACACAGAACCACAACTTGAGAAACTCCGCAGCACATTTCCCCGCTCTTTGACTCACTTCTAATCACTGTAGCAAATCATTACGTTAATCTGGGAATAATTATGCAGAGAAAGATCATTGGAGAACTGCCATCCAGAAACTGAAAACACATTTTTCCAGTTTACAGTGTGGACATTCAGGCTACATACAGCTCAGGCCACACATGGCTCAGGCTACATACAACGTATTTCAGAGTCATTTCAAGGATTAAATGCTAACCTAAGCTACATCCTCCTGCCTCCCCCAAAACAGAACGGTTAACATGAGAATAAGAATAACATTGGACTAGAATTGTTCTCCGGTATAATGACTGATAAAGAAATTCAGATCTGATAGACTGCTGTTTCCTTCTCTTTCCCCAGTGCATTTAAGGTGGAAAAATACAGCTTTCTGAGACATGAACCCCTTCCTTTCCCTTCTTTTTCTGTCCTCCTTCCCCAGTGTTGAATCCTTACGTCTTTCTGGGTATCAATGTTCTTCTCCATTGCTTCTGTGGGTCACGGTGTGTGCATTCCCATGCTTCCATAGGGGAAATACTGTAAAGACATCAATAATCATACCATTGTCAATACAAAAAGAGAACTTGTTCATCTTGATCACATGAGTAATCATAGTCAAGCTCCAACAGGGTAGGTTTAGACTGAACATCAGGAAAAAATTTTCATGCAGAGTGGTCAGGCACTGGAATGGGCTGCCCAGGGTGGTGGTTGAGTCACCATCATTGGATGAGTTTAAAAAACTCTTAGATGTCAAATTGGGGGATATGATTTAGGGGTGAAGTTGGAGAGTAGGATTGATGGTTAGACTTGATGATCCTAAGGGTCTTTTCCAACCTGAATAATTCTATGATTCTGTAAAGGAAGGGTGCACATGTGGGCTAAGATGTCATCACCTACAGCTTTGTTAGCACTGTGTTATCTTTATCACACCAGATAAAACCTTGAGATCTGCTGTAGCAGGGGGGTTGGACTAGATGATCTTTTGAGGTGCCTTCCAATCTCTAACGATTCTATGATTCTATGATCACTAAGCTGGGGGAGCTATTAATTTGCATAAAGTGTGTAAGAGTGGAAAGCATCCTTACCATACTAGAACAGGTCCTGAAAATGCAGCAGGACGGGCAGTATTTCATTCAGGCAGTACTGGAGTGTTCACAAAAATTAACTGCAGGCCTTAGCAGAAAACTATTTTCTATTTGTCTAAATGATTGAGATACCGGCATCCTAATCAGGTTTTTGGAATGTCAATCATCTCAACACGAGAGATCCTTTCTTCTATCCTTCCTAGTCTTAGAACCCATCTTTCTTCCTCATACTTATCAAGGGTGCCTTCAGTTGAATATCCAGTCGTGTCTGACATTAAAAGATTTCTTTTGCTGTCTTCCCATAGTTCTGTGCCTGTAATAATCAGCCATTTTCACTGGTTATAACAGGCTTGTTAAGCTTTGTGAACCACAAACTATTCAAAATAGCAATTATCTGTTTGTACCATATCTGTTTTCCCCCTTTTTTTTCCTCTGGCTCTGGGCTATGTGGGAACAGCTGGTTACCCCACAACCTGAATTCAGCACAGGAAGGACCTTCACTGAAAGTCCCTTTTTTCCCATATTTGGTGAGCAGCTAAATGACAGAGGGTCTCAAGATGGTTCCCAGCGTGTGTGTGTCTCTGCAATCTGCATGGTACTGGAAAAGGTTAAAGAATAACCAAAGTCAACGACTGACCGTCTGGCAAAACACAACAGGTAGCTATCACAGTCTTTTCACTATCGTTGTTTATGCAACTGAAATGGCACACAGGGACAGATTTCAGAAATGGGAATGTTATTGAGATTTATTCTGCAGAAAATTTAAATACAAGAGATTAAATAGAAAGTCTTGTCAAGTGAGACCCTGTGAAACTAAGTTCCAATCACTGAGCAATGTCTGATGGAATTGCTAATTAGATCACATATTTCTCCTTAGCTGTAGAACAAGGAATCACACCAATGATTCCACTTTTCATCTGCAGAACAAGTTTTCAATCCCTTTTGTAACTTGTTAGCACAGTACAAGGTACAAATTTCTAGTGATGCTGAACAGAAACATTTATGTATTTATAAGCCAATACACGTCGGGGGAGAAAATGCTTCCAACTTCTATTTTTCCAATATTTATCGTCCAGTCTAAACCAGATGGTAGGAGGTAAGCCAGGTTATCTCAGACTTCTTGTGATGGGTTCAGTGGCAGAGACCCAAACAGCCTCGTATGCAGCAGAGTACCTATCCCACTGGCAGCCAGTTTTTTCCACTCAACTCCTTTTTTCTCCCTGGACCAAATCCAGTCCAGTTCAGCTTTTTTGTAGGTGCTGAGGAACCAGTATTGATTTCCCATTTAAACTGATCTTGCGTAAGCCCACCACTGCCTCTCTTGCTATGAATAGGGGGAGCACCAGAGGAAACCAGCTGCAGCATTTTCAACGCAGAATTGCTTCTTTGAGCTGGACGTGAGCTGCGTTGTGAATTAGAAAAATAAAGAGCAAAAATGGCAGAGTAGATAGGGTTTCTTTTCAAGTCTGATACACATTCAGCACTGCCTTCCTAGAGAGGATTCTCAGAAAACAGGGAATTTGCTTGTTAGAGTGAAAGAAGGAGATTCTTATTATAGGCTTCAGTGCAGTTGTCAGCCAAGATAACAAATCCTCATACCAAAGTGGCCTTAGAACAGTGAGGCAACGAGGGCTTTCCTGAAAAAAAAACCCACATCAAAATTGTGCAGAGTGGTTTTTTCATGAAAGTGTGAAAATCTGTTGTAACTGTCTTTACTGAGTGTTTATGGGTTTAAGCTGAAGACTGCAGCTATGTATGAGGAAATTCAGGCTGTCTGCCATTAAAGTTATGTTACCAGATTCAGAGTGTTCAGCGGGCATCCATCGCCATTGGGGAAAAGAAATACCTCCCACATGGATATTTTTAGGAACTAGCAATGAAGTTATGCCACATGTTTTGAAAAGAGAGATTCATGCTAATAGCATCAATGAGGAATTTTCAAACTCACTTAGAAATAAGCTGCAGATATCTAGGAAGCAATGGCTGAAAATCGGAAGCGAGTTTGGTAAAAATTGTGAATGTATCTCAAGTATAACAGAGCAATTGAATGAAACCCTGAATTGTGAATTGAAAATCAAAGAGGCAATACTTGACCTTTCCCTGACTTAGCCTAAAAATCATACTTTTCGAGATCTTGCTCAAAGCGGCTTAGCAGCTCTCTGACCTAATTTTCTCACTCTGTTCTTAGCTCTTCACAGGCTTTAAAATGGGAATCTATATCTGGAGTTTGTCAGGGACAAATTGTAGGAAGCATGGAAACATGTACCTCATTCTTCTCCTGGCACATTTCTGTGGAATGCTTACAGTAACTACCCCCAGGCACTGGAGAGCGCAGACACTACTTGTTTCAGATTTTCATTGAGAAGCCACAAAATTCAGGTCGTGACCAGGTCCTTACCCCACAGAAACACCACCACTGGAGTGAGGTCAGTCCGCTGACTATGATTAGTAAAGACTGAAGGGACAACTTGCAGCAGTCTGATGGATGGAGCAAATTCAAACCCTACCACACATACGTAGGAAACCAGAAACAACTGCAGCTTCATGACGCAGGCTCCCTGCTGCTCATTTTCAGGCTTTGTGCAGCCTAATGAATGAAGGTATCAGCTGCTTCTACATATTTCAACTAATATCCAGAATTATGGGGTTTTTTCTGTGTTGTAAATACACAAAACAATTGGACAAAATGGAGTCCATGAGGACATTATGAAGCTTAGCTGTCAGCAACTGCATTTTTTGGTTGTATGTTCTGTGTCAGAGAACTTTATGCAAGAAGATTTCCCAAGAGAAATGAATGGAGAGTTAGGTGGATTATTTTCATGTAGTGGAATCAATAACGTCAGTTTCCTTGGTGAGTGGTCAAAAGAGCCAAATATTTGTAATTCTGGGTTCTCAGATAAGCTCAACAGGGAATAATTAGCCTAAACTGCTGGTTTGATTGATGAGGTTGCTTGTTGATTATTTCTTCAATTTTCTCTGACTTCAATTCTTGTAGACTAGGCTCGGTGAGAAGATCAGTTCATTTGAGGTTTCCAGACGCCAATATGCAGACTTTTTCTGTATGTATTAATGTATTTTATCTGCATTTCCAAAAAGCGGGTCTGGAGGCACTGATGAAAAGGTAAAAGACTTTGCAGGGATTTTTGTGGGAGTTTGGCTGAATTTGTGGCATCTGGTAGAGATTAGAAAGAATGACAGAACAGGTTTTGCCTAGCAGAAAAAGACTCTGAGGAGGAGGCAGTAGTAATATTTGGAGAGAGTGAGAAAGTTGTGGAAGGAGAGATGAACATCAGAGCTTTATCTGAGACACTATGCCCAGTGAGAGAGAGGAATAGGAACAAATGTCAACAGGAACAAACCAACCTTTTGCTTTTTAATGCAGTCATAAAAAACTTACATGTGGATAAGGAATATTTTGAACTGTGCCTCAGATACAAAATGTCACTCACATCTACTGAAGAAAAAAAAAAGTGAAGACTGCTGCCTGGGGCTATGCTAATTCTTTAATGTGATGGCATTCCTGTTAGAAGAGCTCTAAGCTTTCCAGGCTGCCAAGCATGCTTGGCGCCCATGTCTTCATGCACTATTCCTGCAAGGCTCCTGAGTACATTTTCATTTTAATGGGTTCTTAAGTCAAGCATCTCTGGCAAAGTTGCCCTCCTAAAAAATGAGTGAGAGCTCATGCAAGGGACAATGACATTCTTTAATATTTACTGCACTAAAAATAGCTTTAAAAAACAATACAAGGTATACAGAACATTCTCCTTGTTCAAAACTGGCTGTTTTTAGCAGCATTTGATGGATGCAGCGGGCTCCTGGTAAGTACAGTTAATATATTCTCGCCATATACTCCTTCAGTACTAAACAGCAAATTGCTTAATACGTAATCTTGAGTAAATGTTTCCCCAGTTACATTCACTTTCTCTTTTTGATATGCTTTATTCCTGCCTGAGTATTTTTTTCCTTTCAATATTCTCAGCAGGCTGGATTTATGAGCCTATGAAAGCAAAGAATAGGAAGTGTCGTCTTCTGAAGCCAGCTGCACTGGTGAACTTATTGAATAGCTGACCGAGGACAGAATAAATCGTACAAAGAGAAGAGAGAAACAAAACGAGACAAAACTACCTTCATTTTTCCAAAAAAAGCTTAGAAAGAACCAACACCACACAAAACAGGGGAAAGAAGAAGAGAAAAACAGGGAGAGTGAACCTATAGTTTGTACCATTTCATTGTAACATCATTTCAACCACAAAGAATGACAGTGTAAATGATCAAACAACTGTTTGCTAATGCATTATAGATAGTTGTACACAATATGGCAGCTTTAGACTTGTATATTTACCCACCATGAATGCAGAGTATACTGAGAGTGACAGGTAATGTAGCCAAAGCTTCTACTCTCTGTAAGCATCTGTGTCCTATGAATTATAAATGAAAGTCTTGTGTCCAAAGGTAGCAAGTAATGTAGATAATGCCATCTGAGTAAATGAATAAATGTGAAACAGATGCTTTTTGCATTCAGGGTGCACAGGTAGAGCCAGGAAGCCACCAGTGCAGATTACGGAAGCTGGTGAGACAGCTGTTGTCTGCATGCAGTGCCTGCCAGGTGCAGTCCTACCTGGGCTTTGTCGAGTCAGTAAACACCGCCTTGGTCTCGCCGGCTTCAGACAAGTTTCCAGAGGATGTGTCTTCTCATGCAAGTTCCCAGGACACTTGGATTTCCTCAAGGCTTTCCTATAAAAGCAAATTGGCATCTTCATTACACGAGCCATTTGTAAAAGGCGGAGAAACTGTCTGAATGCAACATTTAGTTTTTAACCGTCATAAAATCCTTTTTCTTTGCTTCTTACACAAGTCTCTTCTGGTTTGATATATTTTTTTAACAGAACAAATATTTGGCCTCAAGATGAGATCACATGGCATAGGAAATTACTGCTAGAAAGGCACAAGGAACTTTTATAGGATTTTAAAAAAATAATATGCAAATGTGCTCATTTTGTAAGCAAGGAGACATGAGCTTGGTCTCTGGTTAGGGAACTGGAGGGTGGTTTTGTCAGTACAGATTGCCCCCTTGACAGATAAAAGGTAGGTTGAGCTCCCCAGATAAAATAGTAAGCCTAACAGTGCTGACAGATAGTTTTTGCTTGTGAAATACAGCTACTGCTGTTCTTTAAGGTTCACATAAGTTCATAATGCAATTTAGATTTATATTGCTCTCGCAACTGTTCTTTTCCTACCTACTGCTAGCTGTGTGCTCTGTGCATTTCCATGTTTGCTGAAGAAAAAGTTCTGTCCTTTTCATGTGCAAATGGAAGCCCTGAGACCTCTTTCTCTGCAGGTCTGTCCTTCGTGAGATAGTTGTATCGTGTAGGGTGGGTAAAACAGCAGTTCCCAAGTGTGGAATAACAGCGTATAGTGTTTAAGATGAAAAAGAACAAATGCAGTAACAGAACGTGACTTTTGCTGGTTTAGTCTGAGTACCCAGGTACTATAAAAAATGCTGAAAAGGAACCAGGTCTAGGATAGACTAAATATCTGCACATATTTTACAATGCAATGTCATAGAATCATAGAGCTGTTTGGGTTGGAGGAGAGCTTGCATAACTGAGCATTTCAGAGACAGCAAGTATAATTAGAGATACAGGTACAGTTTTAGAAAAGCCTAAAGGATAGCGTACAACTTCTCACAACTTACTGAGAAGGTATTTCAGCCTTTAACAGCACTTACACAAAACTACCAAGGTAGCTCATTGCATCTCACCCTTCAAAATGTGAGACTTTTCTTTCAAACCAAACACCCCTAGTTCTTCAAGGCAGGCATGGTCAGTCAGGGTGTTTGCCTGCTGCTGCCAGGCTCTGATTTCATATTGAGATTGATCCAGAGTAAAACAGATGATATCCTAGAAGAAATTCTGCTTTTATATATTTATATTAAGGAAAAATTGAGACCCAGCAATAGTTTCTTTTTTTCTCTCTGAATCACAGAACGTTAGGGATTGGAACGGACTTCGAAAGATCATCTAGTCCAGTCCTCCTGCCAAGTGACACAGGAACATATCTAGGCGGGTTTTAAATGTCTCCAGAGAAGGAGACTCCACAGCCCCCCTGGTCATCCTGTTCCAGTGCTCTGTCACCTTCACTGTGATATTCCAGTATCTTTAACCTAGTAAAGAAAGCAGCTCCTTGAGTTTCCAGTTTCGGCTTACTAGGCAAGGAAATTTCAAACTACGCAACTCTGACAGGCATAACATTGCTTTCCATACAGCATGGGTTTATTTAGAATTACAGCTTTTTAACCAAAACACGTCATTAATCAACACGTGGTTTTCTCCACGGCCTTTCCTTCCTTTCAGCAAGCTGCTCTTGCATATATTTCAGTGGAGAAGTTGGGGATGGGTGGTAAAGAGACTATGTAGATTTTAAAGAAGTTTGAGAAGTAATTTACGAAGTGCTAGTTTCTGGTAATGGAGGCTGTTACCTTTGCCCAGGTCTCTCAGTATGATAAAACTATTTCAGAATGTTAATTACTGAATAATCATGATTCCCTTGAAAAATGTGACCTCAGCTTTTGCTGAAATATGATAGTCCTAAGTTATATTAGGGCCCTAATGTGGTCAAATCAACAACTACTGAAATAACTCATGCAGCCTTTTCTTCAGAACGGGAGTCTATTATCTCAAAAGATTCAGGAAAGCATCTATGACGCCGAGCCAATATGGAGACATTCATCCCATTGGCCTCTATTATCCCAATGGAAATGAGAAAACACTTCCATTACATTTTGCAGTGATCCATGCCTTTCTCTGTTAAAGTTAATAAACTATATCTTTCACTGTAGTTGTGCATGTGTGCAAAGACGACCTTTTGTGATGTGGCTGCTGAGACAAGCGGTGAGAGAGATGCTACAGAAACTGGAAAAAGAGCTGCAAACCACTTTTTACTGTCAGGAGCAGTAAAATGTAATATTTTGTCATTCTTTGTATGGGACACATTTGCCTTCTGCAACCAGCTTCCCCCAATCAGTGTAATTGAGGTTGATGCTCAAACCAGAGGAAAGCATCACGAAGACAAAGTCCCTTAAGTGTCTCTCGACCTCTGTGGAAGCAGAGTCCCCTCTATCTCATCATATGTCTACATGCAGCCTGTTCCAAAACCTCCTTGAAGGGAGCAGAAAATCACACTGATTCACAGAAGAGAGGGCATCGGGGGGCACTCAAGTCCTGCTCTCCCTTTCAAAAAAAAAAGAAAAGGAAAAAGAAAAAAGGAAGATTTCAGGAGAAGTACTTTGAAACTGGTGAAATAATCTCCTAAATAAACCACCAGCGGGGAATACCCACAGCCACTGAGGATAACATGCTGTTCAGCTTATCAACAAAAATACATTTGGCCTGAGGCAATGCTGAGGGCAAACATATCCCAGATGGACTAGAGAGGCCCAAATACCTTCAGAGATGAAAATTTAATTAGAGGAAATGTCACCACAGTGAACAAAAGGATTGCTTTAGTGATTTTTCATCATTGTTTACTGTAAGTGAAGAATAGTTTTAAGTGTTAGGACAGGCTAAAGTACAGGACTGTTGGTGAGCGCTAGAATGGAGATGAAAGGCATGGATGTTGAAGGTCAGAGACAATCATCCATATGCCAGGATTAAAAGGAGTAAACGATCAGATGTTGACAGACTGAAATTTTTAAATGCTTCAGTGATGTCAAAAGGTGACAAAAGGTGTCAAAGGTGATGCTTTGAAGCCACTGAGGAAGGAAATCTGACCTTATGCCATTGGTCAGTGCATGTTTTTGCTGGGTGGTTTTTTGTCATCACTGTGAGATCCCAAGCGTGATAGAAAGCTTGGATATCTCAGAAATACACTGAAATCGCTGAAGGTTGAGGTGGCTCACTGCCTCTTTGCCTCTTCAGTAACACACTGTATAGTATTAATTCTGAGTCTTGCACAAGTCAGGGGTGAAACAGCTGCAAAAGCAATATAGGAGTTGTTGCATCACAGTCACTGGGAAACAGCTCCCTTAAATGAAAATACGTGAGTTCTAGTATGAGTTGCAAAAGCTGTTTGGGATAAATTCAGAGGAAACAACCCATAACAAACATTTTGAGATAAAGAACTTATTTGCTTATGGTCGTTATATTTCAGGTAACAAAACATGGGGGTTTTATTCCATATTAGAACTTTGCTAGATTAGATATCTTGCATTTTACTCCTGCTCTTGTGGTAAGTGTTTTTCTGGATCAGATACCACAGTATGTAGATGGGTTCCTTTTGTGCAGAAGGTACCAGGGAACTTAAACTCTGCTGAAGATACTCGAAAACCTTCATGCTGATTCTAGAAGAGTTTGGACAAGCCTCTCAAGTATGTTACTGAGCTACTAAGTTTACTGTGTAACATGTGCCCTAAGCTCACACGATTGACTTTCATTTCTCTTGGTGCTATAGTTTTATATCACCTGTTACACACGGTTTTAAATTCTGGCCCAAGTAATCTCCCTCTGACTGGAGGCGTACGGTTTGGCTGGAAGTCACAACTGGCTTTGTGTTCTCTTACACTGCCTTATTAGTTTTTCCTTTTACACTCACCTACTTCCTCGGTTTTTTGATGGGTTGTTTTTTTCTTTCCCTTTCTTTTTAGCAGCTACAGTTTTAAACAAAGTTTATGTACATGTAGAAATTTGTTAGATTGATGCCAAAGGGCTTGCTTGCAGGCAGGTTCTAAACACATTATTGTTTGAAACCTGTGGCGGGGAGTCCAACCAGCCTCTGATTAGGCAAGATGCCATCCTAAGCAGATATTCATGAGTCTTGGCAACCAAGGATGAGAAATCAGTTTTCTTGCCATCCTTTCTCTGTTACAGATGGTTATCTGGAAAACCATCCAAACAACAGAAATATACCATATGTAAAACAAAGTCTCTCATTTTATTTTCAGGTTCACGGACTATCAGCTTAAGATTTCACAGTAGTTATTATTTTTGTAATTCAAGATGAGTAAAAACATCAATACCCAAACGCATCCAAATTATGGAACACTGAAGGAAGCAATGCTGCACTTCAAGGGGATATGATTTACTACTCATGCTATGGACTTCTTGATGATCCACCTGGGGTGTAGAAACTGAAAGGAAAAACTTCCTTCTGCTTCCTTTCATCAACATCCATAAAATGCAAGTATTGAGGTCAATAATGCCAGGTGAGAACTTGTAAATAGGTGTTTAAAGAAGGGAGCTAGATTCATATTGGGTGAAATGACAGGGGTTCTGAGGAGATATAAAGGCACACTAATGAAGCACAGACTTCTATTTTACTACTTAGAGTCTCTCCAAATGGCTGTTGAAGATAAATCCATCTTCAGCTAAAAGACAATTCTGAAGGGGAAACTAATTCTCAGTATGTAGCCTTCTTCCTCCACTGATTATCAACACAGTAGATTGCCCACTAAGCAGGCACTGATTACAGACCTGAAGTCAGTATCGCATGTGAGACGAGATGTGACAGAAGTACAGCTCCCTAATCCGATGGAGGTGACACTCTGCAGAAACATAGGAAACCTAAACACGGGGAAAAAGATATCTATGTGTATTTCCACATTTGTGAAGTTATTTTCCAAGTAACTGGACTAGAACAGAGGAAAACAAAAATTCATAAACAGGTGGAGGATGACACCTTAGCAAGGAATGAATTCATAGACAAAAACTTTTCCTTAGGTAGCTGTGGAGCTGCTTACATGATTGTTCAAAATACTCTGATGCCTTATGCACCATATGAACCGTCTTGTGATGCTCCTACTCACACTGAGCAGAACCTCACTCCAAAATCTTTGACCTAAGTTCATTATGACCAGAAGTGGTGGAAAGTAACCACCCAACAGCAGGAAAGCAGCAATACACCACCACCTTAGTGACATTTTGCATGTTATGTAGAAAATCAATGAGGGTGACAGCCTGGTGCAATAGTTTGCAATGCAACATCAGTAAGAATTTTATATTCCTGCCATAAGGGCCATATCCTAAAAAAGCTGCTAAGTGCCAAAACCAGGATATATGAGAACTTTTGGCATATAAGTCCCAAACTTCTACTTTGAAATAAACCCACTCACCATCTGCATAAATCCCAAGGTAATGAGGCTCACTAGGTGATTTCATTAAAGTTTTCCACAGACCAGAATCCTTTACATTCATCTATTTCTTGAAAGTACTTGCCTGATACTTTTCCATCTTGTTTGCCTCAGCATCACATAAAAGCACATGGTATGACTTTTATTTCTCTGTTAGCTTTGGTTTTGATCCCAAGGTATGTAACTACAGGAGTATTTTCATTATATCAACTTTACCACTATTACCTGACAAAAATGTACTTAAAAGAAAAAACAAACACACACACACCCTCCTACAAATGAAAGTCTGAAAACTATTCTTTTGGCTTACATAGAATTTCAATTGTGGGGCTTGGTCTAGGTGATCCTGCTCTGGCAAGGGAATTGAACTAGATGATCTTTCAAAGTCCCTTCCAATCCTTAATGTTCTGTGATTCTGTGGTTAAGCATTTAATAAATAAAAGCTCTTCAGCATTAGAAGATGGGGATGGGGAGATTGAAACTACTACATAGAGCAGTCAGTTTGCTACCGTGATAGATGCAGAATTACATATGTAGGTTAGCTAAATGTTCTAATTTTCTCCAACATTTTATTTGGGTCTTAAATTGGTTTCTAGATTATATTTGTAACTGTAAGGTGAAGTATGGGCTTTGAAGAAAGAAGTTTTGCTGGCTCTCAGTTTTCCCTTAATGTGTTTATAGCTAAAATCTGTACAGCCAGAGTCCTTGGAAGACTCCAGGTTCTGTTATTGTTTCTTAGGAGTGAGAACAAAACCACGTAATAAAGACAGTAGTGCTCAACGTCAGATAACGAATAAACCTGACCTTAAGAGAAAGCTTAACAAACCCTCCAGGAATAATTTACTCATAAATCCTTTAATGCAAAATTCCTCTCAGCAGGTAACCCAGGCACTGACACCACAGTTGACTGGAGAAACATTAACCCAGCTATGCCAAGTTACACTAGAGAGCAAGTGATTTCTCGCAGCTAAGTCAGAAGACCGAGTTTTAGATGCACGTCTTCTGCGTTAACCCGGTGCTAACCGAAATAATTACATTTTCCTATCAGAAAGAGCATCAGAAAGCTTAATTAATATTTGTAAAGCAAGCTGACTTGCTCAAGCAGAAGACATTACCAAAGAGCAAAGTACTCCTTTGCATCACATAAACAGACTTTGACACAGACTGAACCAAAACATAGTCCATAATTCGAGAAGGAGCACTAAGAGAAACCATTAGATAATTCTTCTTACACTGAAGGGAAAACCCCATAATCTTCTAAAATGTCTTGGCAGAAATTATACACAAAGTCAAATCACCTGCTCTGAAGACTTTGTCAGCAGAAATAATGTGTATTCAACTTGCAACCTAACTGTGGGCTAAAGAAGCTGGAGGCTGTTGTTGACACTGACAAGATTAACCCAAACTGACTTGCCAAGCGATGTGTCTCCCCAGATTCCGGTTCTTTCCCTTTGCTGCAGAAAATGGTGTTTGTGTCATCACTGAAAGCTAGGGAACTACTCTTAATGAAACAGAGGTCAAAAAATCATCATAATATAAACAACTCAGTAATGTTAGAAATTTCAGGCACCTAGAGAGCAAAACCAGAAATTAATGTTGAAATGCATCAGGCTGGAAGTAATAGTTGCCAGAGACATGCTGGAGGACAAGTACCAGCGAAGTGCAGGTACTGAAGCCGTGTGCCCTGCTCAGCGGTGGTGCAGAGTTTCTTGTTGGCTAATGGTATGAAAGACTATTTGCAAGAAGTGAGGAGGGACAACATACAGAACTGGACCTTCTAATGCCATTCTCTTTGCAGAGAGGCTTGTGTATTCTTGAAATTAATGAGAGTTGCCTCAGTTTTCAGTGGGCAGCTGAGCTAGGGATGAGAGCATGAGAAATGGGGAAAAACTTCCGGAAGTGGCACTTACTGAGGTAAAGGAATATGAAAATCTTGAGCTGACGCTTCTGAGAGAACTTGTGAAATAGGTTTGTGATTCAGTGATGAGGATTCCAAGCAAATATACTAAGTCATTGAAGAATCACAGCAGTACTGCCTATGTTCAGAAAGAGGACTAAAAATCATGGCTATTAAACCTGGAAGGCTAATGCCTGTGTAAAAAAAAAAGTAAACAATTGCAGTAGATTCAGGAGGAATAAATGATTGCAAACATATAAGAAACATGGAAAAAAAGGTACAGTAACACAGAAAATCTGTACTAACGTACTCAGGATCTCTCAAAGAGCTGGGTCTTATCTACAGGATATGCAACACTACTGAATTAAACTCTGAATTAAAGGAAGCAAGGAGATTTGGCTGAAGATAGCAAGGTGAATGAGCTGCTATTTGAATGGTAGCCCATTAGTGTACATTAGCATACATATTAGCACATTAGTATATATTACTAATTTACTATGTATAAACCCAAAGTAAATGTAGTTACTTCTAATCTGAAAGGGTTTATCCTATCTAAGATGACACAGCTATGAATTGCTTGTGGTTGGTCTAGCTCATCTCTACCTGTGATGATCTTGGTTCACATCTCCCACAGCTAATGTTACTCTATTCATTGTATTTGTCACTGACGTGGCTCAGGCTAAACTGAATTAACCCTACCCAGCAACGTGTTCATATTTTGTTACATATACTCTTAATTTTTGAGGTAGTGCTATTTCTTCCACAATTTTACACTGTGCAATACAGTAAGATTTACAAAACAGTCACAGGTCTATACCATTCAGCTTGAAATATCAAGTAAAATAATTGTCTGTGTGGATTGTACACAAAAATTAGGTTTCCTCTCCCAAGTCTCAACAGAGTCAGAAACAATCTCTTCACCATTTAGGAAACGATAGTTACGAGTAATGTACATTACTTGGACTTGCTGCTGTTCTACGCTATTTCCTTTTGAGTGGCGATGGTTGAGTTTTAGTGAAGAGAGTTCTCTTTCACATTTTGATAAATACCTTTTAAAAGTTTTCTATTTTCATGTGTGCTTCACTGAATCCTTTTATCTGCCTGGGTCTTGTTTTTCTGCATGTCTGGATCTCAGCCCTCTTTTGCTGTCAGTGATATCAAACACCTTTCAGTCTCTGTTTTTGCCTTCTAATTTCTCGTCTACTCAGTCCATATGCTGTACTCGTTCATGGCTGATGAAGTTTTAGATTGTTAAACTCTCTTTTATTTATTTTTCAGTCCTGCTTTCCTTCCATATTCAATAATCTCCAAAATCCGGTTTTTTCCTTCTTTTTGTTCTTTTCATTCTCACCAGTGCGTTTCCTGACACCTCAGAGTTTTCATATTATCATAGAATCACAGAATCATTAAGGATTGGAAGGGACCTCGAAAGATCATCTAGTCCAATCCCCCTGCCACAACAGGATCACCTAGACCAAGTCACAC
>JAOXOE010000405.1:3548124-3599175 GCA_028565055.1 Phoeniculus purpureus | reverse complement strand
GACCTTACACTTGGTCTTGTTGAACCCCATGAGGTTGGCTTGTGCCCATCTCTCCAGCCTGTCCAGGTCCCTCTGGACGGCATCATATTAATCTCACAAGCAACATTTAGGTCTCATTCTTCCTTCACTGTCACCAGAACCAAAACTTGTTATTCGTGTTAGAAATACACACGTCTTTCTTTAGATTCATGTCAAAGTTTCTGCAACTTCATTTGTGAGACTTCAGTTCTCAAGCATTTAGCAACCAAATCTGAAATGGTACTTGGATCAACAAGCAGCATACTGTCAGGCTGAGCCCCAAATAAGCAAGATGCTCATGAGGGACACTTCCACTCTCACAGAAAACACTACCAATGGCCAGTTCGCTTCTGCTCTCATCTTACTTCCTTCTTTCACACTGAAAGGATGTGCCATTCTTTAACTTATTGATATTATTGGTCCCTACATTGTGGTGAGTCAGATCAAATCAGAAGCATCTTGTAAGAATCCAAGTATTTGAACTATAAATCATTGATAAACATCTCTACTTCCTCTTGTGAGGGCATAATTAACCACATCACTGCGCTCTTCACCAGAATTGTAACTCATCTCACCAACAGGAGCTTATCATGTACCCAAGCTGCTATCGGAGGTTCCTGATTCTGTCAGCATCTCCAGAGCACAGCGAGTGCTCTGCCAAAGTGATAAAATGATCAACCAACGCCCTCTACCCTGCCGCACCCACTAGGCTGCTTCTTAGATGCTCTAGCTAGTCTTCTGTTAATCATGGCCTTCTTAGCTTCTGAAATGTTCATCAGTGATTAAATTAAACAGCCAATTCAGAACTCTTGAAACCTTCTCACAAAAGGATTTTCTGGAAATATCTTCCCTCTCCAATGATGTCTAGATTCTCAGCTAATTTATGTTAGAACTACAATTTCTCTTCACTCAGTACTTGTAAAAAGTGCAGCAAACATCTTCAGAGGAAATGAGGGAGGTTTAGCAGTGCCAGCAAACTAACAGAGTGGAGAAGCAAGCTGAGATCACACATCAACAATACCAAGAGAAAAACCTGAAGGTAGCAGCACAGATACAAAAAGAGACGTAGGTCACGGACACTGTATGGGTACCCCAGACACTCACGATCCCAGGGCGCCTTTTTGAACGGTAAAAACCAGCTCCACCAGGTGAAAGTAAAGTGGTATTTTCTCAGCAGAATATTCCTTAGAGGAACTCCCAAATAAGACATCCAGTCCTGTCCAATTCTATTTGAATGCTGGCATTCAAAAATAAGTGGGGGAAAAGAACCTCCACGTTTGCCAGAAACAAATTTACATTGATATTTCCTTTTGGTTTCAGAAAAGAAAATCACATTACTTGGGCCCTTTGTTGCTAATAGAGTACACAGCAATAAATTTGAGGCCATTGCTTTCCTTTTGTCTTGCCCTCAGGTATTTAAATTCTTTTAATTTCCCCTCTCTCATCCTTAATTCACACTTCTATAAGTTTGATCCAAAGCTCCCCAGAGCCTCCATCTCATTGCAGGTATGTATCTTGCCAGTTCCTTCAAGTAAATTGCTTCCAAATTCCATTGCAAAAACTTCCCACCTAGTAACCAGAAAATCATCACTGTTTTGTTTTTATTGCTCTTTCTAACTTTGGGGAGAGCGAATGCAAATACATATTTAAAAGTATCCATGAGAGGCAGACTACCGGTCTCTAGACGCATTTCTTGCCATTCATTTTGTTTTCATTGTGCCCTTCCAACATAGGATTTAGCTTTGACAAATGTAACTTCAGCAGCTCACTTCTATAAAAAGGTTACAGGAAAAACTTGGAGGGTTTTTTTTTTAACAACATAGAAGCTCTATACTGAATCCATATGTGGCGTTTGTACTTGAGAGGATGCAAAGATTCCCTGGGCTTAACTGACATCAATTCAAGCAGACCATACAGCACGATTTTTTTATTGTGTGAATATTGATTTGAACTAGTTGCATACAAAGATTCACTTGAATTTATCATACTGTATTTGTTTTGTAAGGAAATCATGAGAAAGGCAAATATTCCTTGGTCATGCGAATAACTGATTCTTCAGTAGGGCTCAAAACAGAAAGACAATTTGAATGAACCTGGGTTTGGATCATTTTGAATAGTTTCTTTCTTGAACACAAAATTTTACAATGTTCCTTGCTTGGAAAGTCATGGCAGTTTGGGAAAAACCATGAGATTTAATCATCAGACTGAAAATTGTAACACTTAGGTGAACGAATAACTGGGTGGGTACCAGATCAGACTTCTATACCCTGTGCCAGTAAATGGCAAAGCAGGCACTGAAGTTACTGTAGGACTGTGTAAGGTATTCTGAGACAACTATAAAGATCTTAAGGGGATGAGCTCCTCTTTTAGGATGCAAAGGTTCATTCAGCCGCTGACTGTGGCTGTGTTTTTCACATGAGGGATACACTCCCCATGCACCACAAATACTGTCCTTTGAGGCACAGGGAAGGTGGGAATGGAGAAAACAAAGGGAAATAATTGCTAGAAGTTCATTTCTTTTCAGGAAGTTTTGCAAATGGAGATCTGGACAGTAACTTCCACTGATTTGATCTTTCCCCTGGATTCAACATGTTCTTCCCATGACTAATACAGAAACTAACAGAGAATGAATAGTGAAATATTGTCTGCAAAGTATGTGACTAGTGTACAAGTTTTGAATATGAACATCTATAAATGTTCATTTTACTCTGAATCTTCTAAAATCCTCCCTGTTCAGATAACAAGGAGAAAAGCCTCTACCGGCTTCACTTTCCCACATTGGAAGACAAACCAGAACCTACAGAAAACACTGGGAAATGGCAACTTTTCACGACATTAGTAATGACAGTTCAAATTCGGAGGCACTGAAAAATAAATATTAAGTAAAAGTAGTTAATCTGTATTCATAGCATCCTCAGAAATTAAAGGTTAAAAATAGGCAGTGCAAGCTCACTAGCAGTTGCCAGCTTATATTTAAAAGACTGTCACATCAACTTATTCTTCTGAGATAATGTCACTACACTCACCCTATACACAAATGCTGCTGATTTCCCTTTGCCATTTATTCAGCTTCGCGTCAGTAATTAGCAAAGACTGCTATCGACTCACAGAAAACGAAAGACATAAAACAGGAGCATGATGTGAAATGAAATTTCTATTATCACATCGAGACATTCCTCTTACATTTCAGAACTAGGAAGAAATTAAAATAGTGGAGGGGAAAGGTTGATTATTCTTAATAATCTTTTCCTCATGGTTTTAATTTTGCACTCCACATTCGGAGTTTTTTCTGCCCTCTGTCCTTTTTCCACTCAGTTGCTTCTGTTTACAGCAATTTTGCTCTATCTAAATATTAGACTGACTTCACGAAGCCAGTTAAAAAGCTCTTAAATGTCCCTTGGAGCTACTTCAGCTGCAGTTTTCTGGACCCATTAGTCATCCTGATACAACTGCTCTTAGTGAAACAATCAAGCTCAGAAAGAGAATTTCAGGAAAGGTTATCATTATTTGCTTCGGTTCTCTTTTAGAAATCACAGCATAAGTAATTGACTCAGCATATTTTAGAAAGGAGTTCAGTAGGTCCTGTGAGGAGGAACATGGCACCAGAAGTGGGCTATGGCAGCAACCAACAAAAGTAGCTTTATCCTCAGAGATTTTAACAGAGAATCTCACTTTCGAACTTAAGTTCAATATGTTTAAAATATGGACTTACTCCCAACCCTTTGCTGCTTTTTCTGCCTTCCCTGGGGCTTCCATGAAATGAAGCATTAAAAAAACTCCAACAAACTATGCAATTTACAGGAAACAAATGGCTTGTGATTCATAGCCTGATATCCTGCTTCGTACTTAATTGATTCTAGTTAGGCGTAGCAGGACAGTAGTATTCTGCATTTTATGGCTCAACAGAAATGTCAGCCATCTGTTTGCACCTGCTCAAGTTGCTATGGATAAGTATTACCAATCCTGTAAGCATCTGGACCTGGATTTCTGTACCAAGAAAGTGGTTTTTTGTTGACGACTGTCAACATGAAGACACCGATAACTGATGTTAGAGATGAATTAGCGAGAGAACTCTCCCTTCACTATGAATAACATGAACATTTTCATCTATAACCAACCTTCAGAAGGACTGAACAGACATCTAGTTCTTGCAATTTTGCTATTAAGTTATGGTGAATGAACTAAAGTGTAGAGTCTATATTACTTGGGACAGATGGGAAATTAGCATGTCATAAAATTCACAGAAAAGTGGTGGATGATGCTGTCTGTCTCACGAAAATAATTACATAATGATTACCTCCTTTGAGAATACCAACAGGCTTGCCTAGAGAACAGTCTTCTGATTTATTTAACGGCTATTTCTTACATGCTTGATACCCTTCCAGTGAGACATTTTGCGCTGTTGACTTATTCCTTTAACTTACAGTTTTAAGCCTTAGCTGTAGTTTTGTAGATGTTTCATGTAACTGAGCACTACTGAATTCCAAGGTATGAATCTTGTTTCAAATATTCACTCTAATTTAGAAACTGACTGTTTTCTTTCAGTGTTCCTTGAAGAAGTTCAAAAGAAGTATGAAAATATTCTTTTCTTAATAGTCCTCATTGTTTCCATGCATTCCAAAAAAGGTTTTAGAGTTCAGCAAATGCAGGAAGACCTTTGCCATTGTCTTAACAAGTCAGGTACTGAGCACTAAAAACAGGTGGTTAGAAAGCATCTACTAATCTGTATTTTGTGGCTAAATGAAAAGCAAATTCCAGACAGTTGATACCACACTTACGCTGGAGTACATGAAATTCAGCCCATTAAAACTAACAGAAACATTAGTAAAACTTTAGAGTTCTATATTCTTTTTAAAATGTACATTCAGAATGAAAGTGTAAACACAGAAATAATCCTTCTTGGTAACTACATGCCCCAATATTTTTGTTTACTCTCCGTAAGACTTTATGTCTTAAGTTTTGGGGGCAGATGCAAAATGAGGGACATGCAGCATGATCTGACTCCGTTATCTGTGTAGAAGACACTTGAGCACTCAAGCCTATAACTAACTCATCCTCTGGGAGAGAGGGATCTTGGCACACTCTTGTGAGATAGCCTAGACTCAACAATTTTATTACAATGGACTAATTCCAGAAGAGCTATTGAGAGAGAGAGAGAAGGAACTACTGTAGACAAATGTCTACAAAGATGGTTAAGGGACTGGAGCATCTCTCTTATAAGGAAATGCCTATAAATATCTAAAGGGTGATTGTCAAGAGGATGGCATGCCCAAGGAGAGGACAAGGGGCAGTGGGTAGAAACTAAAACACAGGAAACTCCTCCTGTACAAACAAAAACTGCCTATGAGGATCACCCTTTTCACAGACCAACTTTGAAGCTGGAGAGAGAGAAGTTTATAATTTACTTAGCTGCAGTTTTGTCAGGTAGGTTCAAATCAGTCTCGTCTGTGCTTTAAACTAAAAAACTAGCTTTGCAATGAAATTAATTATTAGTGGTTATGAAGTTCTGTCTAGGTTTGCTGTCTACCAGCTGTAATAAAATATCCAGTAGCTGAGTACAAGCTACTACACTAAGACATAGTAAATGCCTCAGGATTTTCCTCTAGAATCTTCAAGCTTCCTGTGCTTGTGTTAATGTTCAGATATTAAACTACAGTATAATCACAGGATTGTAGAATCATAGAATGATGGGGAGTAGAAGGGACCTCTGGAGATCATCTAGTCCAACCCCCTCTGCTAGAGCAGAAAAACACAGAAAAAATATCTCAAGTTTAAGGACTGTGGCGCATGTGAGGATTTTCATTAATAAGTGATGAATTGTTAGCAGTGCAAAAAAAATTCATTCCACTTTTCTTTCTCCCAGAACTCTTCTTCTGTTCTAGGGTGCAAAGATGATCATTATACCTTTCAAGTTATTCATAAAGCTAAATAACATAAGACAAAAAGTATGATATATTCAAAGTCTCCTTTGTGCAAGAAATGCATTGTTAAAAGCTGCAATGAATTAAGTAATTCACTTGAGAGTGATAGACTGCAAGATATTGAGGGGGTCCAATCACAGAGGAGTTTTACAGCAAAATAAACTTGGCAAAAAAGAGAACTTTAAAAATATAAAAGCTCTTTATTTGCATTCTTTAAGACTTTTATTTTTGTTTGGCAAATGACAAAGTTCCTCTACAAACATTCTCTTTGGAAGGAGAGAGCTCCCTCAGCAGTTTGCAGAAAAGCCCTGGCAGTAGGCTGGCCCTAAAAGATGACTATGAAAGTAGGAACAAATACCCACCTGCTTTCCATCTGCCTAGAGCTATTCATCACTCTAACATAATATAATAAATTATTAGATAAGTTCAAATAGTGAATAGTCATCAGAAAATCAGGGATAAGGACAGCTGGCTTGTCCCGCTGTTGGGGATGAGAAAGAGAGATGAAAGGAGTTAACACTCTACATGGAGACCATAAAGTGTTTTCATCAGGTAAGTGTTTCCTGACGGCATAGAGAGTGTGGGAGTCACTCACTCTGCTCCCTTTATGCTCAGATCTAAAAGACTGACAGATCCCTTCCCTGTCTCTTGTGTTATGTGCAGGAAGGTGGGAGAACCATGTTTTGCTTGGTAGGACAAAATAGTCTTCTGTGCTCCCATTACAGAACAAAATGTCAAGGGTGACCTTTGGCAAAGTACAGTTCTGCCTCCAGGAAGTAAAAACAGAAGAGCTGCTGACAGTCCTAGGAGTGTAAAGTGTGGTTTTGTAGTACCTGGAGAAGCTCTATACAATACACCTTAGCAAAGCCAAGAGCTGAGAATACTCATTTTCAATGCCTATCAGTCTCTCAAGCACTGGCCCCAGGCAGGGTGATGAGGATACTTGTTAAGATGAGCATCATGATTCACACTTTCCTTTTTCAGGATATATTCATCTGGGAAGCAGTGGACATTCTCTCTGAGATCTCAGCTGAAAGAGCCCTTTTATGAAAACCCCTTTCTCTTAAAGCTCTCTGCAATTCTCAGCTTTCCCAGGGATCTCAGATTCCCATGTTTACTCAGGACATACTTTTCTCCAGGCATACATGAGTGACTAACAGTGCTTGACTAACAGTGCTATCACAGCAGGTCATCACCACTCTTGAGCTGGAAGTTATAAAACACAAACTTCAGCTGTCAAAACTGAAAGTCAAAAGTGCCTCACATGTACCAGTGCAGTGAAATTAAGTCAACATGTTGTAAGCCTAAGTGTAGATTTGGACATTGCAGGGCATGAAGGCACACCCCAATTACTATTTTATGGAAGCAAACTTTCTGCCTGAGAGTAGTGGCTCTTAAACTACTTCAGCTACTCTAGCTCTTTCCAAAAGGAACGTGCGACTGTTCCCTCAGTTGCCTTGAAATTTGGTAGGCACCATAAGAATGAGAAGCCAGATTGATGATCCAAATACACTGTCACTTAAACTAAGGGCTCTGGCAGTACAGTCACCTTAGACACACAGGTATATAAACACACACACATCAAAGCTCTCCTGAAGACTGACAGATTCAGTTATTCCAACCAGCTCCCAAAGGTCTCAGTCATTCAAGATTTATCTCTCAGCTTGTAGATGGAGCCCACTTCATACGGACAAAGAAATACTGAACAAGGAGTCTGGAGTTAAGCGGTTCACACAAACATGAACCTAACTCTTCCGAGGAAAGATTTGGTGCCATATTTGCATTAAGCTGACAAAGTTCAAGGAAAGCTATTTCTATACCCATTTACTGGCACAATCTCTGCAACTGTATGCTGAAATATGAAATACAGGATGTCTGTGGGACGTATATGCATATTTCCCTCATACCTATGCAATGATTACTCAAAGACCATCCTCATATCACAGGTTTGAAATAGTGTTTCCAGGAGAAGCCCTATTCACAGCTCAAGGAACCCACATGTGAGCTATAACTGCAGGCAATTTTCTTGATGAAAATTCCCACCAACTCCTGCCAGCTCCAAAGGCTGGAACAAGGGATGTTTTGGATGCCTGGCTTTTAGAAGTTCTGAGATTGTAAATAATCCTTATATTGTGGAAGGCCGTAAGACAACTGAAACTGACTTAATTATAGGTTGTCCATGCATTTGTTACTGAGACAGAATAACATTTTTCCAAACCCATGGTCTGTCTGTACTTTATATAAAACCCTATCTCTGAGTCTCCGTTAGAAAGGCTTTAAAAGCAAGACGGAGCTTCCTATGATCTTTCATATTTTGTTCTTCCATGTGAATGATAACCTGAGCCCTTTTGTTTGCTGCCAAGACTGTGCGGTAAGGTCATTTTCTTCTGTGGTGAACGTACAGACGCCTCACTGGCACAGCATTGCTAGATGACCTTTTATTACATCCAGACGTCAGAAAGCTGCTTCATGTAACCCGTAGCAGTAGTGCTGAACATCATGAGGACTACACAGCTTTCCAAACTGGGTATCAAGCAAGTCACAGAATCACAGACATTTCAGGTAAGGGAATAAGCATCAGAATTTTCACAGTGACTTTGATTCTCATTAACAGCTTTTTCCCCTTATTCTGGAGACAGGAGAAGAAGAGTCTAAACAAAGTTTAGTCCCTCACAGGGCCCAACAGCAAGAACCTTTAGCAGTCTTAATATACATTAAAAACCAAATTATGGTTTTCATATTCCTTCCATCTGCAACCCTTCTAAAGAGTTCTTTGGTAAAAGTCAGTTTTAATTCCTTTATGTTATTTCCCAGAGCAGACTGTTTAAGAGCAGCAGCATCACCAGCTCTCAAAGCAAATGGATATATACAACACACGCATGTCCCTAAATGTAAGCATTTGTACTAGATTTTAAACATGCAGGCAGTTTACTAACCCAATCAGCACAAAAGCTGTTTCTGTAATCGAGCCGGCACCAGTTCACGGAAAATATAATTTGAAAAGATCCGCATTTAAATGAACCTTGGTTTTTCATGCTCAAATGTCATTACAAACTCCTAGGATGAGGTATTAACACTTTGCTCACTATTTAAAGAACCTCAGCACTGAGGTTGAATAACTGCACTTATTCACCCAAATAAATAATTTACCAAAAAAGCCAAGCCTTCCTCCATGTGCTGGATTCACTTATAGTTCTAAGAACTACCAGTCACAAACAAGCGGATAGACATCCGGTTTGTCCTTACACACCACTTAGACTGGACAGCATAAGCCCTGCCTTTACCAATTACATCTTCAGATATGAGTCCTCTCACCCCTCTGAAGCAGGATTTGTTCTCCCACACTTGGGGAACCAGGGCCACTCACAGCAGCTTCACTTCTCATTCCACACTTACTCACCTGAGTGGAGGAGAGGGTTAAGCTCTCTACCACTTACTTAGGACTCTACTCCACACAATACTGATGAAATTATTCAAAAACCAGAGTTTTTTCTAAGTCATTGATGACCTGAGGGACTCAGCTAGTCCAACAGAAACTGAGCATAGGGAGAGTGCACAGGGAAGTCACATCTTAATCCACTGCTTCCTACAGTCACACGGATCACTGCAGGAAGTCACGCAAACAGATGCAGGCATGTAAAATGTGTGTCTGTGAGTACAAGATGCATACACACAGACACATACAGAGGAAGAGGTGTATTTGAACACATATGTACACAAGCTTACACACACCTGTGTCTGTGTATCTCTACACACAACCTCACTTGGCTGGAATCTTCTCTTTCTGTAAAAGCCACAGAAGGAAATGGGAAGAAGTTTCTGGTGAAAATGGCTATACACCATGTTCAGCTGGGCTGGGAAATAAGAAACACAGGCTGGGTTGTGACTTTACTTTCCACTGTGCCCCAGGGCACCTTGAACTGAAAATCCATCAGGAAGAGTGGTCGGACACACACCACTACTTCAAACCCGAACACACATCACAACACACAAAGATTTATCCATGCAATCTTGTTTACAGAGTTAGTGGTAGGTGGGTTTTCTGTAAGCTCTAGTCATGCTGCTCCTGAGTGATTTCCCACACTGCAATCAAAGAGTTCTCACCATTTCCTGACCAGTCAGATTCCTTGTAAGAGATGCACAGCTTGAACCACTGTGTTGTAAAAGTACTGACAAATGCTCTCTCTGGGTGCTGCCACAGGGGCACAGGGTGGTCACACTGACCTGCTTGTGCAGCCTCTACCACTCAGGGCACAACAGCAAAAGGAGCTCTGAGCCACTCTGGTGACACTCAGTGTACTCGTGCTGCTCCCACTGGCTCTCCCCATCCTTCAGATCTGTTTGCTTTATAATTTCTAACAGGATGGTAGTCCTCATTAGTGGAACTTTTGAATTACTGAAAGGCTGTGTAACATTTAATTAGTCTTTATCTTTACAAGTGATAAAACGAATACCTTTTGGTAAAAGAAGGCAGTCTCCAGTGTGCCGCTGGATAACAGCAAGTTTTTGATTTCCTATTCAAACAGCTATCAAACAGATTATAATTTTAACTTCATTATTTGGCTAATTCACATTTCCTTAAAAGACACATAAGAGCAGGTTTATAAATATTGCAACAAAGACGTTTGGAGTCAACAGTCAGAGGGGTTTTGCAGCTAACAGGCAAGAACAATACAGTGTGAGAACACAGTTTGTATTATCTGCAAACTGCTTGGTTTTTCATTTCAATTAAACAGAAATATTCAGGAACTTGTGATACTTTTGCAATTTGGCATTTCAATAGTGCAGATGTTCAAAGTACTGTATGGAATGGTTCAAGAATATAATATTTTTCTAATGTTGTTCATATTGACGATTGTCCCTTAACCAAACATTTGCCACTACTCCTTCCTTTCCATTTATCCAGCAAACTTAATCGGCCCAGGAGTAAGCAGATGCCAGTCTCATATCTAGCAGCTCAGCAAAGGGTAGCCAGCTAACTCCAGGTATGCTCTTGGCACCTGTGAAACTTGTCCCTTCTCACACAAGCCCCTACAGACCCTTTACTTGCCATCAGTCAGCGATGAGACTGACTCTACATCAGCAAACACAGCTTACAACTGCCTGGATCTGAGCCAAAGCTGAGAGCAGAAAGGAGAGAGAAGGGACTTTCTCTGAAACTCGAGGATACCCACTGCAGATGCTTTCCTGGCTCCTGCCACTCTGTTGGGTGGGCTGCGTTTGCTTTGAACCAGACGTTTTGCATCTGGTTCTGCACATGCCTGCTGCCTGCCGAGCAGATGAGTTGCCTTTTCTCCTGTACGTGAAACCTCAAGCTCTCATTGTAAAATCCCTTCAAAGAGAGGTAGACCAGAGGTTAGAGAAGGAGGGGCTTTTAATCTGTTACTTGGGAACTCTTCTCTTGGGTTTACTTTTAGAAAGAGGCAGCTGTGACGGTCATGCTGATCCACTTGCTAGAGGTGTGTACAAATGAGAGGAAATTCACTAGAGAAAATAGAATCAATCTGTTTGGTGCTTGAGTTTAAAAACTGTGAAATGAGTAAACTGTACAATGATCTAAAGCAGAGTGTAGTAATCTCCATTTTTGGGACATTTCCCTAAAGTCACACCACAGGGCACAACCACGACACTCCCCAACACACCCAAATACACATCCATGTTCACATGTCCTCTGGGCTCAGCCATGCTAATTCGTAACTCCAACTGCTGGATTCTGCAATGTTGTAACGATCAGATTGAATAAATACAATTAACATCTACTTTACGTGGCAGAACAAACCTGATCTTGTCCAGTTAAGCTTTGCATTCCAGCCACCGTTCATCAAGCTGAAATTTGTTTTGTTGGACCATTTGGTGCAGACTAAATAGCACTTTGTAAAGTAACGTGACATAAGTAAATACTGTGTAGCAATAACAAAGAGCATTTCACTTGGCTAAAGAAATAACAGAGCACTTGTCTTTCCAATACACTAAGATGCCGTATGGAAAACAAAAGGATTTCCAGAAAGCCTTTCCGGTGACATATTGAGGTCATTGTGAGTCTGTTTCTAGCAGTGCCAGGATAACATCTGCAAATTCCTAACTTATAGGTGTTGTGGGGAAAGAAATGACTGATCATATTAAATAATTTTTGTAGCTGGTCAGGGCTGTGCAAGTACTCTCAGTACTGCTGATCATTGCTCCTCCTGTTGGACTACTTGGAAGACAGACACTTCCTCCACTATACTGCTCACTGAACATGAGGTTATCCATTAGAGTTACTTGTCTCACACTGGTTTTGGTTTTTACAAGTGATCATCCGCTTCCTTCTTGAGAACTCTTGATCTGTCCACTTCCCTGCACCCTCAAGTTTCAATGCAGTCCTTAAGGTTAATACTCCTTACCTTGATAAAAGCAGAGCCTATTATTTCAGTTTCTTCAGGAAGAGAAAAGAAGACTTACAAGCGTAGAAAACTCAAGGATATCGTTTTCCTATTTGACACTGGATAGCTTGGGCACGCACAGAGAAAATTCATTCAGCCATAACACCATTTCAGAGGTACTACATGGCAATTATTCCCTGAACTCAGCATTTGTAAACATTCAAAATGTGAAAGAAGATTTGGTAGTTCCAACCAGGATGCAGAAAAGAAATTATGTCACCCTGATATGCAGTAAATCAAATACATGTTCGGGTAAAAACGCTGGGTATGACATTTCTAGGAGTAAGAGTAGAAAAGTTATAAACAATACAATTAAATTTCCTCTTTAAAAACCTCTAATTGCTATAGTTCTAAATGGAATGACTTGTTTAAACAAAGCAAGTAATTGCTGCTTAATGCCTGCATGACCTGGAATGGAATAATACATTAATGACAAGCAGGAAGCACAAATAGCACTACATAAAAGACCTGTGATACAGGACTGCTGTTTCTAGCCTTAGGTTAATATACGCAAGGATTGGCAGTAGGCAGCACTTCATGTTTCTACAGTTTGCTAGGAAACATTTTCCTTCCTGTGTTAATTTATTTTTTAATTGATAGAGGTGGCTAATAGACTGTTCTTTTCTAGGCAATAAGGAGATTAGAAGGAATACTTTAGTGTTAATAAAATTTAATATATATAAATACTATTTGGTCTAAGTAAATGCCAAAAGACATCTGAGAGCAAAAGCAAGGTGAAACTTCAATAAACATATATCTGGCAACTATTTGTAAAACTATTCCTTTTTTGTGATATTGTATGGGAAGAGGCTGTTCTTGTTTGTTTGGTCAGGCTTTTGTTATTGTTTTTCCAGCATCCCTGTTCATTGGTTAAAGTTCTTATAAACAAGGGTATTACTTCTACTTTCATACTGTGTAAAGCAGATGAAGCAGTAGGGAAAGGTTTAATGAAAATGTAATGCCCAGTAAAGCAATTTGCAAGTGAAAAACGTGTGAGAATACTGGCTTCAGACATGCTGATCAAGTATTCACCAAAAGGATGTTGAGAAATCTACCTTTTAGCAGAAATGTGCCTTTTAGTTTAAATATGGTTCAGTACAGAAGATGAGAGGAAAAGTCCTCCAGAGTAGAAAAGGCACAATGTAGTTTCACAAGTAATTATTAAAAACAAGACACAGTTAGAAATACGATTACTTGCTACTTTCACCTTAGGATCATTACTGCCAAGGTAGACTAATAATGCAATTACTTTTAGCAGAAGTTCTTATTTTGCTGAATTAACAGAAACTAGTAGACGTACAATTTAATATGCAAATTGAAAAAGGGGGTTGTAGAATTCTGGCCAGAATTCCTTTTTTTATTTGTGTACACTCATTATTTTAAAAGGAATAGAGATACATTTCTTCAACTTAACTAACTCTTCTTTCTTTCTATCAAGTAATGGCTTCTCATCATAATTGCTACAAATTGAGATCTCCAAAATTGCTGAAGGGAATTAAACATTCAATTCTCTGTGAAAGCCAGAGGGAGAAGAGTATGCTGAAAGAGTTTGAAGCTCACATACATTCACCCTCATTCTGTGAAATAAGTGCCACCTGGATTTTAATAAGATCTTTTATTGAAGGACTTGAAAGCATT
The DNA here is from genome assembly GCA_028565055.1 of Phoeniculus purpureus. Taxonomy (NCBI): domain Eukaryota; kingdom Metazoa; phylum Chordata; class Aves; order Bucerotiformes; family Phoeniculidae; genus Phoeniculus; species Phoeniculus purpureus. The sequence continues at coordinate 3,585,176 of JAOXOE010000405.1, read as the reverse complement.
TAGGAAATGTTGCAGATTAAGAAGAAAAAAACAACTGGATTTTTTATGTAAAAAGAAATCACAAGATGTTCAGATTCTTGTAGTAGTTCTTATAACTGAACCTGTCTGTTGAAGACATTCAGAATTACAAATTTATTTTCACAGAATGACAGAACATTAGGGATTGGAAGGGACCTCAAAAGATCATCTAGTCCAATGACCCCACCACAGCAAGATCACCTAGATCCAGTCACACAGGAACAGAGAAGGAGACTCCACAACTCCCCTGGGCAGTCCATTCCAGTGCTCTGTCACCCTCACTGGGAAGAAGTTCCTTCTCACATTGATGTGGAACCTCTTATGTTCCAGCTTACACCCATTGCCCCTTGTCTTGTCCTTGGATGCCACTGAGCAGAGCCCGGCTCCATCCTCCTGACACCCACATTTCACATATTTATAAACATTAACGGGGTCACCCCTCAATCCAAGCTCAAGAGACCCAGCTCCCTCAGCCTTTCCTCATCAGGGAGATGTTCCACTCCCCTTATTTTTGTGGCTCTGTGCTGGAATCTCTCAAGCAGTTCTGTGTCCTTCTGGAATTGAGGGGCCCATAACTGGACTTCAGATGTGGGCTTTCCAGGGCGGAGTAGGGGAAAAAGAACCTTTCTCGATCTGCTAACCACCCCCCTTTCCTATCCACCCCAGAATGCAGTTGGCCTTCTTGGTCACAAGGGCCCATTGCTCGGTCATGGTCATCCTGCTGGCCACCAGACCTCCAAGTCCCTCTCCCTTATGCTACTCTCCAACAGGTCAGTTCCCAGCCCATACTAATTAATTTTACGCAATTAAAAAATATATTAAGTATGTGAATAGCGATGGAGTTACAGCACAGTTGTAATGTCATACAGCACTTGAACCATATTGTGTGTTAAACCAGCCCTGAGGTCCACCGTAAGGCAATTTTTCCTTTTAGAAGGTTTTCAGATATTTTAAAATGTATTTTTCCTGTGTATTAGTGTAAAACCAAAGTACTTGCAACACCTTCACTGATCGATTGTGTTGAGAGATGACTTTGGAGATAAGTGGATCAGAAGTTCCTTCTAGCTTAGGAATAAACCGCTGTCTGAAATACAGTAGGCACACTTCAGTCCTTGATTTCCTTATTTGAGAATTTTTCACTCAAACATTTAGTTTAATCTTATTCATTTCAAATTGAAGCAGATGCTGAAAGTCCATTGCTTCTTGAATTATTAAGAACCAAGCATATGCACTAATTTCTTTTTCCCATTAGGAGGAAAACTATGGGTTTAACCTGAAGAGCAGGTCCATGGTCTGTAACATCAGACGCCTCATTGTTTTTGGCATCTGCTGATACAACAGATACAACACAACACCAAAACATCTCCATGCATCAAGGTTATCAGTGCAATATCTGGAGAATGTTTTAAATTCTCTGCTGCTATCTGGGCTGGTGGTTTTACTATCAGCTTTACAACTGAAAATGCTCCACAACAGGGCATGTAATTCCTTACTCTCCTTAAGACTCAGATGTCTGTTAAAGGTCACTCCTGAATTACTCTGCTGAAGATAGGGAAGGACTTGTTTTCTCTTCTTAGGATACAGGATATAGTTTCCTTATGAAACACAGCTGAAGCAAAAGGTCCATCTATTTTTTCTGGATTAAAGCCAGAACTGTATTGAAGCTGGTGCTCACACTTCCTGGGGGTATTTTTTGATACTTCTTTTAATAGTAATGCCTGCACCAATGTGTGGAAGCACATACAAGCAGAGTCGACGTTCTGGTTCTTCCTTATGTCCTTAAATGAAAATAGTTACTCCTCCTGCATTTGCACTGGACAAGACATCTTTATATATTTAGTATCTTGTAGCCACGGGCTGTAAATTTGCCCAATTTTCTAACAGACAATGTTTTATTTAGATATGCTTCAAAGTAAATTTATCGATACCTGGGGAATCTTGTGATGAGTCACCTATGAGACGAGAGCCCTCCAGAGTTTGGCAGCAGTTGAGCTGGATTTTAGGGTTACACTTAGGATTTAGATGTCTACATTTTGTCTTCAGGTATTGTGTTGCTTCTTTGGAAAAATTGCTGAGTGGTCTAACCAGCCGTAGTTATACCAGCAGAAATGATTTTATGGAATGTGCCCTCCACAGTGAAACTGCAGTGATGAAATGCATGAATGTGCCTGCTCGGCTCAGCTAAAAGCTAGAACCATTTCCATCACATAGGATAAACAGTAGATCTTTGCCAGGTGAAACCTCACATCACCATGATTTGCACTTTCGAAACTTTCAAGTGGTACTTTATTCATTAAAAGCATAGCACTGTAGCTTCATTGTTCCTGCCTCAAGGTGTGTGTTATTCTGCCTTTCTAAACTCACCATCACCCATTGTAACAGACAGATGATGAAGCAAGGAGAATTAAAGAATGAATCCCTTAATAATCCCCAATACCCACAGAGTCCTAATAGTCCTCAGCAACATCATGCATTTGGTGATATCATCAGTGAATGACAGGTTTAGGATTTATCCAGTTCCAAGGTTTGGAGCTTTTCAGTAGCTACAGAGACATTTGTCCTTCTTCATATTAGCCATTTGGTACCTATTTTCCTGATTCACTATGACATGATTCTGCTCAATCTAAGACATTTTCAAGTCAAAAAGGAAATAGGTGCAAAACTCCTATTGAAATTCTCTCCTAGCACTTTCAGTTGTTACAGGATCAGGCCTTAGGACAACATATTCATAGGTACCAAAGGTCTAGATCCTGCAAGATCACATCTGATTGATCCGGAACATAAATCTGAATTTCTGAGAATAACTCATATTGCTGTAATTTTCAGCAAGTTAACAGATACAGGTAGAAAAATACATAGTAGGAGACCTTATCTCACTCTCTGACCGTTTTTCATGCTGATTGACCATAAAATAGCTTGGAGTTGGAAGTTATAGGGCCACATTAGTGATCATAGGACTGTATAAATGCACTACTTCTCTTCAAGCTAATTAGCACTGTTAAGCACCTTGAGTTCTGTCCAAGCGTAAGTTACTGCAAATACTTATTTCATATGAAAATATTAGTATGTACAATAAAACCAGGAATTACTTCATGTGCCCTAGAGTCTTCTTTATAGAGAAAACCACATCTTTAAATCATTGAGATCACGGTCCTTTTTCCTGTAGATCATATCTCTTACATGAGTACAAGCAGGGATTCCAGTTACTTCATGTATTAGTGGGAATCCTAGAAGTAATGTTCCTGTCAGTAGGAACAGCAGCTCAATTCATCTTACTATGCCCAATCACAACCTCATATAATAATGTTGTGCTCCCCCAGAGAGGAACAGAATGTTTCCTTTTGTCTTCATTTAAGTGTTTGCCATTTACCCTTTATAAATGATACGCTGCAGTTAGAAATCCTCATGCCGCTAAAAATTAAAACCTTGTTTTCCTTTTGGCATCCAGGGATCTGCGACACAACCTCAAGAACTGCTGCACATGACTCTTTTCCACAAGGAAAAGTGGAAAGGCTCTGCTTTCAGCTTGGCTTCTAATTTGCCCTTTCCTGTGCACACAGTACTCCTCGCTGTGGCGATGTCCCTGCAATACCTGTGGGGAGCCCACAGCAAGGAAGAGGGGACTTTACAATAATACATCTTATTCCAAGGATGCGAAGCTGTGGAGAAGGCTGCTGCAACCCTGGCAGCCTCCAAGGAAATACTATTCATTATCTATTTACAGTTATTGGATTAAAACTTTGTAATGTGCTCTGTTCAATTAATAATAATACCGAGCGGAATGAGCTATGAAATGCATTGTGCCTTTTAAGAGATCTAATATAAGAAAAGACAAGCAGTTTGTCCTAATGAATGCATCTAATTGGTGCACTTTATTATAAAACACTGGAACAGCATTTTGCATGAGGCAGTTCTATTTGTAACAGGCTGTCTGCAGAACGTCAGGCTGTAATAAATGTGCTGCGGACTAGAACTGCTGATCAGCATTTCTGGAAGCCTGGCAAGTTAGTGGAAGTTGTTTGCCATTGCAGAAAGACCTTCTGAATGCTTACAGAGGGACACGCAGCACTGTGATCTGTTTGGGATATGCTTACACGACTGACCTTCTGGAGATCTCTGCTACCAGCCCATGGAATGCACTTCGACGGCGAAAACCCAACCGCCACGACAACAAAGAGCTGCTGCTGCTTTCTTGTCCCCCTGGTGACTTCCACAGTGCTGATAGACAAAAGAGGCTTTCAATAAATACTGTCTTCAACAAAGTAGAGTTTTCACACCAATGACTGGAGATAGACGCATGGTTTATGTATGACTGTAACTCACTGTCCACACAACACTTTGTTCATTTTTGATGAATGTAAAGAGGAAGAAAGAAGGGATGCACATGCAAGACTTCTTTTGAGTTATAAGAAGAAACAAAAAGCCCTAGAGGCACTTCTGAAAACATACCTTAAAGCCTTGGAGAAAACAGTCAACAGTCAATATTCTTTAGGCAGGACCCATATAGAGAATGACATTCAAGCAAAACAGCTTAGCTAATATCAAATCTATGCAGAAATTAAATCTATACTGGAGAAAGAAAAGACTATGAAAGGAGTGAGCTTTGACTCAGGATTCTTTTGCTTGCACTCTCACTAACAAAAAAAAGTAGCTCTTCAAGCCTCTATTTCCAATGAATGCTGCACCCTGCACCCCTTGCTGGGGCTGGCAGACCATTCGCCTGAACATCTCCCAACTTTACGGTGTTACTCAGCCTAACTGCATTAATCTGCCTTAATACATTTTCCTATAATAAGATGGATCCACTCCATTACTTTTACTAATTTACCTGCAAGAACAGAGGCTTCCACAATGGTTGCTTGGACACTGCCTTCAAAAACCTGCTGAATCTCTCTAATGTAAAGGGATAAATTACATGAGTATACAGGCGGGGTATGACTGTATATTTACCTTCAGTAATGCCCCTGTCCCCGAGAAAGGCAACTTTATGATCAAGAAGCAGTAAAAACAAGGATGTGGGTTAAAAGCAAACATGTTTTTTGTATGCATTTCCATTAGGAGTCTAAGATGTAAATGATCTGGCTTATAAATGATCCAGTTTTTATTAATGGTACAGTTCTGGAGTCCACAATATAAGGACATAAGTTGGAGTGAGTCTAGAGGAGGGCCACAAGGATAATCAGAGGGCTGGAGTAACTCTTCTATAAAGACAGGCTGAGGGCATTTGGGCTCTTCAGCCTGGAGAAGGCTGCAGAGGAACCTTAAGCTTTCCTGTACCTGAAGCTGGCTACAGGAAAGCTGGAGAGGGAATGTTTGAGGGACTCTAGTGATAGGGCAAAGGAGAATGGTGTCAAGCTAAAAAAGGGTGCTGAGGCACTGAAACAGGTTGCCCAGGGAGGTGGTGGATACCTCCTCCTTGGAAGTGTTCAAGGCCAGGTTGGATGGGGCTCTGGGCAAGTCACAGAGTATGCCACCCTGTAAATTTGAGGGATCTAAATAGACCTTTTCACAGGGTAAGCTGCAAGTGGTATCACTTAGTCCTGGCTACCCATTCTGGTCTCAGGATGAAATCAAAGATGTGTAATTGATGATCTTGCTAGGAAAACAGCAAAGGTTTATGTCATTCACAGCATATTTACTGCACTACTACAGTGCCCAAGGGTGGGCATCGTGGGAATAGTTATGTTGATTAAACATGTTCAAGTAACCCTGTATCAGTGAGCTATGCTGGCTGTGGGCCACTTTGTACAGCATCTGAACCACTATCTTCGTCACATTAACATAATTTTATATGCTGATGCTTCCAAGCACTCTTTTCCTCATCTGTCTTTCATTGTGTCCTCAGATGTCTACGGCTTTCTCTTCTTCAAGCCCCATTTAGAAGCAGCAGCTGGGACTTGGTAGGCCAGAAGGCTGGATGAGATTGAGTTTGGAAGACTTTCTCTTCATGATACTGTCTCTCCATGAGGCTCTGGGGCGTACACTGAACTCCCAGATATGCTTTAATGCTGTTTCTCCTGTGCTCAGATCCCCTGCTTTAAATTTGCTTGTAGGACAACAGCCGTTACAGAAGGTTGGGCATCACAGGTCCCTCAGTAATCATGATTTCTTGAGGGGAAATGCGTATTCCAAGAAACAAACTCTTTACGAGAGTTCTGAAATTCTTCGGAGACTTCAAAGACACGACAGTACAGCAGTATGTGTATGGCCTCTTGACATTCAACAGACAGCATGGAGAAAAACAAACCAAACCAAACAAAAACAAGAACAAAAGCCTTCTTTGTGCTTTGATGACAGGATATAAAAGAAATCATGAGTTTCCTTTTTAAAAACACTGGTTCTAATTGGGATTTCTTACAGACTGGTAACAATCTGCTTAATAGGTCATAAATAAGTTAGAGCTACTCTACACCTCTGGTCTAAATACAAACCTGAATTAGCTCAGCTTGATGGAAAATGTTGGCATGTCTTGTAAGTCAAATTGTGTTGTCTAAAGGCATACTTTGCCCTGCATTTTCAATTGATTAAGCCTGAGCCCAAATGTTCCATTTTGGGTCACAGGCTGGTATTGGCCTTTTAACTTGCTGTGCAAGAGCTTCCAGGACTGAACTTTCTCAAGCATAAATGTCAATAAAGTAGTGCAAGTCTTTGGCTTGTTCCAGTTAAGATGTCTCCTTGTGTATTTCCATATATAGAGTAATATTAATATTAAAAAACTAATCCCCAAGTTCTGTCTATTATTTCGTATATAGGCCAACACACAAAATAAACTCAAGCAGACTGGGGAGACTCCCCTATACGTTATCTCTGCAATACATGCAGGACTGTAATTTCTTAGAATAACTGCATAAACATTTCTGATGGGAGCTTAGAAAAAGGACAGGCATGGGGCGTTACTACTGGCGCTATTTTTCTGTCTTTGAAAGGTTCATGGCAATTTTTGTTTCAGCGTTCCTGAAGAAAATGGCATGGGATGCAGAAAGATCCCCGAGACAGGTAAAAATAACATGGAAACACACATACTGAAAATAGAGAGGAGGTTTTACTAAAGAAACTACTAATTACATTCCAAATATTTTATTATCTCTTTGCTCTGAGCTGAATTTCAGGTTGTTTCTGCAGTAGCAGGATTTCCAGAGCCTGCACAAATCTCCTCTAGCTCAACAGAGGAAGAAATAAGCTTCAGAGGCCAGTGTCTGCTCACATGGCAAAGTCTCTTGCAATCCTCATTTTATCCCAAAGCAACGTAGTGGCTAACTTACACTCTTGAATCACTGTGTCTTACTGTTAAGCATCAGGGGGTTTTATAAGGCACCCGCTACCATACATCAAACTGCTAAAATAAACACTTGGATTGATTTCTATTTCCCCTTGTAATGTACAGCAGATACCCTTGTGCTTCCAGAAGTGGCTTCTCCACTTGTGCAAAATAAGAATCAAACTCTAAATTTACCTCTTTCTTTTGACACAGTTTGGGCAGACAGAAAACACTTAACTTGAAAATGCATGATGGCACATGCAGCGATTCGGATATGTTCCTGTGTGACTTGGTCTAGGTGACCCTGCTCTGGTAGGGGGATTGGACTAGATAATCTTTTAAGGTCCCTTCCAATCCTTAATGTGATTCTGTAACCCAAAGGCAAAGACATGCCGTTAAATGCTGGCGTGATACTACTGGACCAGTCCCATCAGAGGCACATTTACCCATAAGGAAGTCTGGACCTGTATTTCAAAGCAGATGAATGTACCCAGTTGTCACAGAGAAGCCAGCCTTTGTGCCAGGTTTGCAACCTGGCTGAGGCAGGAAACAGTATAAAACATCGACTCTCCAGGCCTTAGCAGCACATCTCCAGATACACAAAATGTCAATATATTGGAGAGTTTCAAACAGATCTAGAAAGCAATCTCTCCCTTTCCTATATAGTTGTACACCAAAGCACTAAGAAGGAGGTGTTAGGTAAGCGTGCTTCCAAATAGCCTCTCAGACCAGTCAAGCCCACAAACTCCTGAATGGCCATATACATGCTAGAGCCAGAAAGCAGATGGCCAAGCTCCTTTGAAGCCCTTGGCCCTTTAGGACACAGACACTTCTGAAAGGACATATCTCCAACAGTATTTCTATATCCACATTAATACACGTGTATGTTCATGTGACAGCAGGTGCACAGAGGAAGTTTGTATGTGGCATCCAACCACCAGGTCCCTAATGTCAAGCTTAGAGCCTGGTAGCATCTAATGGGTTTGTGGTGGTTTCTTACGGCTTCAGAATCTGAAATAATCAGATTGTTTTCTTCAATTATGTATTTCTCACCTACAATTGCTTCATCACCAAGGATATGAATGCGATATTGCTCAGCTGTTTAGTCCTCATAAACGATTTTACTACACTCAGGTATGTCAAATCGACACAGAAATCCGTAACAGGCTTATTAAAACAGGTCATTACAGACTTATTATTGCTCAGTATTGATAACAGGACTGAAAGATAATAAAACATGATGTTTCAAAAGCGAGCAATAAAAAAGACACAAAAGAACTGAATAAAATTTTTATGATGCAGTGTCAGGAATGTAAATAGTTTCAAAAGTGATACTCTTGAGCCTTTGGGGACCCATCTCATGGCACAGTCTCTTCTCAAAAAGAGAAAACAGAAATAGCTTCACAATGCAGACAGAGAGTTTATAAAATCAGTGCAGACAACACTGTGCTCAGTGATCTGTAGTGATCTACATCAGCTCAAAGTTTGAACAATATCTCTAAACACATACTGCAGAAGCAAAATTGGACCTACGACAGGACTTATAATTAACAAGTAGTTAATTTAGGAAATTACATCATCCCACCATTAAACCATCAGTTTGTTCAACTGTACTCTGCAAATCCTTATCTTTCCAGCTCTCTCAAGCACTCCTCATCTATAAAAGAAACAGAAGTAACACACCTCTGTTTTATCATCTGGTTGTGTTCCAAGCTTTATTTACGTAGAAGTCTTCCCAGAACAACTATTTATGGATGTGCTGATGAAATTCTCTTTCAAGAATATCTTCATGGGGGTTTGGAAATGCACTTCTTGAGGAGGATTCTGGACAGCAGAAAGCAATTACTTAACTGCTGTCTGTGACCTTCTCAGTACCTGCACAAGTTTCCCAGCAAAAATGAATCTGGAACTGCATTTAAATTCCACTGGAAAGAATCTTCTGTTTACTTTTTTCCACCTTGAATTTAGAGTCAAAATTCCACATAGGCAGTATTTTAATCACATCATGTAGAAGTCCCTTTGTAAAGCCTGGTCCTTTCTTATTAGAAGGATTTCTAATATTTTACCTTTTTTCCACATTGAGCTGCATACAGCAAATCAGAAAGATGATAAAAAACCAGTCAGTTAGATTTCGGGTTTAACAGGTATCTCCTACACCATCAGTAACAACAGAGGAGTTGAACTACTTGTGGGGTTTTTTGGCTGCTGGGCTGAATAACTGTTTTGAAAGTTTCTCCATAAGGAATGAATTTTTAGAAGAAAAGTAGTCAACACAATTTATAGCCGCAAATAAAAGCAATGTTGGCATTTTGAAACTGTGCCATGATTTCTAGGAGAAAAACTTGAATTCTTTTGCAAAAGAATATTCCTGCAATTGATGCTTTTCTTTTCTTGCTGTCTTGCATTTCTGACTGTACAGAAGAATTAACAAAGCCAAAGCAGTTGCTCAGCTTTTTCAGCCATAGTAATTCTGACAGAGGCTGAGCAGTTTGAAAGCTACCATTTCAAAACATCCTCAGGTAAGATGCTACACTTTTTTTCTTGGCTTCTAAAGGTCATAATTCCTAATTTAATATATTGAAACTACAAGGAGATAATTCAATACTTAAGGATTAAATCTGATGGAACACTAAACACATCCCGAAAAGTGGTCAATGTTTTTCTTCCTCAGTCTTTGTTTTACGGTCCTTGGTTTAAAGATGACTAAGTTAATTCCTGGTAAATGTCGTTGGAAGTGCTGACACATGATTATAAGCAACACATATGTGTTAGGAAAGTGTGGAGATGGAATGATGAGATTTAGGCTCAAGAGAGGAAGTTTTCTGACTAATTACAAAGGGAAAACTATATCCACTTACAACCTAAGAATTTAAAGTGCATTTTATCACTCAGAAGAGCCAATGTAGGATTAGGCAAACACCAATTCCACAGAATTTATTTCATCAGTTTTTGTAGATACTAGATAAAGCTAAGTTAGTCTCTCACCACCTTAATTTTTCTCTAAGTTCTAGCCCTTCCATTTTTCATATTGACAATGTTTCTTTGGAGAAATGATGCAGCATAAAAAACCTTCTGCAGGAATTAAGAGAGACAAATACTTAGAAATAACGCAGAATTCTTATATTCATGCCTGGATGGAGCACACCCCATTAATAAAAGGGGAAGGCAACTTGCCACTCTTGGATTTTCCAGGCTTCCCAGCTCTGAGAAGCAAAGAGAACAACAGCAGGAATGACAGAATCACAGAACATTAGGGATTGGAAGGGCCCTCAAAAAATCATCTAGTCCAATCCTCCTGCCATAGCAGATCATCGCAGCAGAGGTGACCACGACACTGTCAATTAAAACACAAAGCTGGACCAGTATCAAAAGTTCTTTAGCAGATATTAGAACCATTTTCTTACGTCTTGTGACCACAATTGGTAAAACATCTCCCATGTTTTACCAGAACACAGCACAGTGTATCTGGTAATTTCAGTGTGCTTTACACATTAAAGGTGTAATTAATAGAACACACAGCGAGCAGTTACATTACTTGTTGTGACTTTTCAATGTACACTGCAACAAAGAGGTGGTCTTGGAATTCACTAGTAAACCATTTTCTGGCTTTCATACAGCTGTTTTAATGGAGTTTGGCACTGTTTAAGTCAAAAGGGGAAAGATGAAAGCTAATTACAGCCAATATACTAATGTTCAAATAATTTGCATTAATAGAAATTAAAATGAAAGGGGCAGAAAGGAGCTGGTATTACATGGAGTGAGCACATTCTTCCCCATTAATTTAAAGATCACTGTGGGATAATTTCTGTGTTCAACTCTGGTGACACTGCATTACTTTTATTAACGTGAATGGAACCACTGAATTTATCCACAGCAGACTGGAAAAACGTATCACATTACTTCTGAATGCAAATGGAAACAACACAGGTTCTCACTGCATAATTAAGTATGTGAAGCACAGAGTTAAAAACCTCCCAAATCTTTCTATGGCTCCCCTGTGTGCTAAATACACTATTCGAAGTTTAACTTTTAGTCAAGTCAGGAACAAACTGTCATTTTCAGAAGAAGATGGTCTTTCACATGAAACCCTTTTTTCCTAAACACCACCCGCCCAGCCTCCAGGTTCCATCTCTCCCCCAGACACAGCATACACAGGGCTGATGGGCAAGGGCTGTGGCTGCTTCTGTGGGATCCCTGGACACTCGAGGTTATTCTAACAGGCCGAGCATCAACCCTGTGCCTTGAAACACTTTAATCAGCTCCTTACCATCCAGGACAAAACCCAACCATTGCCTCTCTCCCATTGACCTCCAAAACGAAGGACAGTTTCAAGAGAGTCAATATGCCTCCACAGCTCAGCTTACCAGGAATTGGTATGAAATGAGCAATCTGTGTTTCTTAGAGAGTGGTACCTTTGTGCAGAAGTTCTTATTGAATCGTTTGTTTAATCTTACAAAGACATTTTTTGGTCTCGTTTTGTTTATTTTCAGGATGTGCAGACTGAGTCTTATTTTCAGGATGTGCACATTGTGTCCCAGGCTCTGGTAAGATGTTAAAGAAATGGTTCAAATTACACTGATTTTGATCTACAGTCAGATGCTCTTTTCTTAACTGATTTGAAATCAAAATGAATAGGTCAGATGTAGGACTTGATGATCTTAAAGGTCTCTTCCAACCAAAGAGATCCTGTTATTCTGTTAAAAGGAATGTCCTGGTTACCACAGATGACTCCAGACCATTTTACCAGATACAGGGGAAAATCCTGGGTAACTGCAAAACTAATCTAAGTATCTATAATATTTTGTGCTGAGAATTGATAATGCAATTTGCAGACTTATTAATTCAGAGACATTTCTTCTTCTTACAGCCTCTCTACAAAGCAGCCTGCCTCTGAGGACATACACCTTGCCAAAAAGCCATTTGCTTTCTTCCAGGAGGTACCTGGGTACCTGCTTCCAATTAATAACATTCAATATTAGTCAGCAAAATTTGGGTTAAAAAAAAATCACTGTGTTATTCCACAGGCCAAAATTTTAAAACCATGTTTTGAAAAGAGATTTACTACAAAGAACAATTTATTAAGAACAGGAGAGTCTTCTTTAGAACCCATGTACTGAAATGATGTCTCATCGTCTCTCTGTGTTCTTGAGTTCACTTTGGCCTTGATTATGCAAGTCAGTGACAAAGCTGTCCCTTGACTTCTGTGTTTCAAAACCCAGCCGTACTAGTTTTCCTGTTTGCGTTTGGAACCTAATTGGTATTCTAGTCATGCAGCCTGTGGGCACTTCCAGCATTGGCTGCACGTTTTCAAGAAGGTCATTGTTCTTTTAGCATCATCAAACGATCATGAGTAAATCATGAATCAAGATGGCAAACACCAGGGGAATGCTCTCCTGAGAAATTAGAAAGCACATAACTGCTTCAGTGAAGTCAAATGACTCATCCCAAAAAGGAGCATTGCTTTCCTAGTGCTATAAGGGCAGCCCGCAGATTCATGGGTGGCAGTCTTGGTTCTCGCTGAACTTGGATTAATGCAGGACAGCACAAAGTGCTTCTGTTTTATGGCCAAGATCAAGCCAAATATTTCTTGTCATCAGCTTAAATAAAAAGATCTCTTTCCAGACAGGTCAGGTGTCTTTAAAGAGCATGTTGCTAAAGCCAAAATTTCCCTGATTGCATGATCTTATTTGTCTGAATGTGTTTTTGGAAGGTAAGGCTCACATGATGGACAGTTGGGATAGTGGTGGGTAGTATTGATTTCTTTTTCAACCCTGGGGAGGAGTCAAGGAACCAGTAATTACTATTGTCTTCTAGGATCTATATTTGCCATCAGTGTCTTGAGTGTACAAGGTTATCTAACTGTACTGTTGGGAGCAGAGTTTGTTCTTTCTTAACCTTGCCATTTTTCCTAGGAAATATTCACACTGAAGTTGTTCAAATAATTAATCTCTCAGTAAGCTGCTAGAAATTGTAAACTACTGTGAGTTCCATTGTCCTAAAGTATTACCTACCCATCCCCCAGGGCAAGAAGTGTTCACCCTATCTTGATCAAATTTTTGATTACACATTAACCCTTTAAATGTGTTACAAATTATTTGTATCTTTTCCATTTTCAAATCCAAATATAACTGTAGGTTAGCAATCCTAGTATTAAATATTTCAAAGGTGAGAAAGTGGCTTGACTTTTTCATCTTAAATTTGGGTAACAGAGAATGGACTCCATAAAATATATATAGAAATGAAGAAAAAAATAGGGAAACTTTGAGAACAATTTCAGAAAGAATTGCATTTGCTTGGTTTACATGTCATAACACTCTACGGGTTCTGGGTGGTGGTGGGGTGGTTAATGTAGTGTTCTGCCAGCCCGTGGTGTCTGTCCCTTGCAGCTCTATCTTGTAGTAAGATCTGTATGAAACAGAAAATGTTGGCACTAACCCAAACTGCTTATTAGCTAAAAGCATTTCTAGGAGTATCTAGAAAAGTTAAAAGGTTTTTAGATGTGCAGCTCTATGTTAGGCTTACTCTTCTCATTTTAATAACTTTTTGTAAGTGCTTGTGGGAAGAGGATCAATAGTTTCTGTGGATTTCCTTTTCCCATCTGGTAGTTCTCTACTTTTTCAGATGTTGTGTTCCACTTGTATTTTGCTGTTCGATACCCTTTTTCCTTAATCCTCTGCTATGCAGTTAATTGTATTTTCAGAACTTGAAATCCTCTCAGATTTTTGAATAATCTTTTTAAATTCATACAAGAAAAAAATCTCTAAAAATGGCGCAGAAAAATCTCACTTACTAGAGAAACTGAAAACTCTAGTTTTATAAAGGTTAAGGACATTGTCTGGCCTCTTCTGAAACTGTGTAGATGTTCTAAAAGCAGTCATTAGTGCTTCAAATACGCTCAGCACAAGTCCCCAACCTGGCTCTTGTATTTTATTTTTAAAATTGTATGTTAGACGTGTTCTCTGTCTTTCATGAGAAAATACATTTTTGTAACATTTAAACTGCTCTCACGATGTAAGTAGTATGTGTAATAGAAATCAGCAAGCGTTTAGGAAGACGTTTATTTTCTCTGATTCTGTAAGTTGTTAGTGTTTGCTTATAATATGGGGAAGCTAAGAAAGTGACTGGAGAAAGCAACAAAACCCTTCCCATGGATATGAGGTCCATACCCAGTAATGGCAGCAAACACTCAGAGATGCTTTGTCCTACTCTCTCCAGTTGCCTGGCACGAGGAAGAGGACAGGCAGAACAGTGTATACAACCTGCAAATCAATATCTGCTGGCTCACAGCTAAATTGCCCTCTGGAGGAGAATCTGAGCGTGGAGTCTGTGGCGTTGGCTCACCATCATGGTGAGCTGTGTCCTGTCTGCAGAGATCACATTATCACCTCTTCACCAATTCTTCCCATGGGTCTTCTGCATGTGAGGTATAAACCACTAGTGATCATCCATCTTCTGCTACATGTCCCCTGCCTGGCTGCTTCCAACTGATCTGCCTGCGTGCTGCTGCACTGGGGGCAATCAGAGGGGAAAAAGGGTTGTGGGGTGTGGGGGGAGAAGAGCTGCCCCACAAAGTCTGTGGACATGGGGACACACTGCAGCCGCCAGGCCATGTGTGCAGCTCAGCAGGTTCCTGCACAGCAGAGCTCCTCAAAAGCCTTGGGGAGAGCTCATCAGTACACGTGCAAGTCATCGCAGAAAGAAGTAAGCAAGGATTAATTTGGGGTTTGTTGCTTTTTTTTTTTAACTAGCCAGGTGGCAACCTTATTCTTCTGCCAATTTACAAAGCTGGATTGAGGAACCAGATGAGATCTCTCAGCCAGAAAGACATATTGGCAGCTTTCAGCACCTATTCCTGGCCACTGTTGGCACAGAGAAAGCTCTTGAACTTCTGAGAGAGGGGCTTGATTACAGTGAGCAGATCTGAGACAACTCAAATTGCACCAAGAGATATTTGGCTGTGGAAGCCCTCAAGATCAGCAGAGGAGAAAAGATAACCACATTTTTCTGTCTGTACATTTCAATGTGTGTTTTATTCTTTTCTCTGGATAAACATTATTTTGTTGAGCAACCCCATACGTATTTACTCTGATTTCTACTGCGTCCTTCCCTCATCTCTGGAAGCACATATCCATGGCATCTGGCTGTGTTTCCAGCAGCTCTAAGTTTCGACTCATTTAGCTGCTGCCATGTCAGCTTGTTACTGAAGGCATCCCATGGAAGTCACTATCTCTACAGTCATCTTTCTAAAGGATGGGTCACAAAGGTTGTATTTACCAAGAGAAAAGAAGCAACGCAGCAAGAGTAAGAGTAAGAGTTCCTTATTTTTATATCTTAGTTTTAATCTGTAAAATTCACATTAATTACCATTAATTTCCATCTCCTGCCACAGAACAGTCCTGCTGTTTTATCTTCTGCCATTTCATCCCTTCTCCCAGTGATGCTGAAAGTGTTATCATCATCATCAATGATGATGAAAGTATTTCACCATTAATTCTGTCTGTCTCTCAAGTCCTAAATGCATGTAATTGTAACTGAAGTGTAGTATTATTTCATCTCTTCAGTTCACTAGTTTACTGATGTTGGGTCAGAAGCTGCCAATGAGGTATTGCTGCCGAAGCTTTAGTCACAAGCTTTTCATTTACACAATTTAAGTTTTAAGCATGAGAAACATGCTGTACCAGAGAAGGCATCAAAGGCATCATCCAGGTAGGATTCAGATCTACATCGAAATTTTTATATTCACACCAGCCTTAGTATGTCTATCTTCAAGTAGTACACATATATAATGCTCAGAATGGTCTGCTCTGTTTTGAACCTGTTCAGAAGGCTGTACACAACCAAGCACTTGTATTCAGACGAAAGGTTAACACTGTCTTATGGAAGAACTGGTATCTCCCCCTTTTATGCAAGGTTCCTCAACTGTAAAGATTTATAGTCTTATATTAACCTCTTACAAGTCTTTTCCTTTTGGGGTCCATAGAATTTGTGTTACTTCATTCCAGTGGAAGCAAGACCAGGTCTCTGTTTTTTCATCCCCAAGGTTTGCACTTCTTTTTCCCACTGTCAAGTTGTTTGTAAGTGATCTACTCCTACCAAACACTGCTTGTGGCAAGCTGCATTTTCCTGTCTTAGCCCTTCTGATTCTGTGGTTTATTAAAAGCCTTGAACTGCCCAGGGATAGCAACATCATTGGTTCAGATTAATTCTTTTTGGTCTTTAGCCAAACAACCAGCTAATTTTGTCACTTGGCTAATTTAGTGATGTGCCAGCAAAATTCATAGTTACAGCTAAAAGTATTTGTACTACTGCTGCCTGTTAAGCTGAGGTGACTTCATGACAGACACTCCTCCTGCCCTTCAGTCCACAGGAACATATTTAATAACAACTGCAAAGTGGAATTCATCATCTAGTCATTTAAAACTTGTATTGCTTTTGTTTTTCTTAGCCAGACAGCAGGCTATAGCATATTCCAACTTACACAGGGAGATATTTAAGGGAAGCTTGTTTTTTCCCCCTCAGTTAGGAAACACAGCTTGCAAGTAGACGGTTTTAGATAGAACTCAAAAACCATGCAACTGGATATTTGAGTTAAATCTGTTAGATGAGAAGAGACATGAGGAGAGGAATGAGTGATTTAATGGATGTCTTTACTAAGTGGCTTTGTATTTTTAAATGGGTAGGACTTTCCAATAAAATCTTCTATCAAAACAAAGACATGCCGTTACCATTGAGAACCTCTTCTGGAAGACAGGATTTAAAAGGCCACAGCCCCCTGGCTAACCCCATTAGATACAGTGGCTGTTTCACATTGGGTGTGCCATGACACTCATCCCACTTTCATCGTCATCTTTCAGTCTTTTTTCTTTAGACTCGATAAAATGGCGTGGTCCTTTGGTTTGACACCCATCAATTTCAAGTACTCAAAACTAAGCCTGCAAATACATGAAAGAACTTAAACCATAGAAAGCATGCCAGTGTCTGGTGAGGCTTTCTTTGCAACTCTATGGATGATAATTCCTCTTTGCCCTTCTTATGAAGTGAAGGTCTGAAAGTGAGAAAGTGTCTGTGGAGGAGAGTCTGGCAGAGAGGACCCTATGGCACAGACCCGGAAAATGTGGTTCCTCAGGCTGGTGCCAGGAGCAGTAGGTTTGGTACAGAATTAATCCCCGAGTACCTTCTGCTGCCACTGGAAGTACATGACAGCGCTAAGGGCTGCACATGTTCACAGGCTGCTTCCTCAGCTGCTTTGAGATTAAAATCTAGATCCAAAGTACATGAGATGCTCATGTGTACTGTGTCTGCATCTGCAAAGAACTCTGGGGGCCCATGCTGATCTGCCTGGGGCAGGGGGTGGGCTGGAAAGCATCACTCCTTCACCTGCAGCTGTGGGAGCAGAGCAGACAGACCTTGTAACCAGTCACAGGTCTGGTAGCCAGCAGGTTTCCCATAAAAATGGGAAGCAAGAGAAGGGGTAAGAAAAGCCCTACGGAAGAGGGGCTATGAACAGACTACAAGGGAGGGCAGAAAAGCACTTGGAGTGTGAAAAGGAAGAGCTCCAACTTGTTCATGTTGCTGCTGACTCTGACTTCATTTGGAAGCTTAGCTGTCATTATGAGAATTGGATCAGAAACAATTTTGGAAGATGATGATATTTACTTGCCAAGCCAATCCCTATCACTTACTCTGAGTGCCAGCTCCCTCAGCTCTCAGAAATAGCCTTCTCTAATTTTCTTTAGGCTGGAAGCAAATACCAATTCAATGGGAGTTGTGGGTTCTCAGCACTTTTCAGGACTAAGTGTTAGATGCATGCTGAACTTAAAAACTGACACATAAATCAATCTGGTTTGTCTCGGTATTCTGCCTTCTCTAGAAAACAAATCACTGTAATAAAGAATTTGCACTCCTCACTTTGATAGCTTATTTTAGTTACCAGTGCTGATGCTCTGGGTAGTTCAAATAGGCAGAATTTGACACTGATGCTTTCTAGCAGATCACTTCTGGCAGAGCTGTGACTGAAGCGACCCAGTGGTCTTTCCAAGTACACACTGAGGGTACTCAGACTTCTCATAGACTGCATAGAAGCAGGTACGGAATGAATTCCAGTGACACCAGCAGCGTTCATCATCACTCAGTCAAGGCTTGTGAACTTCCCCTTTCTGATTTTGTCAATTACAGGTGCTACTTTTTGCCACAATAACAGTGATTAAAATGTAAAACCAGTACACAGACAAATCTTGTGAAGCTTTTGTGGGGATGGTTTACACTGCTTCCAGGTAACTCCACAAATGGTGCAAAGAAGGTTAAGTAACAGGAAACAAACTGCAAATTGAATGGGTGTTTTCATCAGTAGTCACCATCTGTTTTCTGTCCTGAAGCTCTGTATTATTCCCATGAACTTCTCACCAGCCACAGGGTGTGACTGTACCTATATATGACCATGACTTTGGCTGTGATCTGTGGAATTTACTGAGAGAGCATCAGAGGACAAGGTCTTCTGATAGAAATCTTGTCAGATTTGCATTGGCAGAAACGTCCACACACTCCAAGTCTCAAAAGGTAGAGGGATATAAACAGTAGTATGAGGGTACATTTACGAAAGGATGTGTTTAGCCTCAAAAGATATTTCAGTTTTTAATGTCAGGCACTTGTTTCAGTGTTTAGCTCTACTGTCTTCAATAGCCCCGAGTCATGTATTTAAGCCAATGCCTCAATGGGTACAGCCCTACACTGCGTCAGATATTTGAACTAAGCACAGTTACATCAATTAAATGAACGCACTGGGGAGATGGCACTTCCCTTTATGAACACACTGAATATACCGAGCAACACATATCTGAGAAAATAACTTGCTAGAAAACATAGCCTGTGGGCTTGTGAATGAAGTCACACATAGCAGGGGGACCGAAACTAGATGATCTCTAGGTCCTTTCAAATCTAAACCATTCTATGATTTCTGTAAGACGCACACTTTGGAGTTTTATTCATGATGTTGAACATACATGAGGAAATGATGCTTACCAAATTGTAAAGGAAAAGAAGAAAAAAAAGCAAAGAAAAACCTCTATTGACAATGCAGTATCCCATAGAATAACTATAAACAAATCTAAGTCACAGATAGGAGGTAACAAAGAACATTAGGTACAATTAATTGTAAGCTAACTGTTTCCCCAAGGAGGAACAATGCTTTTACCTCTTTCCCCACGTTTTTCACATTAACGTGCTATTTTCCAAATAACAAAACTGGATCTTGGCGTTTTCCCCCAAAGTTTCACTGGATTTACCTACTGGATATGACTTATGTAAATCACATTTCTCCATGAGTCAATACATGGAGAGTTTCCTCCTCCAGGAGGAGGAAACTATCAAAACCCAAATATTTCAAACCATAGTATAATTAATCCAGGCACAGTATTTGAGGGAGTCTAATTAATGACTTCTAATCATACATTGTTTCTACCAGCCAAGCCCTGCCAACTAATGCTAATGGCACTCAGACTTCAGATGGTTTACTACCAACAGTGAAGCGAGAAGGAATTGATTACCACAAGTAGCCAAGGCACACAAGTGTCCTGAAATGGCTCAATGAGGGATTCTGCATTTCCACAGTGCCATTGCAGTCAGTGTGTAGTCTTCACTACAGTGAAGTAGTCTTCAGGCTGTTCATCTTGTTTATCCTGTTTTTTTTTGGTTTAAAATCTGTGTTTCATTCCTTCTGCTGCTTATATTCTAGGACATCTGTTCCCCTACCTGTATCCTGACCCTACAGTAATAGCTCACTAAACCCAGTGTAAATCAAGAGAACTTTATAAAAACCAAACGTCAAACAGGTTTGGGGTTTGGGCAGACAGTACCACTTGTGCTTCAGGACTTCCTTTTCCAACTTTTCCTTAATGTCTTGCTTCCTTTTCTCTTTTTCTCCCTCCACTTTTCCTGTTCTTTTTAAGTCTTGTCATTCTGTCTCCCAGCTTCATGACTGTTTCATTTCCTTTTTCTTTTCATTTCCTTTTTCTTTCCTCTCTCTGCTCTGATGCCTTTCATCTCTCCTAAAGCATTTGGCAGCTGCAGCTTCCAATTCTACCCTTCACCATTCAAGCCCTACTCCTAATCTCTTTCTTCGTCTTGCTTTCACAGCCTCTGACTCTATCTACACACTTCACTTCCAGTATTTCCTTGCCCTCGCTCTGTCAGCCTTCATCCTTCAGACACTGTGCACCACTCACCACACAGCTTAGCAAACAGCATCTTCTGTGGCTAATTAGCCCAGACAGGATATATTTCCTTCTCACAACTTAAATTCCAGAAACAGTAATGTTTTCCACTGTAAAGCTCACAATAGAGGCTCTGTCAAAGATGGTGAAGAGTGCATTGGTTTGCTTGGCTTTCCTTAACAGAGCAATCTTAGTATCTCTGATGAATCACACAGAGATAACACATGCAAGTCCCTTGTGGTAACCAAAGACTTTACCCACAGGTGAAAAACAGAGGTGGGTACAGCTATGATCCCACTTTACTCGTTTTGTAGCTTTCTTGCAGCCTAACAATGAAACAGCATGAAAACACATTCCACAGCAAAGTTTGTGAGTAGAAAAAAGGAGAATGAATTCAAAGAGAAGAGGGTGTAAATACAAAGTCAGTAAAATAATAATTTACAGATACCTATTGCTGGTTTGCAGCACAGTGACGTTCACCGTTTTACCTGCTTGGTGAGGGCATGACTACACTTCAGCACTGCTCACCTAGCACATGCACCTATCCAGACAGCATTTGAAGGACAGGAAAACACTGGAGCCATTTCTGATGCAGCTAGACAGAAAAAAATACCTAACTTTTGGCCAAAGAAACCAGTGTCACAGTTCCAGTTTTGACCAAGTCAGGAGTGCCCTGTTAACCAGTCCCCAGATTGGACCCTCCTCGGAAGTGTTCAAGGCTGGGCTTGGATGGGGCTCTGGGCAATCTGGTCTAGTGAGAGGTATTTCTGCCCACAGCACGGGGATGAATTAGATGATCTCTAAGTTCCCTTCCAACCCAAACCATTCTACTCTATGAACTTTTGGACAGGATTACTCAGTACTGTGGCAAACAGCACTGCGGAGACATTGCCAGTACTCAGCTACAACACATGCTAGATGATAGAGTACTTGAAGAAGTACTTCCCTCACCCACAAAATACAAAGCTGCAGGTCTCCTGGCAGCCTTTTACAATTTGCTCTCACAAGTCCCTTTTTGTGGGAATGCAAGTTGTGCCTTTGTTGTCTGAGTAATGGCCAATCTCGTCAATACCACAGACCCAGTCCAATTTCCTCTGCCACTTCAAGTGGTTATGGTGTTCTTAATTTTCTGTCTTGAATTGTTAGGTAGCAGTGGTGTGAGTTGTTAAACTGTTGTCACATCTCATCCCAAAGTTGCCAGTATTGCTCTGACTGATGAAGTGTGATCCTTTAATTTAAAATTTAAGGGACAGATATTGATAGAACTTCATCCCAGAAGGGAATCTACCACTCAGAGGAAGATGCTGTTCATTGTGAAAAAGGTTATCAGAATCTAGCACACATAGTACTGATGTAAAACACAGTAAAGCATGTGCCTTGAGTTGTGCCAGAGGAAGCTTAGGTTAGATATTAGGGAAAACTTCTTTATTTGTTTACTGAAAGGGTCATCAGGTATTGGAACGGGCTGCCCAGGGAAAGGGCTGAACTGCCATCTCTGGATGTATTTATAAGCTGTGTAGATCTAGAGCTTAGGGACAGGGTTTAGTGGTGGGCTTGGGACAGCTGTGTTAATGGTTGAACTTGATTATATTAAAGGTCTTTTCCAACCTAAACTATTCCAAGGTTCTGTGATTCAATGCTTCTGATACACAAATATGATAGTTTTATTACCAGTTTGCCATGAAGGTATTGGCAGGTTGCTCTGTTAAAACAAGAAGTCCAGTGCTTGACAAAAGAAGAATGCTTACAGTAGGTGCATGGGACTGTTACAGGGGTGGAGGGAACATGACTGTAACGAACTTGGGTAGGGTTTTTATTCTGTCAGAAGAAACAGATTCTTCAAAATGACAGAAAATAACCTCCCAGTAAAGAGCTATAGTGCTGCCCTAAGCAGCAGAATGAAACAATTATTTTTACATAGCTCCTCACCTTTTTTTTGTTGTTCTCTCACATCTCCCTTGACCTGTTTGAATACTATTCCCTGTACATTTAACAAGTATTTTTTGTTTGTTTTATCTACCCCTTACCCTAACTTTCCCTGCCAGTGCTTTATCTCTGCTATTCCTCCATAACTCGCCTCTACAGCACCTTACTGCCTGTAATATCACATCATGGACCAGATCATTACAACCATCTGTTATCCAACACAGCTGAGACATTAACCCACCAATGCCCCCCTCTCTCTCTATTATTCTCACAGGTCAGTATGGTTCATTGGTACCCCACGATAGACGATGCAAAAGGAGAGGAGATTAGAGTGTCGGTGGCAGGAGAGTGACTCTGAGTCTGATCAGTTTAGGCAGATGGGATTTCATGTGATCCTAAGATGCAGCTGTAGTATAAAACAAGAAATACTTCTTCATGTCTGTCATAGTGAGCGCAAAATCCCAAATGAGCAGAGACACTGTGGGCAGTTGCTCATTTAATTAACCTGTCCTGACTTTATCAGGTTCCAGGGTCTAACATCATTTGATAGAGTTTTCAGTTTGCTTCTTAGATGAGATCACTCACAGTCTGAGAGTGTGAGCACAAACGTGCACTTCATGTGTGAGCAGAAATGCATTTCAACTCCAAATAGCCTCCATCCTCCTATGTATCCAGAGCGCAGCAAAGGAGAAAGCTCAAACGGATTCTAATCCTGGAAAGCCTGCATTCCTGAATATGCCAAAAATATCTAGGCTACAGGGCGTCAAGCAGGTGATAGCAAAACTCTAGAGGCACAGCCACCAACCCTACAACCTACATGATAAGTTCGAGGATAACAAATCAGAGGATGGCAGGTTGGAAGGGCCCTCAGAGTCCATCTAGTTCAATGTGGGCAGGGACACTTCGCACTAAACCAGGTTGCCCAGGTCCTCATCCAACCAGGCCTTGACCAGTTCCTGGGATGGAGCATCCACAACTTCTCTGGAAAACTCATTGAGATGCCTAACCTCTTTTTTTGCAAGGTGTTTTAAAAAAACATACCTTATATAATGTTAAGGCTCGCACGCATATACATCTACCTTTAATGTGAAATGGGAAGTTTCATGTTTTGTCAAGGTAGCCTATGAGTTGAAACTTCTGGGTGTTACAAAACAAAGAACAACACCCAGTTCAGTCCATTCCCAGTCACTAGAGAACAACTTCAGCCTTTCTGAGTGGATGAAGTAACACAGAGTAATTCCTAAGCCAACACACCTATGGAAGTCTTAGTTAACTTTTCCAGCGTACGTTGGGCTCACACTGTGTTTTTCAAAATTAAGTCTGCTGCAAATAACATACATTTGCAGTATGACTGTCATTTGCATGATCTCAGTGTGAGAGCTGCTTCGTCTCTATATTCCTGATTAGAGAGAGGAAAATAATGCAGCTGAACAAAGAATACAAAGTGGATAATTTAGCCTACTAATTTACTCAATCTTAGCTTTCTGCATTTAGAATACTGGCAAGAAGATGATGACTTCCTGAGTGCATTCATTATCATCTCTCTGGATAAACTCTTAGGGTATTTAAAATTCAGTATTCAAGCTGTACAGTTGAGTTGTCACTGGTCAGTCAAATCACATGGCATCTTGTTTGGTTTCTGACTGGTAGATGGACAAAAAGCAGTAAAAAGTATGAGGAACCATTGAAAATCTGGTTCTGCACATGGTCATGACAAGCTGGTGAAGCTCCTACGCAAGGTAAAGCTACTGGTGCAGCTACTATGAAAATAACATTCCTGTTACATAGATAGCTGACAACAGGAGAGTCATTAGTTCTTGAGAAGTATTCACTGCAAGTGATTTTCGATGTTCCCTCAAAATGAGATAACAAACTATCCATCATATTGAAAAGAGGGGTTTGGCTCTGGCTAATGATGTTCTGATAAAGGTAATCACTGCACCTGACTGCCAACCAGGTACCAAATTTTCCTGATGATTGATTAATGAACTAAATATGGATTACAGCATATTCAGAAGGCTCGCGGTGGAAACAGATGACACCTTTTGTTGCCACCCAAAAGAACATTACACAGGCAGTGGAAACTTTCCAGCCTTTTCGTGTCCTGCTACGCTTTATCAGAGGCTCAGACTAACCTTTGCAGAGAGGAAACAAAATGCCGAGTTACATGAACACAGGACCCCATTAAGATACACGAAGGTCAAACGTTCATAGAAGCCACAGAGAAAACCCTTAGTCTAAAATCTGAATAACATAATTCTGGGCTCGTTGATTTGAATGGGCTTTGGATCAGGCCATTCCTTCTGTTGTGATGACAGTATCTGTATAATGGATTCATTTTTACGATCATGACAGTCCTAGATAAGTGTTTCTAATTTTAAAGGGGGAAAAAAGTGTCATTAATTAAAGATTATTCCTTGGCATTCATTTTATAAAGTGTGCTGTAGAACTCTTTTGCAAAGTAAGAAAGAAAATTTATGCCAACAGAGTGCCAATGAGGAAGCTGCTAACAGCCCTGCCTGAACACAAACAGGAGACACCTCAACCTCCTGTTGATTTCTGCCTCAGTACTGGGCAATCTTTCCTTCAGATTAGTGCCACCTCAGCAATGTGCTCATCAGGAAATGAATTGCAGCTTCTCTGGGTCTAACAAATAATTTGTCTGTGTCAAGCTGATAATACAATCATTGGATTATTTTTATTTCTTTTCATAAAATGTTTGTTTGTTTTTACCTGAATTTATAGCAGTTAGCGTTTCAATCACCTGATTTTATAGCAGTTAGCATTTCAATCACCCGATTTATTTTTCTGAAAGCAGCTGGAAACTATTTATCTCATTCTGTAACTTCTCTAAACAAATAGCAGTGCATCCTTCTCCCACTTGAGAATCACGAAGTGAAACGCTTACTGCGAGTTAAAATGACAGCAACAAAAACATCCAGAACAAAGAACTCAAAGATTTTTGCTCTTAGAAGTATTAATGTCACAGAAAGGATCAGAAAAAACCGATGGCAACACTGGAACTGTTTCTAGTCTTATTCTATCTGTTTAGCAGAACGAGAATAGATATGAACACAGAGTATTCAGTGGACCATAACAGTTCTGTTGTGTCAGGATTCAGGTCAATTCTTCCCAAATCCGTTGATCCTTGTTACAGGACCGTGTAAAGGAGGATTAGCAAATTACAGTTTCAAATGGAATTTATAATTTCTGATGTCTTGAAAAATCTCTCTGGAATTTCCCTGTTGTCTTGTCTCTCAACACACAGCTTAGCCAAGGACTGGAGAAGCAGCAAGCCTGGTTTGTTACCATCACACCTGAGGGGTGCAGAGAACAGTGATCTGGTAGCAGGAAAGACAACTGACCTTCCTGCTGAACTTAAAGACTAAGGAACCTATTAAGGAGAGAATCCATTCTGAATAAATCTCAAATGCTCAATGTGGCTTAGAAAAGCCAATCTAGGGCCCTAAATCTAGATCTTTTCATAGAGGTTGCAATGGACCTCTGGAGATCACCTAGTCCAATACCCCAAGCTTTCCTATTTTCCATCAAAATGACCAGAAAACACTGACATCTGGCTCACTGTGAAAAGTGCCAGTTAATACAAGCCATAGGAAGTTGATGTAAGCAACGTGGAAGTGCTAATGTAAGTAAGACATAAACATTTGAGTTGAAGAATGATTTCAAAGAAACTGGTACACACGAAAGCACCATCTGCTCCTTCGGGTCTGTCAATCCTTCAGCTCAGGTGGTAGAAGCAATTGCAATACGTATCATGCTTCTACACTTCTCCAGTGTACACTTCTCCAGCCAAGCACCTTGTTCTTTGAGCTGCACAGCCTATGTATTTGAACGCATACAGCACGTAAAACAATACAGAAAATGTAGCTTTCGGTAACCAAATTAAAATCCCTGGCAGCAGAAAGAGACCTCAGACTCCAGGGATCTAAAGGCGCTCCTAACCAGCTTAATAAAAACAGTAAGTCAACCAAGAAAGAGAGAAAAACACACTTTTGGGGGGAAGAATGAACCATCTGGGGAAGTTGCTAAGAGAGCCAACACGTCTCTGAGCTGCACAGAGAAGTAACCTAAATGCAGAAAATGATGAATCTGTCAGGAGTCTGTGTTCACATCAACATAACTTAGCCACAAATATGAGGAATTTGGCTACTGCCCTTGTGCACAGGAACAGAAATGGACATACTCATGTATTTTTCTACATATAGTCATAAAACCATGCAGAACAAAGTCAGCACGTTGCTTTAAATCAGTGGCCATTTTTTTATAGCCTGGTGTAACTTTGCATGATTTTAATCACTGCTGACTTCAATAACCCACAACATGCCCTGAAAGTTACTCATTTTGTCTTCCTCAGACCTTAGAAATTAAGATTTCCACATCCATTCTTTATGCCTATGGTGACTTATGCAGAAATTACACAGTCAAAAGAGGATGAAATATACAGTATAAAGCACACGAGATATCGTCTCTCAGCCTCAAAAGACATGGTAATTTTCCACCAGAACTAGTGAACTAGAAATTCTGATTTATTGATCTTTGAGGCCAGATGCAGATGTTTTTGGTTGGGTGGATGATTTTTGTTTTGCTTGTTTTGTTTTGCATTGCCCTTTTGATTTTATGGAAGGTAAGGTCAAAGTGTTAATGCATTAATTCAGCCAGCATTAAAGAGCCCCTCTTACATCTTTCTGAGTATCCTTCAGAGCTGGCATCCTGTTTAATATCTGTATCAATCACCTCTGAAAAACAATGTCATTTTGGAACTTAAACTGCCATCTGATAACAGACAGTTCTGGTCCTGTTTTTACTTTAGCAGTTTCACTAGGAAAGGATAAGAGGTAGGAAACCCTGAAGGGAAGAGAGATAAGTTTACTCTCTTGAAAAAATGTCCTTTATTAAAGACTCAAGCTTCAACGAATCCGATTGAATTAAACTTGAGCAGTGTGAACAACACCATTTTATGGCTTGCAGCAATTTCTGACTGAAAGGCAGGTAACAGGTATAATAGGTTTATATCTGATAGTCTGGCTTTTTGCACACCAAGGACTTAATTCTCAGAGGACACGTAATTTTGAGCTCCATTTTCCTTTAATTTCAGTCTTTTCAAGCCCAAACCACTGTATCCTTTCAGAATTGTGTGGCATTACTGTATTGTAATCTGTAGGTACTGTACTAAATAAAAGCACCATTATTACTGCTTTACAACTGATAAAACAAAATGCTATCTATGTTTCCAAAACACTCTCTTTAGTGTGTGTGATTTGTGACATTTTCCACAGAAAATGGAGAAAAAGCAAAATGCAAGAGTCTTATTTCAGTAGGACTTAACCAAGCGCCAGTGCATCCTAACACTCACGTTCTGTATTTGTCTACACACACGTATTTATTTGTAATTATATATACACTGCACACAGAGCGATTTATAAGTCACAGTGTTTTGACGCAACTGTGCTTCGCAGACCATTGATTTAGATTGAAAAATACCACTTGATATTTCTTAGGGTGAAATCCATCGTTGTGTGATGGCCTACAAAGCACTCAAGCCCCACTTGTTTCAGGGTTTAAGTAGCACTTCTTTGATGCACAGCCTTGTACAGATAGAATCTTACCTGGGAGGAACAGCCCATTTCTGTGCTTTTGATAGTTTTAACTGTGCTGTAGGACTAGAAGTGTTTTGTACAATAATGCTGTCAAATTTGATCTTTCCCTCCCTCTCAGTTACATATTCTTACTCTGAGTGGAATTTTTTCTTTTTTGGGGGGAGGGAGGAGGATTGTAATGCAAAGCATCATCTTTTCATCTTTGCCACTACTATTGGTAATACAAATGTCATGATGAGAAACGAGGGGCAATCTGATGTGTGAAGAAGAGGATCATCCTCACTCTTCCTTAATTGTGTCATGGTGCATCTCTGATAGTGGTAAAATCCCATCATTTTTCAGGAAAAGTACAAGTGTGGGAACATTTTGAAAGACAGCGGGTGCACACAGATTTATTCTGACCGCAGCTGGGCACAGCCCTCTGATAGCAGGGCAGGTTTCTTTTCCTAAGAGAAACAAACCAGCTCCTACCCACTACCCAGTGCAGTGGGTGGAAAATTAAATACAGCCTGCAACGCACAGGGTAGAAGAAGATGAAATGAGATTACAGAAACACATGTGAAAAGGCACTAATTGAAGAACAGGGACATTGAGAAGAAAGGATTAAACAGATTATAAATCTAATGTACAGGGAATTGCTTCGTGCAAGATCATGAGTTATTCAAAGCCAACTGCTACGCAGTGCAGGCGCTTCTGTTCTCTAGTCCTGGCTGGGGAGGACTCTGAAGACAAAGCAAGTAAGTTTTTTCTGGATGATATACGAACACCGTGCTCCAGACTGATAGAAGAAGAAACCAGGTGAAGTGAATTTTAAGTAACCTGTCAGAATTCATTCCCATAAACTTAAGGTAAATAGTCTCAGGTCCAGATGAGCAGTTTCATTACCTATATAGTTTTCTGTTTAATGATATGTCAGGTTCTATAGTTCTTTTTCCTTATGAATATTTAGATATCAATAAAGTGTCTTTTACTAGCACCAAGATTCCTGGATGCATTAATAATTATGGGCACAAGATCTTGATGAAAATAGGTTGCATAAGTTGACAGTGAGGAATGTTTCTCAGAAACTGCTCAGGATGTCTCAATACTTAAGAGATTTACTGCAGGAAGTAATTTCATGAAAGTCGAGATGTGTACTATCCTAAGAAATATTAACTGCTAAAGCTAAGCAAATGACCTGGCAAACAGTGAAATCTAAATGCTGTGTGTATGTGCATATACACACCTGCCGAGCAGATAAGAAATATTTATTCACACTCATATATAAATTTTAGATAAACTGAAATAAGCATCCCATATCAATTACAGATTTACAGATACTGCACCTCTATATATTTTTTTAAATGAACTTGTGCAAATTGTGTGCTGTGAGAACACCAGCTCATGCACATAGAGAGACTGCTAGCAGAAAATACCTACAGCATCATTTAGTGCAGCCCATTTCGTAAAAGCCAGAAGGTAAAGATAAAGTAACTTCATTTATTCTTATGACTATAATGTTGCTGCTGGTTTCAGGCTATCAGAAAGACTATCAGAAAGTCAGATTCTGATAATACACCCCAAAACCCCACGGCATATTAATAATTTCCATACTGGGAAGCAGTAAACAGATTTCTACACTCTGTGACTTCAACAGTTATTCATTGGTTTTGCTTGACAATAATACCTAGATCTGGGCAAGATAAGACTAGAATACAACCAGGAAACTGAAGGGTTTCCAGACTTTGGCTGAGGGTTAGGACACTGTGGTAGCTAACAATGGTTCAAGTGTTACGAAAGAGTAGAATAATTAATTATGCCACCAGAAAACAGACCGATGAATTTACCATCTGGAAGCTTTATTACAATTGTGTGTCTAAATTATTCCCCCATGCTTAGCACAAATATTGAAAGAGTGGCAGTTTAATTATGCAGAGGGTAAAAATTAAATTCCAAGAACAATTGATAGGCTTCCTCTGCAGTGCCTTACTGAAGAATCTTAGGAGTGAGACAGTATTTGATGAGACTATTTCTTATGCCATGAAGACAAAAGGAAGTGATTGCCCCTAAGCAGCATCTACTATAGCAGCTTAGCCACAGAAGGAAAAGCCTGTGATATGTTTTGCAATCAGCATATAACTAGTTTTGCACACTGTTAGCAATCAGCCTGTGCAGACACCTTTAGATGCCATAGCTAAAGATGAAGACTCCCTAAGTCTTTCCAAAGCCACACATGATGATTGTGCAGCCAGGTCATCAGCAAGAATGTACTGGTGCACGTGTGCACAGACCCCAACTTTATACTGGAACCTGATACTACGCTACAGACCTCTCCTTCAGATTTGTACAGAGGAATTTCTGGAGTTTATTCTTTTGACTTCTAAAAAGAAACCTCCTTGACACATGAGGTTATCTCATGTATAGAGATTGCAAGTCTCCAGCCTTTCTCTAGTAGTCAGAGAGAAGACAGATAATGTGGCAACAGAATGTCTCAAGTCTTCTCCATAGGTGGTTAAAAAAGCCTGGAACACACCAAGTAATTTATGTACTCAGCATTAGGGCATATCTGCTTCAAAACTCCTGTTTGCTACAGGAACTTCCTTTACTTAAGAGAAAGCTGTAGGCACAGATGTACCTGTGAACACGAACAGAGAGCACCAACAAAGATCTTGGGGCAGGCATGCTTTAAGTAAGGACCTCTAGCAAATACCTGGAGCTGCTGGCTGGACATCAGTTTCCCAATGCTCCTAACAGATTAACGACTTGTTTGTGCAAATGAAGGTTAAAATCTAACGAGCTAATTAGTATTTCTATCAGACTTCTGAATGTGCTGTGGCTGTTGAGTGAGGTTGGAGAGGGTAAGGAAGAATAATGTGGCAAAACTTGTCCTTCATGATTTTCACACTTGCCCTCCAGAACAGTTGCAGAAGTTGGTCCTCTGTCCACAGTATGAGATGGGTGAATGGGTACCTCACAACTGCTGTCAAACTGCAAAACAGTTGGGAATACACTAGGTGTTTGGAGGGCTGCTGTTCCTGTTTCAGGATTTTCAGTTTGTTTATTTTCTTGCTTTTCGACATGTTTGTGTCTTTGCACTTTCTGTGAGAAGTCAAAAGGAGAAGCAGAAATAACACAATAATGTGAGAAAGGTCAGTCTGTTGACAGTTCCAAACCCGATTTTCAGATCAGAGAATCCAGGGAGGCATAAGCATTGGGTAAGTACTGCAGTGTGTGGATGCTTCAGACCTTTTTGGGTTTTATTTACCCAAGACTGCAAAAACTAGAAGCAAAGACTAAAACTATTGTAATAGAAGTGGGAAGATTCACATGCACTTAATTTTATGAGCCGCTTATATTTTATTTGGTGAAAAGTTTTGAAAGCTGAGCATTCAAGTGACCATGGTCCATAAATAGAGGTATTTATTGCCTTTATAAATGTGGGGCTTTTATCTTGATTCCCTAAATAAGGGCTGCTGAGGGGTCTTTAATAAAACTTGCACAATAAAACAGTGTTGAGTGAAGAAAACTACACTGAAACACCAGTGTATGGGAGAGTGCAGGAGAGCAGTGTGTATGGGGATGGACAATTGCTAGCCTCCCTACACTTACTGAACAGCTTTTACTAACCTGAAAATGTCTGATTTAATTCACGGTGCGGAAAAGCAGGATAAAACAAGAAAGAGACCATTTCGCAGATGTGACTTTGTACATTTGCACCTTGTAACAGTTCCCCCACAACGGGCCCTTGGAGTTCCTTCTGTCTGTTTGTGTTTTCTGTTTGTTTTTTTAGAAAGAGCAGTAAGGGACACAATGGCAGCAGCGACACTAACCAGCAGTGTGACTGTGCTTGTGTGCACTGCTGCTGTGGCTCTGACACTTGGTCTTACTAACTACGTAGTAGAATTTAAGCTGGATCATTTAAATAATGATAAAGCTGTCAAGACTTTGATGTGATTTTCTTCTTGAGCAATTCACCTTCTATTACAGGTTTTATTGTACTTTATAGTGGGCATCTGTAAATCTGTGGATCAGCTTAGCTCCCTAATTTACACCCATTGCACGTACTACATGGTTTTAACTGACTTACTTTAGAAGGATTCACAGTAGTTGCTAGGAAACCTTTCTGTGTTCTTT
This sequence comes from Phoeniculus purpureus, assembly GCA_028565055.1. Lineage (NCBI taxonomy): Eukaryota > Metazoa > Chordata > Aves > Bucerotiformes > Phoeniculidae > Phoeniculus > Phoeniculus purpureus. Next base: position 3,553,035 of record JAOXOE010000405.1, on the reverse strand, counting down.
TCAATTCTTATATAGCATTAGCTTTTCAATTGATAAGGCTGTACCTTTAGGTACAGAGGGATTTAAGCAGAATCAAACAATGACGGTAGGACTGCAGCATAGATAAGCAAAAGAGGGGGGTGTAGGGTGTGCAAATCCCTGTTCTTTGTACAGGTAATACAGAGGATTAGAGCAAAAGGAAGGACATCACACATTTTCCATGAATATTTTTTAAGATATTCTGCATCATATTAAGAAAAGCAGCAAAACAAGACTTCTGACTGTAGCTCGAAGTTTATAAATTCATAAATGACTACAGCAGAGAAGCCATTTCATTGTGCTGCTGCTACATGGCACATCTTCCTGGGGGTAATTGCCAGTGGTAATATTGTAAAGCAGTTTTCCATATGAGGGAAGGATAACTCCCTTACAGCTTTAAGGAAGTAAATGTTCTTGCCAAAATAACTATTGCAAATGCATTCCCACCAAGATCACACAGTTAAGAGTCATACTTCTTGCTGCTGAAATAATCTGACTGATGTTTTCAGGTTAGCAGATACATAGCCTATGTGAGAGGAACACAGACATGCAGAGTGTGGGTAGGTGAAAGTACACTTACGTACTGTAAACTACATTGTCTTCCTGACTCTCCTCTCTACTGGGATGAAAGTGTCTTGTCTTTCATTAAGAAGCAACCTTTTCCCAACAAATTCGAGTATACAAATGTGCATGTGATACACAGCAGCAATTCAGAAGATTCTCTACTACGCCAGTTTTCTCCTTCCCAAAGGTTTCAGTAGTTTCAGATCTTATAACTGTGAAGAGCCCACTGATGCTCCTCCATCTGCAAATCTTCCTGTTCCTGCTGCACCCAGGTGCTTCACTGTCCTCAAAGCGTGATAGTAGATGCTCAGCCAAGATTGGAATACGCTCTTGGCATTGCAACTCATTATCTTGAACAGCACCACAGTTATCTTCTAATAGGCCTTACAGTAAATTCCTGTCAAGTGGAAGGTGATTTTTTTCCTTTGTGATTGAAAGAGGAAAGATAATTAGAATTTTATTTTCTATGTCTTCTTAATCTGGGACAGCTAGTGTAGGTGATCCTGCAGGGATTTGCTTTTTCAAAGTCCCTGAAAGCCAAACCCAACAACATTTGGGTTTTTTTCTATATTATCCTGTCGAGATTAGAGAGTCTCATAACATGACAGGCTCACTCCAGAAAAGAATGTGACTCATTTCTTCCAATAGCCTCACTCAAATCTCATGGGTTAACAAATCTGGGTTTGCATTAGCACTATCTTCAGTAGAGTGAGATGTTTTAAACACCTAATTTCTACCAGTCAATATGGAAAAAGGAATGAAAATAATTCCCCAACTGGCCAATTGAGAGAACATAAAAGCATGTGAGTGCACAGAACAAGAAAGCTATCCTAACTTCATCCCTCACATAGCCTCACAAAATATGTGCTTCAAATAATACGACAAACTCTCAAATAATAATTCATGAGTGAGTTTGAAGTTCGTGAAGTTTACAAGCAAACAGAGCTCCGAAAGAAATAGTGAGCTGCCACACTGTGCCAAACCTGCACCAACCCTTCTCGAAAGGTCTATTTGTCTGAAGTGAATGCCATTTCACATGGATTCAAAAACATCCTAGGATAAAAGAGAATCTGCCACCTCCAGTCACAAAGCACATTCTTTCTATTAAAACATTTGTCAAATTATAGTTGTAGGTTGTTTGGTTTAATTTTTTAGCCCGTCTCTTATTACTGCATTTTCCATCACTTTTTTAAAGAGTCCTTAGTATTCAATACTGATTTAGCATCAAACCACTCATTTACATAGTGCAACTAAATCATCTCTCAATGGTTTTGATAAGTTAAACAGATTGACCTGTTCAAATCTTTTACTGAAAATTTCTTGGTCCAGTATTTCCCCTTTTTTGTAACTATTTTCTACAATCCCTCCCAGTCTTAGAGCAAAGTTTAAAATAGGGACAACAGTCTTATGTGCAAAAATGGTAATATGAGTCTCTCTGTTTCATGCAAGATAAAGCCCCATTTCCAAGAAAAGCTCCCCATTTATGCATCACAGGCTTGCATAATCTCCTTTAGCCACAAGATCAGAAACATGTTATTGTGAAAAGATTGAAAAGAACTTGTGGGAGAGTTATGTAAGACAACTTTTGTTACTGCGCAGCCAAGGATTCAGAAGTTTTGACCAGCATTACACTGGCAACTACTTCTCTTTCTCCTTGATGACATCCTTTGAAACAGTAGAAGCAACTGCAAAGATACCAAAATATCAAAAGAACTTCCAAACCAAACAAATACAATCCCAGATCTTAAAAAACAAAGGAACAGCTCTCCAGGCAAGATGTACTCTCATTAGCTTTCTCAAGGGTCATTCCTCGAGTGACAGAGACGTTGGGCTGAACTATTACCCCACCATCACAAGTGACTTTGCACATTATGCTCTACGGTACTATTCTGTGTATTTCATAACACGTGCTACAAATTACATTACATACATTCCTAAGAATAAAAGAGTAAGAAAGGAGAAGGATGAGGAGGAGCAGAGGCAAACATACTTCAAAAGGCTCAAAATAATTTTGACTGTAAAGGAATTGTTGACAACACCAGATGCAAATTTAGAAAACAATTCCCAAAAATAATTACTAAAAGCTACTGTCTTTTTTTGGTTAAATAATTTGGATCACCTTGATCTGAAGAGGTAGCTTGTTATCGTTATTTCTAAGCCTGGAATGGACCTCTGAGATCATCGACTCCAGCCTATGACCTGACACCATGACATCAGCTAAACCATGGCACTAAGCGCTACATTCAGTCTGTCCTTAAACACCTCCAGGGACGGTGACTCCACCACTGCCCTGGGCAGTCCATTCCAGTGTTTGATCACCCCTTCCATGAGGAAGGGCTTCTGAATATCCAACCCAGAACTGCACCCAGTACTCAGGGTGAGGCCAGTACCCAGTACAGAAGGAGAATCACATCTGCAAGCCAAGATGCCATTGGCCTTCTGGGCTACCTAGGCACACTGCTAGCTCAGTACAGATGAATCTACATTTGAAATGCTGCAGAGAGACAAAAGACTTAAGGGAAAACAAAAGAGAGAACTCCAATTATAACAAGGGAAGTACAAACAAACACACCTACAGGAAAAGTAGACAGTTTGTAAAACACGCACAAATCATGTTGACTAACAGCGTATAGAAAAGTCTGTTTGCACTCAGAACTGTGTTTGCAAAGGCACTCAGAGACAATGCATGCCACTAGACTAGCTTAGCTCTCACTTGTTTTATTCCCATCTTCCTTAGAGGGGGATAGATGAGGCTCTGAAGTGCTGCAGTCTTCCAAAGGAAATGCCCAAGGAATGTTGCTGCACATCTCAAACCAGCAGTAACAACCACAGTTCTAAGATATTTTTTCCAGGACTAGCAGAGAAATTATGATGGTAAATACAAGAACAATATAGCATCCTTTTTACACAGCTGAACTTGCTGATTTGGTCAAGTGTAAGTAAGTCAGGGTTAAACCATGAGTGAAGAAGAACGAATCTTCTATTTAGCTTTGGCTTACTAAAACTAAATCACACACTACATATTGCGGTGGGTTTGGTTGTTTTTAAAGAACATTTTGTGGAGAAGAATAGTTTAGTTCAGTTTTAAAACTGCACTTGAGGAGAGCATGACTGCTAGGCTATGCTTGGTTCTAAGTTCTCTACATCACCCAGAGCAGTGTTACACACCAAAAAAGGAAAACAATATATAAATTATATGCTGACCTGTGATGGCAGCTCTCACTTCATGATGCAGCTGAAAACTCTCCTTCAGCCAGTCACATCATTTCTATCAATATAAACAAATGTCAGTGCATTAACTCTGTATGAGATGTATCTGAAATGCCCAGAGGTTAGCAGTCCTCCATCATAACAACTTATTTACTATCTAGCTCAGAAACTCATCCATGGGATTGGTATGATTCCAAATGCCTGTTTGGTCCTCTAAGAAGCAGAATTTATTTTTTAAAAATTATTATTAATTCGGATAATTAAAATTATAGATAACTGGGGAAGACCATAACTTTGTGTATTGTAATGCTTGTTTTTTCCAGTAGTAGTAGTTTAAAAATATCTAACAGTTAGATGGCAGATTTCTCATCTTTCACAATTCCTATTGAACCACCAAAGAATTAATAGAACTTGGCTTCTTTTGTACGCTGCTGGAGTCTTGACAAGTACTACTGCTGCATTCCCCACCATACAATTCTGTCAGATATTAAGCATCCTCACCCTTTAGAGGATTGCTAGCTATTCACACACACAAAAAGTTAGAGAAAGGCTTCCTTAATAACCACAGGTTAAAAGTACATAGAGGTATATCGTTGGCCATACACAGGTTATCCTTGTTCTGCAAGGACAGCAGTCCTCATATGGCTCAGTTCCCGCTGTTGCTGCCTCACCAATGCTCACCTCCCAAGTAGGACTCCCTGTATTTAACCACTGCTCCAAACCAAGAACAGATTTTTTATTGGTCCCTTCAGCATCATAATACTCTTGTTGCCCTGCGATGCCAATGACCTCAGGAGGTTTTCCTTCATCTTCCAACTGCTGTTCCCTCATCCACAATATGTGTAACTGAGCTGAAGGTTTTTTATCCTCAATGAGTAGTGAGTTAAAAAATAGTTCCTATGCTGTGTGGGCCTTAGTAGCTAAAACAGGATTCCAAATGAACTACTTTGTCTCCTGTCCTACTCCATTTCCCCTTTCCTCCCTCCAATGATCAGCATGTTTGAGAGCTTCTTCCCAAAAAGCCCTCAAAGCACATCTTCCTCTCTTCCAATGCTGGGAGAGATGGCAAACAACACCCTCTGCAGCGAGTCAGAAGGCATTACCCAGCAATGTTCTAGA
>JAOXOE010000405.1:3512954-3546662 GCA_028565055.1 Phoeniculus purpureus | reverse complement strand
CCTCCTGGGCAGCCCCTTCCAGTGCTCTGTCACCCTCACTGGGAAGAAGTTCCTTCTCATATTTATGTGGAACCTCCAATGTTCCAGCTCACACTTGTTTCCCTTTGTCCTATCATTAGATGCTACTGAGAAGAGCCTGGCTCCATCCTCCTGACACCTGCCTTTTCCCTATTTATAAACATTAATGAGGTCACCCCTCAGTCTCCTTTTCTCCAAGCTCAAGACATCCAGCTCCCTCAGCCTTTCCTCATCAGAGAGACTTTCATCATTTTTGTGGGTCTGTGCTGGACTTTCTTCAGCATTTCTATGTCCTTGAATTGAGGGGCCCAAATTCCATTTGTTTCCCCACACATTTCTTTTGAATCTTAACTCTATCTGTAGAGGTTTGCTAAAACAGTAAATATTCTGACAAATCACTTCTTATATCTCTGTGTGTGTGTGTGTGTACGTGTATATACATATATAGAATGAGCTGTCAAACGGCATCATTTATAAAATCAGTGGATGCTAATCTAATATCTCTTAATGTAACCGCTGCTCTTGTGTCAGTCTCTTTTTTCTTGGAGGATGTTTGTTCCAGGTTTATTTATTAATAACTAGAGTTCACTTCACAGTGATGTATGTGTTTGTATTAAAGTCATCTACATTTATTCGAATTTACTGAATCCAAGCAATTTCCCTTTTCCACTGGGGATGCAGTCATGCACAGTTGCTGCCAAATAACTATGTACAAAACACGTTGGGTTTATCTCTGTTGTGTCGTCAGGTGATTACATGAAGCAGCTGATCTGCGAGGTCATCACAGTCCTTGTCAATACAGTGGACTAAGCTGTGTTCTACAGAGCAGGTAGCAGCTAAAACATCTAAACAGAATCTAAGCCTTGAATTTAGAGCTAATTTCTTAAAACTTAAACAACCACCATGAGACACAAACAAAAAAAAAGAAGAGGGGAAATGGCCTCAAGTTGCATAAGGAGAGGTTTAGATTGGACCTTAGGAAGAAGTTCTTTCCTGAGAGAGTGGTTGGGCACTGTAACAAGCTGCCCAGAGTGACCATCCCTGGAGGTGTTTAAAAAATGAGGAGAGCACTTGAGGCCATGGTCTAGGAGTTAGCAAGATGTTGGGATGAGGGCTGGACTTTATGATCCTGGAGATCCTTTCCAGCCATAATGATTCTATGATTCTATTTTACTTCCTGTAAAACCAGTTGCCGTTACTGGATTTACCTGGCTGGTGTGTTGAGTACTCAGGTATTCAACACATTGCTGCTGGCAAGACCTCAAAGACATTGGGGGAAGAAGCTTTTATTATCCTGTTCCCCCTGAGTGGAGGCTGTATGTTTTGGAGCTGACCATGTATCTGCAAGTGGGATGCTGCTAAAGCCACCAAAGCAGTTTTGGGGTGGATGACATGAGAAAATAAAAGCCACCTCATTGCTCTGATTTTCCTGTTGCATACTTCTTAACCCCAAAGCTATAGCGACTTCTGGCATCCCCACTACAATGAGTATCCATGTTAGAGGTATGTTCTTTACTCCATGAGGGTTGGTTTCTTCACTCCCTTTTTAATTTGTACAACAGTAATGGATCTCTTAAGCTTTTCCACATTTAAAGCTGTTACTTTGTCAAAGGAATCAGTGCTGTTTTAATCACTGTTGTATGTCAGACCATTCATATCCTGATAGATGCTTATGAGAGAATAAAGGAACAGCTCCTTCCCTGAAGATCTTGAAGTCATTTGCATGGAAATAGTTCAAGAAAGCAACTACTCCTAAAACAGATTTAACAAACTATACTTTAGGAACTTGTAAATGACATAATGGAATCATTAACCTTTACACTGCACCCGCCGTGATTTTTCTATCAAATTTTTCAATGATAAAACGATCAACAATTCCTTTTCAACAAACTCTTCTTGAGAGTGTCGGAATCAAACAGAGATATTTGAATACCTAATTAAATAATCCGTGTGTTTTAACACAACTGTGAGGTGGTTTTACACAATTTGTGCATTTTTTCACAAAGTATCATATCAGAGGGAAAAAGATACTGACTTTGAGCAACTTTGGTACAATAACAACAGGCACGACTACTCCAGGGAACTGTCTTTGCAAACTAAACTCTCTTTTGTACAAAGACGAGACTTCAACAGAATTAAAGTGCAGTGGTGCGCTGTGATACGAACTGATCATATGCAGTGTTTGAGCCTTAGAGAACAAATGACTGGGAGGTTACTGTAATAGGATGCAATTAGAGGGGCATTTTAAATTCCTTATTACTAGAAGTGAATTTTAAGAGATACTCTGACCAAGAATTATGACTCAAACTGTTGAGAGAGCACTGCATTTAATCTCCTTATAAGCATTGATATATTCTCTGTCATGCAAATGCTGTTAACAAAGTAAATAAGCGACATACTTTTTAAAATCTCATCTTTTATTTTCAACTCTCATTTGTCTTTTTAATTTAAAATGAAATATTCTGGATATTAAGTTGCAAAATATTGTCTTTAAAAACTCCTTTCAATGTATTAATGAGATAAGCTACTGATTACACTAGTCCAGGTGTTCATAAGTGCTTAGAGATCTCCATGGAGCACAGCACTGTGCCGTATCATCACATTTTATCTTTTATCTGGCTCATTTTGTTAACAGAACATTTCAATGATGTTAAAAAAAATACCAAAAAAGCTTCTATGTTTCATTTTATTTAATTCATTACTGCTCTAATCCACACCAGAATTACAGTTTTTATTTGAAGGTGTTACGTGGGAGGTGATGAAGATCCCAATGAGCCTCTTCTACTCCCCTTCTTCCCACTTGTGGTAAAAGGTCACACTGGGGTACAGCTACAAGAAGATTTTGACTGGCCTTGATTTAACAGAATAATTACAGTGCCAAAGCTACACTGATACAACTCCCCCATGTGGATACTCTATTCCAAGGATAAAAACAATTTTATTCTAGAATAATTACTCTGGCTTTTTAATTCGATCTGAACAAAGTTACTTCCTCTCCAAAGAGAGGATCACACAGGAAGTGTATCAAGATACCTACAAAGATTTGTTTCTTCTTGCAGCCTAGCCCTCGGAGGGGATCCAGAGATACTGGAACGGCACCAAATCCAACTCACCAAGTGTCTTCTGTACTTTGGTGAAGGGAAAGCATGATTTGCCATCTAGTCTAGTCAAAGAAGCCTCTCCTCAGGGAAGAAGGGGATTAAAAGTGGGACACTGTGAAGTATCTCAACAGCACTGGGCAAGTAGCTAATGTATGGGTTAATATCAGTCTGAACTGGAAGGATGAATTTTCACATGGTTAAATGTCTAGACTAAAGTCAAAAAGATATTGTTCGGGGTTTTTTTTCTGATGGGCAGTTGAAAATTACTCTCTTCTTTGATAAAAGCAGCTTGCTAGGAAAATCCTAGGCAGCCCCTATTAGAGACTTAACTAAATTGATTAACACTGAGTTTATGGACAAAACTAAAGTTACTAGCATCACAGAGATGATTCGCTTCCGAACACACACAAATGCTTTTCAAGTTCTTTTACGCAATGGATCTAGGAGACTGCATGAGGACACAGACAGAAAGCCTGTCTGCACTAGTTTCCCAGTGAGTGGAATGTTATCTAGACTAGCAGACAACTTCCATGCTTTTATTGCATATACCAAAAAAAATTCTTGCAGTAAATTTCCAAAACGGGTTATTTGGGAAGGACAGCTGTTGTGTTTGGGGACTGGGTTTAGTGGTGCAGTTAGGGCTAGGAAAATGTTGGACTTCATGACCTTGAAGGTCTCTTCCAGCCAAAACTATTCTGTGACTCTATGATTCTATAACCTAAAGTAAGTAACAAAAAAAAAATAGGCATGATGTTCCATTATTTACTCCAGCCTTTATTCTCTCTCTTAGAAAGAGTGAAGGTACTCAGTGCTGTTAGACTAAAAAAAATGCTCCAGCTGATCTAGAAATAGAATAAAAGCATTTATATCACTGCCATGATAGTGTGGATTACCTAGAGCAGCCTGATCATGAGTATCACTGAATCACAGAAGCACAGAAGGATCTCAAAAAATCATTTAGTCCAATCCTCCTGCCATAACAGGAAGCAGGATCACCTAGACCAAGTCACACAGGAATATATTCAGGTGGGTTTTAAACATCTTGAGAGAAGACGACTCCACAAATCCCCTGGACAGCCTGTTGCAGTGCTCTGTCACCCTCATCATTAAGAAGTTCTTTCTCATATTTACGTGGAAACTCCTATGTTCCAGCTCATACCCATTGCCCCTTGTCCTGTCATTGGATGCCACTTAGCAGAGCCTGGCTCCATCCTCCTGACACCCACCCCTCGCATATTTAGAAACATTAATGAGGTCGTTCTTCAGTCTCCTCTTCTCCAAGCTCAAGAGACCCAGCTCCCTCAGCTTTCCTCATAAGGGAGGCCTTCTACTCCCTTCATCACCTTTGTGGCTCTGCACTGGACTTTACAGCAGTTCTGTGTCCTTCTGGAACCGAGGAGCCCAGAACTGGACACAATATTCCAGATGTGGTCTCACCAGGGCAGAGTAGAGGGGGAGGAGAACCTCTCTCGATCCGCTAACCACCCCTCTTCTTATCTACCCCAGGATGCCCTTAGCCTTCTTGGCCACAAGGGCATATTGCTGGCTCATGGTCATGCTGATGTCCACCAGGACCTCCAGGTCCCTTTCTCCTATGCTGCTCTCCAACAGGTCAGTCCCGAACCTATAGTGGTACCTGGGGTTGTTCTTGCCCAGATGCAAAACTCTACACTTGCCATTGTTCTAGTTCATTCAATTTCTCCCTGCCCAACTCTCCAGCCTGTCCAGGTCCCGCTGAATAGCAGCACAGCCTACTGGCGTGTCTGCAACTCCTCTCAGCTTTGTGTCATCAGCAAACTTGTTGATAGTGCACTCTAATCTCATATCAAAGTCATTAATGAGTAGATTGAATGGTACTGGTAGCATCACTTAGCATCACCAGCATGGAATGAAATTCTCAGTGTTACTATAAGATCCCTACCACAGCCTGCATGCAAACAGTTAAGTTCACAGCATCTGAACTTTCAAAATCACCAAGGTAGACCTATTTTTAGCTCTAAAGCTATTTTGTAGCATTTGATTTTCCTTAAAAGTGCCATTTAAACAAGAAAAAAAAGAAGTGCCTTTTGGTTACAGCTTTGAAGCTTTACACTTCAGCTAGCCAAGTGTCACAGGTTTTACAGACCATCTGAACTTCCCCTTGAAACGTATGAAAATACTCCTGGATGACTTCTAAACAACAAACTTAAGGGCAGACACTCAGCTTGTGTAAATCAGTACCACTCCATTTAAGTTCATGGAGCTATGCCAAGACACCAACTTTCATCTGACATGGTCTATTTTTTACTTCCAACTTTTCTTGCATGGAGTTAGAGAACAAAAGAGTTTCAGAAGAGATCTTTCCAGAGGCTGACCTCCTCAAGAAGGTACTTTAGCCAATGAACCAAACACCACATCGCATTTACTCCAACAGCTACCACCTGAAATAATGATCTATAGGTGCTTGCTGTAGCCAGCACTTTCTAAACGTTTCGTTGAAATCCCAGGAAGTTAAATTGGCTTCCAAATCTCACTGAATCAACACCTGCTCATTCAAAACACATCTTAACTACAGGAAGTAATTCTTCACTCTCATTTGAAGCAGTAAAAAAAAAGAAACACAGAAATCATGGCCAAACAATCTCAAGGCTCTGCAGGAATACAGAATTAAGCCACAGCATGTCCTTGCGACTCCATCCTGTTTTCTACTAATTCCAGTACACAGGCAGAACTAGGCTGGGAGCACATTTAGAATTTGCTGTGGTTCCACTGAAAAATAGTCAGATATTGCCACATGTGCACCCTCAGGTGATGTAAAACTAATTCAGAAATGGGAAGTAGTATCACAGTGTCATGAGTAGTTTCTGCTCCCCTTGTATTCTTTGATGCCTACACATTGCTACACATAACAGTGTGATAAGCTGAGTACAAAACACTGAGCTGGGTAACATCCAAAACAAGATTCTTCTGATGCTACAAATTTGGTCAAAACTCTTTTTAACCTTGCAATAATAAATACGTTTTTATATATCATACATAAGTTATACCAGCATTAAAATTCTTCTAGAGTGTTTAAGAATATTTCATTTTTATTTGATATTTCTTTACCTGGAGATTTGTTGTTATTTATAAGAATTGATAAGAACATTTTGGAAACTGTTTCAAAAGTACATAGCTTTTATTGGGAGTTTATTGCCCCTTTGTAAAGGAGGAAAGGTATGTATGCAGTGGGATGTTAACACATGTTCAGAAGATCTCTTGTTCAGAAGATCTAAAACTGAGAATGCTGACTTAGGAACTTGGGAATGAAATGTAGACATCCAGATTTACAAACCTATTGTGAAGCTGGTGTTGTGGCTCTTCATGTGAGCTCAGCTGGGGTTGCTGTATGAGAATAGAAGCTGGTGGGTCACAAGAATCAAGGAGAGAAGGAATTGGCACTATTATCTCCTAGGAAGTGCCACAGCAAATGGGACTGTTGCCATTTAAATATTAAACTTTCCTTTATGAATGTGGGGTTCTCTTTTAAACTATGAACATTTAAAGAAAAGAAACAGACTGAATTCTCAACTAAAATGCCCAAGAAGTTTCCCACTTGACATACAGCCCTAGCTGACAAAGTCTTCCTGTTTAATATGATACATTTGAAATCACAGAATCCAGAACATTAAGGATTGGAAGAGACCTCGAAAGATCATCTAGTCCAATCCCCTTGCCAGAGCATGATCACCTAGACCAAGTCACATAGGAACATGTCCAGGTGGGTTTTACACATCTCCAAAAAAGGACCCTCCACAATCCCCCTGGGCAGCCCCTTCCAGTGCTCTGTCACACTCAGTGTGAAGACATTCATTCTCATATTTATGTGCAGCCTCCTATGTTCCAGCTCACACCCATTGCCCCTTGTCCTATCTTTGGATGCCATGGAGAAGAGCCTGGCTCCATCCTCCTGATACTTGCCCTTCACATATTCTTTTTTTCAAGCTAGAAAGATAATTCTGGAGTAAACCCCAGGAAAGAGATGAAGCTTGAAAAAAATAGGTACAAGTGCATTGTGTTTTCATTTGTAGTGCAGCAGTATTATACATGATGTGTGTTCCCATTCCTAACTTGGGAAATTGTAGGGTAATCCCATAAACCTTGGATGCAGGCAGTGGTGCCCCAAAATACACACTCCTTCCCTGGTGAGTTTCAGTGTTGTCAATCTCAGAAACTACCTCTACCTCTGGACTCTGATTCTTGTAAAGCATACCTAACTGCTATTCACAGAAGCACCTATCTTAGCAGTCCCTTGATTTTTGAGTGATCCACCATTGTGAACATTGCTATTAGTCTTTATCGGTGCCTCGCCATCTCTCACCTAGCAGCACAGGGGTGAACTCCCCAGGAATTCATCAGGAAAGTATGAAACGCTTATACACACAGAGAGACAGAAATATGAGGAGAGGACATAAAAGGATAAAGTTAACTTTTTAGTTATTGATAGTCATTATCTCAAGCTGCTTTACTGAAGTTGTATCAAGGGAGTGACACACTCATAATTATGCTGGAAGCATAATGTATGTATATGCATAGCTTCTGCAATATTTCTACTGGAAACTTCCTCGCTTCTTTAATTTTGTGCCAGCTCTTTATGGAGCCCTGTACTAACCATCAGCAAGGGAACTGTTTGTATTTAGTTCCCTGTAGAAGGGGGTGAGGATTACACTAAGACTTTAAGAAGAGGAGAGATAAGAAAGAAAAAAGGCAATAAAGAAGAGACATGGAAAAAAAATAGAACATCCATAATCTTGTAGTTCTCAACCTTTTAAATCAGTCAAATAAGGATGAGCAGTAATTTAATATTTCTAAGACCAACAAGAAGTGAACTTGGGAAAGCTGCAATTTACAGAACTGAACCAGTCACTTTTTGCAAAACCTCTTCTAGTCTGTGATTGCAAGCTACTGAAAAAATTTAATAAACAACAAACACAAGACTGGTGTTTCTGAGTTTTGGACTGTGTCTGTCATAGCAGCCAGATCTGTATTCGGTACTGTGATGCTTGGGATGTGCAGAATTGTGGAGCTTGTACAAAACTTGACTATGAAGAGATGGTTTGACTCATGAGAGCAAGTGCTGATCAACTATAACAGTAGAAGAAGTAACTAGGAAGGAGAAGACACTTTTACTTTTTCAGCTGCAGCACAGCATCTTGTTGTCCCATGCTGCTAACTTCAGCATGAAACAAGTACATCACCAACACTAAACTTCACCATGAGTATCAGAAATATCTATGCCATTAACTAATATTTAACACTAATACTTAACCCAGTAAAACATACTGCCTAAGCCTGGTAGCTTTTTGAAGTCACGGAAACCTCAGAATACTTAAAATACCCAAGTAATCTACTGCCTAAGTCAGGAACAGGGAGCTGTGCAAATGTCTTGCTAGTGAGAAGAGCTGATCCCATGGAAGAGCTTCCCGTGGAAGGAGTGAGAACCCCTGGCCAGTGCTGCACGCTGACACCAATGATTCAGTGAGAGCACCTAACCTGTATGGGTTTCTTGGATTACAAAAGCTTCCTGGGAAGTAGAAGACAGAAGATGGAGTTAGACAGAGCAAAGTGACAACCTGCTTTGGAAAAAGGGAAAAGAGTGTCAAAACTGATAGGAGGTTTAAGTCTGAATGACAGGTAAGATGCTGAAATCGCTGATAGACATGTAAGAGGAGACATGAGAAAAAACAGAGATGCGCCTGTGGAGAAGAGGCAGAGCACTGACTACAGCTGAAATAGAGCAAGTGTAGCAAAGGTAAGACTACAGTCAGACCTAAGGCAAGAAGGCCTTTTCCAGGGACCAAGGAATCATGGGAGAAGAACAGAAATAAAAGTAGGAGCAAAATTTGGGTAACTACTCAGAGAAGTAGTAAGAGGAGAAGTGGTGTTTTTTTGCCCTGAATTGTTGAATCCACTATAGGTAACATTATTTGGTAAAGAATATATGTGCTGAATTCTTATCAAAATTACTCTAGGGACCAGCAGGTACCATATAACCCACGCTGAAGCCCTATGTGATGTTATGATGTGCTTGGAACAACGTGATGTGTTAACACCAAGCAGATGAATAGATGCAGTCTAGGGACAGTGGCCTGAGATGCCTGAGCTGATACTCCAGAGGCATGGGTAGGTGAATCTGGGTTTGACCTTGAGAAGTCTAAGCTCTACTACAGTGGATACTCAGAACAAAAAAGACAGGTTTTTAATCTTTTTTATATTTTGAAAAGTGACTGAAATACAGATGGCAGTAATGGAATTCTAGCAGCATGGGATTTGTGACCCATATCTCTCACTGCAAATACAAACTTTGGGGACCAAGAATTGCTCAGCTGTGGACTTAACACTAGACAAACAATAGAAAAGGAGAAGGAATACAAGGAATATGAATCACAGCAGGGTGAAGATCACACTGAGGGAGGAACAGTTAATGAAAATTGTTGCTCCAACATGTGTCCCATTCTGTTGAAACTTCCTTTTTAACCTGTATTCATTGCTTGCCTGCCATGCTTTTAGTTTTACTTTCCGTTTCGTTCTTTCTCAAGTGTTAAAAGGCAAAATAAGAGTACCTGAAGTCCAGGGGACATAAACTATGACATACTAGTTAATTTAAAAACTAGACCCGTAGAAGACAGGAATGGGTTATCTGGAGAAGCATTACAGGAGTAAGGTAAGTGGGTATTAGAATAAAGGAAGGCTCATCAAAACCTATCCTAAAACTCAGGAGGAAGTTTCTCCCTAATAAGAAGCAATCCAGAAACTTGAACTGCCAGAAACCTCCTTTAAATCTTCACTTTAGAGTTCCTTAAGGCCTTTAAGAAAATCAAGTGAGAGATGATCTTGAGTAGATAAATTAGGGGTTTAAAAGTATGACAGAGCTCAACAAGGCAGGGTGGTGTAAGACAAAACAAGCCGATTATTAAAGAAGAGAAATATGCAGCTGGTAGACCATGAAGCAAAGAAGGGTCAGGTAAGTCCCACATTGAGAAGAGACAATGATCAAGACTGTAAGTGAGGGAACTGATCCAGAACTACAAATTAAAATGGTCATGTCAATGAAAAGAAGCACGATGAGGCAACGTGCAAAGCTGAATAACAAAAAGTGAAGGGAAATGGCAAAGCAAAGAGAGCTCAGAGTCAAGTTCTTTGAGGAAGAAATGGACAGCTGAAACTACAAAAGGACCCTAAAATGTGAGAATCATCATTAGTTATCAGAGTCTGAGATGGGACAGAAAAAGAAAAAATGAAAAATAGAGGCAGTATTAATTTTAAAAGAAGGGAATTATCTGGCTGTAGATAGCCACTGTGCTAGCAGGACAGGTATCATTCATCTTATATACCCATTACTAGGAGGAGGATCTAAACACAGGTTCTATTGTAGCTAGTTAGTACAGAATTACCAGGCAACAAGTTTAACCACGTAATTTAGGGTGAATATACTACAACAGGCTCAGATTCTCTGCAAGAAAAATGAAACTGAGTGTGCAATACTCTGGTTTATATATCTGTCCCTAGAGACATCATTTAATCAGATTGGTCTCAAATATTAAATTCTATATAAATGAGTTTCATAAAAATACAGTTAATTGAAATATACTTGGGATGGATATAGATGACTCCTCCTTCTCCATCAGAAGGTAAAGTACTTAATTCTACTTTTAGAAAAGATTAAAAAAAATCTACTCCAAGTACTGGAATCTGAAAGTGGAATAGACTGTAACTGACTGTTTCCAATTTTAAATGAGAAAATTAGTGGTAGTTATAGCAAAAATAGAAGCATAACATTTTTCTTTTTCAGTTTAAATAATGTAATATGTTAGCTCCTATGCAGTCTAACTACAGATATTTACATTAGAAGTATGAGACTAAATCACTAGTATAGACAGATACAAGTCTTGCAAAGTCACGTAAAAACAAATCTTTGCCTACTCGCTATGGACGTAGCTCGTCATTTCAAACCTCTTTAAATCAATACTCGGTGCACAGAGCACAGCTGGATGTTCCATCACTGAAACTTCTCACCACAGGTGGGAAAACTAGATTATGGGTTTTTTACTGCATTAATTGTTTTTCTTAGCCCTTTCTTCTCTTAAGCTGGATATGAAAGACCTGTACCTTTCTCAGTGTGTGAATAAAACACATTGCAAACCAAGAAAGCTCAGCTGTGGGACCGACCCTCCCTTTCACAGAATCATAGAATCATTAGGGAGTGGAAGGGACCTCGAAAGATCATGTAGTCCAATCCCCCTTCTACAGCAGGATCACCCAGACCAAGTCACAAGCGAATAGCTCAGCCCACATGTTCCTTTCTACTGCACTACCACCAGGCGATAAGACAGATGAATCTGAGCATCACTGAACACTGACATGACTAGTTCTCATGGGTTTTCGTTTCCTACTTCTAAAGCACAGAACACCCACTATATGACACAGACCAAGCTTCAAGGAAAATTCAAATTCAGATATATTTTACCCTTTGTCTTTGCACAGAGCTCTTCATGTCACCTACACTGTACATACACAACTCACTCCTGTGACCTGCAAAATACACACATAACATGTATATTGCTATGCCCCATATCACACTAGTCCAAGAGCCACACAGGTGCTTGGAAAAATAATGTTGAATAAAAGGCAACACACAGTATCCATGGCAGATTTGAGTGCAGAATTCAGGTGCAAAGCTGTACTCTCTTTGCTCCAGGTCTTGTCATAGATGCGTATTTTATCTGCCTGTTCTGTGGTGCAGCAGAATGAGAATTCTTCATGTGGCTGTAACAGCCCCAAGGAGTTACAAACCCAGCCACGGTCAAAATGAGGTCAGGTTATTCCACATCCCTCTTCTCTGGTATGGCAGCAGCAGGAAAAACATATGGCACAACAGACATTAAGTCATATTTCTCCTTCTAAACTTAGTCTTCTATTTCTGCCACATGTGGAAAGTTCCACGTGTGACAAATGTCAAGAGCCCTCCCATTGCCCCACATTTCTGAAAATTCTTCCACTTGCTGAAGCAGGAGAGACACAGACTAAAGCCTCAGCACTGTGACACAAAAGCACTCAAACACTCGTCTTGTTCTTCAGGCTGTAAAGAAATGAATTTGCTCTGTACTGCATCACAGAGAAGAGAATTATAATCAGATGTGAAATGTCCACAGTGTTTTATTGACACCATTGATTATACTCCCATAATTAGCTAGGATGACCACAACGGGGCTCCTTTTCTCATTGCACGTTATGAACTAACCCTGAAGTCATCCTGAAGATCACACTTGGTGCCCACAGAGACATTAAGAATTCAAAGACAAGCTGGGGTGCAGTGTCCCTGGCAGAGTTCTCCCACACTCACACAGTGAGGCAGCACAGCGTCAGGCACATGCATTAACTTCAGCACGTTGTGAGCTTCCGATCCCAAGCTACATTCAGCTGGTGGAATTTTCAATATGCAGAAATCCTTTGGACACACATGGAGTCGTACAATCACAGAATACCAGGTTGGAAAGAACCCCAAGTTTCATGTGGTCCAACCTTCCTTAAAATCATGGTCTATATGAGATATCCCACAATCATAGAATCATAGAATTGTGATTGGAAAGGATTGGAAGGGATTGAAAGATCATCTAGTCCAATCCCCCTGCCACAGCAGGATCACCTAGACCAAGTCACACAGGAACACATCCATATTGTTTTCTAGAAGCTGTAAGCACCTACAACACAGGCTTTAAGATGAAAGTACCTTCCCCACTGTAAGTCACTATGGAATTACAGAATCAGTCAGGGCTGGAAGGGACCACAGAATCATCCAGTTCCAATTCTGTCTGGCCAAGTCTTAAGTGTCCAATATCAGGGACTCCAGCATTTCCCTGATGGTTCTCACTGGGGAAAAGTTTCCTCTTGTATCCAATTGGAATCTCCCCAGAAGCAACTTGAACACATTGCCCATTGTCTTTTCCATGTGACTCCTTGTAAAAAGGGAGTCTCCACCTTCTCTGTAGCCACCATTTAAATACTGAAACATGGTGATAAGATCTCTACTAAGTCACCTCTTCTGAAGGCTGAGCAAACCCAGTCCTCTCAGCTTTTCCCCATGAAGAGACACAGCCTGGAAATAAATTATGGGAGACACTACGGATTGGTAAGAGAGGGTGCAAGAACCTTCTCTGGCATTCAAGTACTGAACTTAGGAGGAACATTTCAACTTGGACTAAAATCTGCTTATAGAGAGTTAGGATCATGAGTCCATTTATCATCACACTGGCAAGTGCTCTCTCTGCGTTCAAAAGGAGTGGGGGAGCCTCACCAGAAAACATGCTGTGCCTTCTGCAGCGTCCTCTGGAACAGCATGAGCCTTTAGTCTTACTCAGAAAAGCGCCTTAAACCCCTTTCATATTATGTGTGCTTCACTGGGAGTGTTACACAGTCATTCAAGAGGAAAGGAAAAATAAAAAAGGGTAATTAAAAGGAAGCTCATACATCACTTTAAAAAATGTTTTCATGTATGTCTGCGAGTTCACGGTACTTTTATTGGAAATGTCATTAATAACATCATGACCTGCTGATGTAACTTCACAATAAGGTGAAACGGTCATTGACTTCAACGGGATATTTGCCCTAGTAAGGCCACAGGAATACAATTAAAGCTATAAAATATTCCCTCACCAAAATTAGGCTGTAAGAAAGCTGCTGCCACTACCATAACACTGTATTGTTCCAAGTGTGTGCTACCGGACTGTTATTACGGCTGTCTTGATAGTTGCAGGGAAAACAGCGCTCTGCATTCTCTCCTACCAAAGCAGATCTCTGCAGGTAATTTTAATGGGGCTGTTAATACCCTGGCAACTGTCCCAGCCAGATGTAGCACATTTAAACATTGCCCTTACAGCTTTGTCAGAACTGTTGACATTGCATGTCAGTAATGGAAAATTGCCACCGCACCAACCAACCATCTTCATTATACGGAATCACATTGTTAATCTACGGCCAAATGCAACTTGAAGCGGAAAGAGAGTTTAGATTGCACCCATCTGTATACTATCACTCCAGGTGGCAGGTCGTTCTTCAGGATTAGAGATTGAATCAGTCTTTCCATCACCAAAAAGCCCTCCTCCACAACGAGTGCCTGTCAATCCAATATTTTACTTTCAGCACCGTGAGGACTGCACAGCATGGTAATGAAATTTCTCTGTAAGTAGACCGCGGGGATCTATACCAGAGAGATACATCTCTTTAAAAAGCTCAGGGAAATCAGACAGCGTGCTGCACAATCTGGACAGTAACTCGGTTTCATGCACCACCCTAACTGTTTTATCTGTTTAGGGAAGAGATCGACCAGATAAAACAGCATTTTAATGCTGGGTTATTTAATATTTTGTGTAGTAATTAGTACTGGGTGGAATTAATCAGACCACGTGGAAAGGTCTGACAGCCTGAGAAAAGATACCATTTCTGAAGCAAAACAAGCTTGTTGGCATAAAGCTTCCACGTTCAACAGTTCTCATCGTGAATTGCAGGTATGACACCTTGGCGAAAAAGGTATTTTGCATTGCCCAACACAAAACCTTACTAGATGATATTTGTTAGTCTCTTTTCAAGATGCAACTCAGCCTCTTCCAGCAGCAACTGGAACTTCTTCAAAGCTCTCTTGCTACCTGCAGTGGGCATTTTGTCACGCTGAAGTAGTCTGCCTCCTCCTTAAATCGCTTGCCTTGCTTGACTCCAACCACGATACCTACTCACCACCACCAGAACTTTCCTGAATCAGTTAGAATTATTATTTCAGTAGCTCAGACACTCTTGCTTCCTGGTGACAGGTTTATTATAACAATACTAAAAAAATGCACACATGCATAGCAGCTGCAACTCATGTGTTTCAATTATTACCAATGAAACAACTTTGGTAACAACAATATAATGAGAAATACTACAATTTCTCATTTTGTAATGGGCATGTGGATTTGAAAACAGTATATGATGTGCTCTGCATTCACTTGCTTACATTCAGCTTCCTCCCCCAGCCCCTTTTTCAAATGTTCATGTTTTAACTTGGAATGGTTAGTTGCAACAGTTTTTTTCAAAGCATAAGGAAATCAGCATAAACTTACTGCTCAGTTTTTCCCAGCCTATTGTTAATTTGGGGTATGTTTTACGTTCGTTAACCACTCAGAAAGCTCAGTCTAACAATTATGATCATTTAGCAGAAATGACTGTGACATTGTCACAGAAACTGCTGAAAATAGGAAAGCAAGAGGAACAGTTGTTTCAACTGTGGAGGAAGAGGAAAGAAAGACAGACTCTATAAAAACATAATTTCTGGAGCAGTAGGACTGGTAAAAAGGCATCCTAGAATGTGTCTTAACTCAATATATCAGTTGGGTTTAGTTTATTGCGTCTGCAAATGCAGAAAATGTATTTGTTTACAAATATAGCTCCTTAGGAGACAGGTAATTTGATTATTATCAATCTATTACTGTTATGTAGCCCAAGAGAACAAAAGAAACACTGTTATGATTTGCTTCTAACAGATCTCTATCATTATTTATAACTGTACAGTAGGTCTGATTGATAAGGCCATTTCCTTTCCAACACATAGATCACAGTCTAGCGATCTATGGAGGGGGCTCTGTCCACAGGACCACAGTGGAGCATGTTAGACATCCCTGCTTCAGCTCAACTGTAGCTCATGGAACTAGGTATTAGTGACTGCCCCACCAATGGCACCTGCACTGATTGCAACAGAAGGATTCATTTCCACATCCTGCTATCTTGTTATCAGAAATAACCAGATTCTGTAAACTATCAATATGGATTTAAATTTTATCTGGAGGATAAGTCTAAAATATGGGACTTTTCTCCCATACTCCTTAGTCAATTTATCATTTAGAAAGTAATAGGGCTATGTCCTTTGGTATATCCTCTCAACTTTTTCTTGAAGGTAAACGGAACTGATGCCCTGAAAGGAAGCACCACATGAAAAGGAACAGTTCTAAGTCAGAAAAAGACAAGTTTTTGTGGCTAGAGCTCTGAAACTACTCTACAGCCAGCCCCAAACCAGCCCTTTTTGATGACCCTGGCCTGCTGGATAACGTGTGTAAGATACAGGCTACATCTACACTACAGAACACTTTCTCTGGCTTCACACCACCTGGTACAGTGAGCTTTGATCTACATTTCCTCGGTGTTCAACTCCATCAGTAAAGTATTAACTATGTTCCAGGTGTACTAGGGCCCACATTGGGCTGTGCTTGGCTTAAATATCTCAGCCCCTCCAGCTGCTTCAACAACCACCCTGAAAAACACACAGAATAATGACCTTAATACAACCTCTCAGAAAAGTATGTTTTAAACAAGGCTCTGGATTGTGTGCCATGGGTATGTTGTGTGTAATGACATTAGGGTTCAAGATTTGCCAACACAGGATGGGAAGACCATGTAAACAAAGATCATGCAGTCTGGCATACACTTGAAAATGAGCTGTCCTTGAAGTGAGCTACCCACATCCAGGTTTTATTTTGAAAGGAGCTGGATGGTATAATCCCAAAGCCTGTGCTGTGGATGACCAGCAGACAGGCTCCCAAGGGCTACTGAGATAGCTGACGTGACTATGAGTGTAGGAAATATTCTGACCCTTCTTGGTTTTACATTGTTAGTGGTCAACCTACCGAGTCTTTGGGAAGAGTCAGGAATCCGGATGGGAACCTGTTCCTTCTTCAAGGTCTATGTAAGGAGACTGCAACCAATTAAGGTTCCCTTTTCTCCCTTCCAGAGCATTTTTACCTACTAGCGTGTACTTGCATGACCTTCTTACACACTTCACGTGTCCGTTTTGGCGGTCTGTGAAAAGGCAGCATTACAACACATCCCATCAGTGTGTGCTGAAATACAACTCTTTATGTCTCAGGATGGACACCAGTTTTAACACCATTCTTTGTTCAAATAGACCTTCCAACAGCAGAAGGAATGAAATTTAAAGGATATGAAAATGAAATGAAGGGGCAATGTGTCATGCCCAAAGGGTTGCTGCCTAATGCTACACAGATCATCCAAGAAGATCAAACACCAAGCTCTAAATCTGGCCTCTCACTCTGTCACCTCAAACTCAGCATGAATTGTGTTAGTTCCAGAGCAGTGGAAATTTGCTAAAGAACTTTCTGAATCACCTTTGCATTTCATGTATTTTCAGGTTTCCTGGGAACCTGTTGAACTCTTGGCATCAATTAGAGAAAGTTTAAAGCTACTCTAATTCATATTCAGGCTGTGAGCGTCCTTACAAACCATCCGCCTGTCCAGAAGAGCCAGATAATTGACCATTCTGGGCCTGCTGTAACCCCAGAACACTTCCAAAGTGGGGAGTATTTCCAAAGGCTGCTTTACCTTTCTGTGACCTTTCTATATTACCAAAGTGATGTAATTTGGATGAGTGCAATGGAGAGCCAACTCTTCCATGGGCACATTAATCTGCTGAATGCAGAAATGCACCACATAGTGGTCCATGATGGATTTACCAATCAGACCTGATGCATGACTCCTCCCATTAAGTGGCATCACGGCAAAACATTCTAGCTAACTAAACCCAGCCTTTACAATGTATGACACCTGGTTACAGTAATTCAGTGAACATATCTGTTCAGAGAAAGACAGAAGAAAGCTGGTGGGTTTGTACAGAAAGGAGCAACACCTGAGAAAGCGTTTTAAAAGGATTGTTACAGCCATGATATGTGTAGAGGTGCAAAGAGACTTAATGAAAGAAATGGACTTACATGGCCATCTGTAACATATTTCACATCATGGAGAAAAGCTGAGTCAGTGAACAATTCTGTAACCCTGTTATTGCGAAATGATTACAGTCCCCTTTACTGCAGCGCTACAATATGCTGACTGAACAGGAAAACATGCGGTACGCACAGTGAGGTGATTTCTACCACTGTGTAAGTAAATGTCAGACCTGTTCCATGTATGCAGTGATTTTCTTAATGAAAACATCACTGTAACAGTGACATTTTCCTCCTTTCATTTAATTCTTGCACTCCGCTTTCATCCGCTAGCTGACCTTTGCATGCACTTGGTAGGTTGCCCAAGGTGCTGTCACACCTTCATCGCTCCTCTCTAATGATGCTCTTCCACTGCCAGACTCAAACAGAGTCCTAGAGAGAAGAGAAGGAATTGTAGGCCCCTGTTCCCAGTTCAGTACAGTGATGTAAAGTGGAATGCTTCACTACTTTACGTGACTTTTCAGTTCTCTGAAAAGAACAACCCTTTGGCAGAGTTAATGTGGTCAAATATTATCCTGTGACAGTATTTTAGGACTCAGGGGAGGAGTTCCTAAAGGAACTACTGGCACCAGCAGCACAGAAACACTGAGAACTAGTAATTAGTCAGTTCCTGGAGCATGTTTGCTCAGTACAAAAGGAAAGGCATGACACACAATTAGAATGAGTGGAGTTTTACATGAGACAATGACAAATAAAAACAACTCGTTATGTAAGACAGAAACTTGCATAGGAAATTATGTCAAATCAGGGTATGCCTATAGCACCAGGTTGCAGAGAAAAGACTTAAAAATACTACTGACCCAACAGTTACAATGGAGGATCATATGATCCTATATTATTTGTAATATCAATACAAATAATTCAGGATCCAAGTTGCTGAAATAGAAAGAAAAATTAATTTCTATTTTTTAAAATACAAATCCCATTTTTTTCACCATTTGTACTGCAGGTCTGAGGAGGTCTGTCTTCATTGTACTGTGTTTAACAGCCTCTTGCATATGTTACCCAAGCACTGACCCCACAGCAGAGTCAGCAGGCAAGGGCAACTGGTTCGATAAATTTGGAGTAACTTGAAGAGGTAAGTAGTAAAAGCTGAGAGAATACTCAGTAGCAGGTAGTTCAAAAGGAGACTAAGTGCAAAGCTTCCATCCTGAGCAATGTCATTTTGAGGGTTTTTTCTCTCTTTCCAGGGTCTCTACACTCTCAAAGACTAACTTTCTGCCACAGAAGCTCCCATTCCTGCCTTCTGAGCCTCTGGGAATGAACAGAACAGATGCAATTACCTTTTTTACATCGTTCTCCCATTGCTTTATGATGTTCTTTTACTTTGCCTGTGGCTTAATAAAAGAATGGGCTAACTACAAGAACAAATGGCTCCTGGCTAGTAGATTTCACAAGGTTCAGCAAAAGCCAGACCCATCTGGGTTACACAAGTTCAGTGAGCTTTGCTGCTGCTGTGCTATGTCAATACATTGATTTATCCCTAACAAATGTGATTTACTGCATACAGAAACATAAGGAGTTACTTCCCCAGGCATGAAGCAGTTAAACTACAACTACTAGCAACAGTTAATTCTAAAGGAAAGGTGACCTATTTGGGGAAAAGCATGATCAGTTATTTAGATCCTTTTCTACATAGTGCAACAAAACATATCTCACAAAAACAACTAGGTTACATATTTGACAGGTTTTGTGCCATGCCACGAGTCTCTTAGTCAGGTCTCTACCTGTAATACCTATAATCAGTTTTTCTTGATGAAAATGGGGATCAAAAGAAGTTGAAATGAGGCACAGTGCAAGGTGTTGAACATAATAAGTAGGGTAGAGTAATTAAAGCTTTATCTAAGTATGTTTCACTTTTATCTGTTCACTCCATGCTGAGAGAAATAACATAGAAAAGAAAGGAAAGTATTTCACATGCCACAGGAGAATGCTCCTTGGCTGAAAAATGAGAAAGCAAAAGGACCATAAGTAGTTTGCAGATGATTGCTGTGGGCTTCTCTAGCACGAGCAATGGCACCTCAGCATCGGATCAGAAGCCTGGAATACCAACAACTTCTTTAACAGACTTTGGACATGTGTGATTGAGATTTTTGGCCGTGTGCTCTATACAACAGCATAATTGAATGACAAAGCTCTGTTGTAATAAATGACTCCTTGTAATGGTGAGTGCCACAGAGCAGATTGCTCATTTCTAGGAGTGAAACATACAGCAGTCTTTCAAGGATCATCTGATAATACATCACAAACATTTTCAATGCCACAAAAGACTAAGCAGAGCCTTGGGATTTCACTGAGAAGAGGGACGTAACTAACCTAACATAATCTATGGATGAAGAATTGGAGATTCAGTGCAAGCTGAATCTCAGTTATATACAACTTTCTATTAGAGTCTCTCATCCCACCTTAATGAACTGCAGCATTTTTCACAACAGGCCATAAAACCTTGTTTTCCCCTCCGGAAAAAAATCAACAGGTTCTAGTTTGTAGGCCCTCAGTACAAGAAAGACATTGAGGTGCTGTAGTGGGTCTCAAAAAAGGGCAACAAGGTTGGTGAAGGGCCTGTAGAATGTGTCTCATGAAGAGTGGCTGAGAGAGCTGGGGCTGGTTAGTCTAAAGAAAAGAAGGCTGAGGTGGGACCTTATTGCTGTCTACAACTACCTGAAAGGATGTTGAAGAGAAGTGAGGAATGTTCTCCCAAGTCACTACCGACAGGACAAGAGGAAACAGCCTCAAGTTGTGCCAAGGGACATTGGACATTCAGAAAAACTTCTTTATTGAAAGGGTCACCAGGTCTTGGAACTGACTGCCTAAGGGGGTGATTGAATCACCATCCCTGTGTTTAAATGTCATATAGATCTGGAGCCTAGGGACATGGTTTAGTGCTGGGCTTGGTATAGGAGATTAATGGTTGGACTCGATGATCTTAAAGGTCTTTTCCAATCTGGATTATTCCATGCTAGAAATCTGCACAAGCACTGCCAGACTACAAAAACAAACTACTTCTTCCAGCTAAACAAAACCAGCACGCTAATGCAAATCCCATGTGTTCTACACAGAACATACCTTATCGAACTCTGCAACATCAAGCATGAGACCTGGAAAACCAAATGCGGTCGTAACACACTGCTGAAGTACCAGTTTTACACTAGCTGCTATTTTACTTCTTTAATTGGAGGGACAGGCTATCCTGTTGTAGTGCATTTCAGAGTGGAAGCTTTTTTACATGAATATTGCTTTTTGTATTTGGCAAAACTGATTTAAGCATAGAATAGTTGATGGATTTGGGTCAGTGATACCATTTGTACAAGACATGTTGATCACTCTTACTGGAGTGAATAGCAGGGTGTGAGAAATATATTTCATGAGTTTCTTGTTCTCTTATACACACCGGCAATCAACATAACACTTGGATAAATAATGTTTGAGGGAAGGCAAAAGGTGAAGTCCTAAAATCACTGCAAAAAAAAGCTTTTCAGCCATGTTTCTGAACACTCCAAAAAAGGAAAATATATGTCAGTTTGTTTTAAATAAGACAACAAATAAGGAGAATAAAACCAAACTAGATATAGAGAAAAACGTCATTATTTTCACAAGGGCTTTCTCTGTAGAAAGTTCTCAACAGAAAAAGGCATAGAGTTGAACAAACTTTCTTTCCCTCTCCCTGCTGAGTCTGGGAACACCATTGCATAATGAGCAACAGAGAAGCCAAAAACACAAATAGCTATAAAAAAATGAGCATCACCATGAAGGTCTCAATGGCCTTTTGCTTTTGTCAGATCATGTCATTAGACTGACTCTGTCTCATTTCATTGAAACAAGTTTGCTTCATACTTTCATCTTTTTTTTTTGTTTCATTTGCACATTCATCAGAGAGACTCTATAACCATAGAATGATGGATGAGCTTTTTAAAACTATGTATATGGCATGGCCATCCATGTAAAGTATAGCGGAGCGGTTCTGTAAGATCTAGCTGAGTATTGTCAACATTTGTACAAGCAGATAAAGTTTGTAACGTGAAGCAGGAAGGTTCTGTAATAGTCACTCCTTCCTCTGCCCTGAAAAGATTACATTTTAAATTCAAACATGCTTGTCCCCACCTGTTGGTTATCCTGTGATATAGTTAATCAAGCCTAGCTGTTGTATGTTTTACTATGGGAATATGGGGAAAAATTATCTATTTTATCTCTTTTTATGCTGCTCAAGCTGCAAATAATTCAGTTTTACATTCTTCCCTTCATCGTCTCCTCTTTCTCGGTCCTTTGTGTGGTTTTATAAACTAAGAGACAGGATAGAATTAAAAGTGTTTTAATATTGAGAAATTGTTGAATAGCTGTTTCTACCGCAACGCATTATTGAAGTTTCCCTAACCATGATCTTTTTTTCACTACACTAATTGTTACTCTGACTAACATCTTGCCTGTTAATTCAAATGGCTCATTCTGTTTTGTAATGCTTCGAGCCCCAGATTCTCTTTTAAGATGTTCTTCTAGAATTACCTACCAGGAATCACGTAAGTTCCAAACATAAAGCTCATTACCATTTAAAGTAGATAACCTTAGGTAGTTAGAGGTGATTTATGACATAAGTCAAGTAATTTTAGCAAAGATTAAGGAAAGAGAATTTTTGAAGTACTATAATTTTCATGAAAATTCCCTATGTTTGAAGGAGACAACGTACATGACTGAGATCTACTCTTCGTACCATCTTCTCCACTTGCTTAAGGAGTTGTGCTTTATTCATTTATGATAATAGGCCATTTTATATAAAGAGTCTTATTATTCTGAGTGAGCAATTTGGAGGGAAAGCATTTCCAATGACCTAGCCAATGATGAGTTCAGAATTTAGAGAATTAGAGAGGAAAATTTATTTGAAAATATTTCTTAACCAAAAGAAAACTCTTTAGTACTACTTTTAGAACATTCTGATGTCTAAGTCTTCAGCTTCATGGCTAAATCTAAGCACAGTCTGATTGACAACTCACATGTTTAATGTTAAAACAGCACTGAAGCGCATTAAGCCAGGACCTAAATATTTTAAACAGAGATGATCAGAAGCATGTATTCATCTTGGGCAGGGAATCACATTGCATTTACAGACATCCTTGTCTTTTGAGTACATGGTCTGAAGTTCAGAGCCTTGAAAATACCACAGTGATTTCAAAGGGCACTGGATTTGGCATTAATTAATGACTCTAGCTATGATAATATGCTATTTGAAAATATTTAAGTAAGCACTGAAAACTTCATGGGATACCAAAGCAAGTTTCAGTCCAATTTGACTAAATTCAGTGGCAAACTCTGTAATGGTGATGTGACAAGCCTTAAATGAGCTGAAATTAGAAGAGTTGACAGTATAACCCTAACTGCAAGAAAACTAAGCACCAGGGTGTATTCACATTGCCTCTGCAGAGACAATGCTTTCATTCCACTCCTGTGAATTATCCTGAACACAGTCAATGAATCTGCTGCCTTGGAAGCAAATAATGGCAGTAAGCAACACTGGCACACTTGCAAGTTTTCAAAGCTAATTGAATCAGCATATAAAAATGTTTTCCCTGTGTAATAAATTTCATTATAATCAACCTCCCTATGGCAGACACTTCCCTATGATATGCAAATTTCAATTATTTATTTAGCATTTCCATGTGACTCTGTTTTCTATTTAAAAAATGTGAGAGTAGCACTGAATGCCCAGCCCTCCTTTGGAAGCTGTTATTAGGAGCACTGTATGCCAACACACTAATGGAGCTTTCCAAATATTTGGACTACAAGTATCATTCAGAAAAAGTGAATAAAAGGTTTCCCTCAAACTTCTTTTTAGCAGCTGCTTGGGTCCAATCTATCATGTTGACTTCTTTACAATATGGAACATGGAAAGTGATCAAGGTTACTATGGATATTGTACCTACTTTTCCCTAACTACAGAACCATCATGTATTTCCATCCTAAAGTTCAGTTCAGTCTCAATGAACTCATGCTGGATCATCAAGTGGAAAAGCAAATCTAACAGCAACATCTGTTGAGGGAGAAATACCACTGACAAAACTGTACTAGTGATCTGCTGATGCTATCAATCTCTGTCTCAGCCTGCACTGATAAATATCCTGGAGAACAGCTAAATGTGGTTTAGCATCTTTCAAATCCTAGTACACACAAAAAATGACCTTATTATAAAAAGTAATAATTCTTTGCTTGAGAAAGTACTAAATTTATGAGCTGAGTAGGGAAAATATGAACAGGCAGCATCTCTTGAAATTCTTAATTCTCCTGGCCTACACAGACCCTATTATTCTTCTCTGCTGGGGGCCATGAGAAGGGGAAGCATCAAAAAACAAATATTGCCTAGTGGAACACTTTCTCACTATACTGAGTTCCTTATTGGTTCTTGTAAGACATGAAGAACATGGCCCAAAAAAAAGTCACATATAAACCAAACACTGAGATTAAAAGTTAAAGAGATGTGGAGTTGTTTCTATCCCCTGAGTACCAAATGCTTCCACTACATCGTCGTTACTGTGAATATAGAGCAGTAAGACAAGACCAGAACACGTCCCATGGATAATTGCTATCTGAATTTGTATTAAGCATCCTCTTTGTTGTCATTCTAATCATGTAATGTACCGTAAGCACTAAGAACTAAAGCACTTTAATGATGATGGCTATTTCTCAGGATGAGAAAACCCAACCTGTCAATTTCCAGTCTTCCTTTTTTACTGTTTTTACAGAACATTTTATAGAATAATGCATTGCTGCAACACTAGAGGACTAGACACTCTAGCAGTGATTTCTAAAAAAACCATTAATATTTAGTAAGTACTTTGTGTGGGTTTGTTGTTTGGAATTCATACAGAAAAGTTTAATTTACATGAAAGAACAGAAACGTGGGTATCGCAGAGTCAAAGAACTGATCACATACAATAACACTATCGGGAAAACAAGGATTCATAGTTAAAGTATATTCAACTCCACAGCATTCCCCTGGAGAAACTGGCTGCTCACAGCTTAGATCAGTGCACTGTTCACTGAATAAAAAACTGTCTGGATGGCTGAGCCCGAAGAGTGGTGCTGAATGGAGTTAAATCTGGTCACAACAGGTGTTCCCCAGGGATCAATACTGGGGCCTGTTCTCTTTAATACTTATATCAATGATCCGCATAGTCAACAGCTCACTGAGCATGAACCAGCAGTGTGCTCAGGTGGCCAAGAAAGCCAATAGCATCCTCGCTTGCATCAGAAATAATGTGGCCAGTAGGAAGGGGGAAGTGAATCTGCCCCTGTATTAGGCACTGGTGAGGCCTCTCCTCAAGTATCGGGTGCATTTCTGGGCCCCTTAGTATAAGAAAGACATTGAGGTGCCAGACTGGGTCCAAAGGAGGGCAGCAACAAGGTTCGCGAAGGTTCTAGAGCACAAGTCTTATGAGGAGTGTCTGAGTTAAATGGGGTTATTTAGTCTGGAGAAAGGAGGCTCAGGAGAGACTCTCTCATTCTCCACACCACAGTTGAAAGAAGCTGTAGTGAAGTGGGGGTCAGTCTCTTCTCCCAAGTAATGAGGATGAGATAGGATAAGAAGAAACAGCCTCAATATGCACCTGAGAAAATTTAGATTGGTCAGTAGGAAAAATTCTTCACCAAAAGGATTATAAAGCACTGGAACAGGCTGCCCAAAGAACTAGTTGAGTTACCATCCCTGAAGGTATCTAAAAGATCCGGTGCTTAGTGACATGGTGAGCTTGTCAGTGTTAGGTTTATGGATGGGACCAATGATCTTAAAAGGTCTTTCTCAACCTACAACAATTCAATGATTCTAAATTGTATGAGTCATTAACATAAGGTTATTATCAGATGGATCAGGAAAATATATAGACAATGCTTGTCTATATCATCTGGTGGATAACACATATCCAGGTGTCAGAGGAAATTTTAATCACAGACACTTAAATAATGAGTCTTGAACTGTGACAGAAGGATACATCACAAAAACGTACTTGAAGGTCCCCAAATAAGCCCCAGCTAATAACTCTTTGATGCTAGATACAAATATCAGCATGAGAATGAACTAAATTTGTGCCCATCCCAGGTGAATTCCTATACCAGATATTTCTCCTCTTCCTTTCCTTTCTGGCTCTCTGAATATTTAACTACTCTGAGCAAAGCACAGCAAATCCAAAAGGAGAGACAGAGGCAATGCGACTGCAGAAAACCCATAGGACAAACATAGCAGATACAACAAGGACACAGATTTAAATGTCCCCTGATCCTACCTCTCTGGCTATGTTTCATGTAACAAGCATTGCTTATGCAGGTAACTGCAGAAAAGAAAGGAGCTTGGTAAGAATACAAAACAGATTCTGGAGTTGCTTACATATATTCTTATCTCCAGCATTAACTGGATGGAAGTGCTGTGTTCTCTAGATCCCATTCTCATGCACCTAACACTTCCTTGTATAAAGGAACAAAGAAGAGTTGTAGATTTTTGACGTAATGATTGATTTTGAACAGTTACCACCATGGTTGATGGCTTTTGGATGGGGCCTGTGTGCCCCGCTTCAGCAATGCACATACTATCAAACAGGAACTGTGCTGATGGATTATTGTGATTCTGAAACACCCCTCTGCATCTAGCTCTACTTCCAGGAAAAACGTTCTGATCTACCCACTGAGTTGTGTAAGAGTGGTAGTGGGTAGGTAGTGCTAGCAGGTATGCCTGTCTGAGTGGATGGAAGCAAAGAGGATATTTCTGATGGTTACTAAAACCAGATTCTGGCAATGCTGGTTGGGCTCTTAGATACAATGAGAAGTCTCGTAAACTATTTCTGAATACAATCTCCATATTCCTTTCGGCAAAGATTCAGGATTCTAATTCAGGCTTTTAATACCTCTTCCCCTGCAGATGAAAGCACTTTCTGTAATTTTGCCTTTGCAGCACAAGGTAAGTTACACCTTACTGTGTGGCTTTGAGGTCTGCCTGCTCCTCTTCCAACTCAACGAGATAAAATACAAAGCGTTACGGAACTCCTAACAGAGACACGTACTCTGACTTTAAGAGAGAACAAAAGTGTTTGCATCAGGATGATAAATGACTGACTATAATTAATTAATCAATTAATTGTTTTTACAATAAAACCCAATATTGGAAGGTCTTAAATGCACCATGACCAGCAGTCTTATCTGATAAATTATGCTCCATCAAAATCCACAGTCAGCAGTTATTCACTGCACAAAGTTCCAAATCGGATATTCTGCTCCTGAATTAATTTGGGCCCTAAGTATTTTGCATTTGTATTGCCACCCAAAAGGCTTCTAGCAAAAATCATGTTTAAAAAAGGGATCTACAATATTTACAGTAGGAACATGCTTGACTTTCTATGATATTAAAAGAGCTTAGTGAAAGGGAACAATGCTCATCATCTAAATGTCTAGAAAAATTACTCCTGGGGTAATTTCAGGATGCTGCTCTCCCTGGATTCAATTTATGTTCTGCATCTACAATAAAGGGCAAATGTCTCTGCAGTTCCCTGCTGAAATCTGTTTTGGGCTTGTACTGACTTCTCAGTCTCACAGCTTGGAAGAAGGCCATTACAAAGACGCACAGAACAGGGAAATGAGCCACTGTAGAGAAAGTCAAGAGTGAAGATATAGTTCAAATCAATTTTGGCATGAAGCTGAGCTCTTGTTCTGTCTGGTAGGAATGGATTTTAACAGATAGGAGAGAATAACCTTAGGGCTACTATTCTCCTAATCACACAGGTGTTGGTTTGTTTTGTTTGGCTTTTTTTACTTTGCTGAAGAGAACAAATGATTATAGATTTAAAATAAATATGTAAATATACTAAATGTCTAATCAAATCTCGGAAAAGTGATTCTCTCTTGCAAAAAGACATTATTTGCCTGATGAAAAAATGTTGAATGGATTTGTAAAGTACTACTTTGTTACTCTAAATGTTATGTTTTCATGTTCTCATGAGCAAGTACTTTCCCTAAAATTATGGGAAAAGTGACAAAAGAAGTATCAGTATGATTAAGCATTGGAAAGACCTTTGAAATGGTATTTGACAACACATCGAATGAAGGGCACAATTCAATAAGGGATCATAATTCAAACATTCAGCAGTATTCAAAAGACTGCACAATTTTTAAATCCACTGTAAAATATGTGTTTATAAGTGCTATCCTAATACACAGAAGACAAATTGAGGAACAAGATTTCAGAATGTTCCTCAATAGTTGAAAAATCATGAGAATTGCTCACAACCACTCCAAGGCTTTTCCACAACTAATTGAAATATAGGTCATAAGCCCTACAAAACTCCAGTTTCAATTACTTACCACAAACCCATCACTGCAGCTACACACATCAGCATCTTTGAGTTCAGCTTGCAGCAGCAAACAGTTAGGAGTTGGGTATAGCTGGGAACAAGGGAAAATGATGTTTGTGGTTACTAGTTATTGGATTAGTGCTCAACTGTCCTGGTTGATAGCATGGTTTAGAGCAGCTCCATGGTCAGTTATGTACTTGGGCTCTGTTATCATTTGGGTAAGCATGACCAGATAAGATCTTAATGACTACACACCAAGCATGTACAAGTCCATTTACACTGCCAGCTGGACTGTATTAATTCCTACATCTTTTCTGGGTTATTTCACTAACAAAGTGGTCACAAGAAATGTACAAAAGCTAACAACTCTATCTTCACAAATTAACACCATCCCCTCTGAAAAAAATCCCACAAAACTGTTATATAACTGAAAATGATGTGTGGTTGGTTAGATACATTGCCAAAAGAGTTTTCATCAAATTGGTAGTTATTTGCATTACAACTTGCGACTTGATCTAGGTGGCCCTGCTGTGGTGGGGGGATTGGACTAGAGGATCTTTTGAAGTCCCTTCCAATCCCTAATGTTATGTGGTTCAGTGATTCTCAAATTCCTGACATGTATTTTTAAAGAAGGATAATAACTTTTATGTGATCAAAATAAATAATATGGAACCACTGAAACGTCTCAAAGGCTGGTGGGAACGACATCAGCTCCTGCCAAGGAAGCACACTCAGCACTAGGCACACTTCAGCTTCCAGCCATTTATTTCTGACATAATGAAAACTTCCCTCCAAGTAAATGGCCTCTCTTACATCAGAGTCTACAAGCCATGGAGGGTAAAAGATGTATGAGTTCGTTCAGATGGAGCACACCAGCCACTCAGTGTATTTTTCAAGTATTTAGTATCTTTCCTTTCTGGGGGGGATTTAGCACACTTGAAAGTGAACATCAGGGTTTTTGGACTACCCCCATGTGAGGGACAGTGGCTGCTGAGGCAGGACAGAGACGGGATTTTTGTCTTTCCAGCTTTTAAACATGGCGTTGAAGAGTATTTTTTGAAGGAACTCCTTACATCAGGCAGTGCCACTGTGAATCACACATTACTGCTTACTAGACATGTCTCTGCAACCACAGCTGCTTATATTCTTCTGTGTGTACTTGTAGCTCACAGACCGAAAGTCCTAAAGCGAAGAGGAAAGAGAAGAAAAAAAGGGATTACACATGATCTGACTGGATTCTGCCTGAAGAATCTGAGGCAGCAGCTGCTTAAAGCTTCTGCAGGGGTTATCTAACCAAACATGAGGGATTAGTATAGGACTCTGTTCCTAGATAACCTATCACCAAAGGCATTAACCAGGAGTTTATAACACAAGTAAAAGCATTCACTGCTTCTACTTCAGCAGTCTAAAATTGCAGCCAAGCACCATCAGAGTGCACAGTGACATCAGATCAGTCCTTTCTAAAGATCTATACAGAACTGCATTGTTTCCTGCAAATCAGCAGTTTTAGGCTGCATTCTATGAATCCCAGTGACCTTGCCTTTCATCAAATAAAATGTGAAGCAGTGGTGAATTGAATGGAGGCTTTAACCAAGCTGAATAATAGTTAAAGCATTCCATGCTAGGGTATGCAAAAGAACAGGCTATTCTGTAAAAGTACAAGCAGCCATGTAGTAGATTAGATTGTCTGAATGAGCATCTCTGAAATTCAATCCTTTCTTATATCATTTCAAAGGCAGATGGACAATGTTTTGCCAAGTCTGCAATTTGGTGGTGATGGAATTGCCTCAAGAATGTGATGGAAGTTAGATGACTACTCAGAATTTCATATATTTGTGAGAGAACAGAGGAAGAATTATGTGAGGTCTTCTAAATTGCAAGAAAAGAGAGGAAATTGGCAGCACATTGAAGCATCGGCAAAAGGACAAGCTGAATCTGTTTATAAGAATGCTGGCAAAAGATTAAGTGCCTTACAATTTCAAATCAAAGGCCTGCTGATGGGGAAAAGCTGGAAAGAAAAAAGAGAAATCTGCAAATGCGGTTATACTTTGCTTCTGATAGGAGATAGGAACAGAGAAATTAAGAGAAGGAGAGAAATGTATGGAATTTATATATAGGTAAGTATTTCTGGTCTCAAACTTGAGAAGCGGTAGGAAATACTTGGAAACAAAGAATAAATATAGTACATACACACATACAAAAGAATCACTTCATGTATAAAGAAATGGTACAGACTTCAGTTTTGCACAAGCGTGTTCAAAGACTTGGCTGTATTCAATCATGATGTGTTTCTTAGAGTACATACAGTATAAGCTGTGCAAACTGCTCACACTTCACTTTGACACATTACCCTTCAGTTGTTTTCATGTTTTATTTGAAAAGGAGATTTTATAGCCCTCTTGTGCAGGGCACATCCATGCAACATAAGGCACTACTGGTAGATAACTGTATACGGCTGAACTGTAGTACCTATACATTACAAATAAAATATAACCATTACAAATATTGCTACTCATGACATACTAGATACTTTTCTACATTGGAGACAGAAACGGAAGGACATCCCCAGCCATGTCTCAGTTTGGGGCATCAACATCCTACAGTACCTAAACAGTAGTAAGAGAACAAATTAATAGCAGATCTATTTTGAAAAAAAAGGGGTGAAAAGAAAATTATAAAGACAGGCTGTAAAAGGACTCAAACTTCCAAAACAAGTCTAACTTTGGATATTGACTTCATTTATGTGGTAGAAACAGCTTCTGTTCATCATCTCCTTGACAAGGCTTCGCAAACACTGAATGATCTGAAACTTTACTTCAACTTGTCCCAGTTTTGCCCTGCTTAAGCCCCAGAAGAATAAAGAAAATAAATAGGACAATATTCAGGCCTTTGGGTTCTCATTCCATTGTGTGGTTGTGGAATGTCTGTATACTTGGCCTTGCCATTTTTAACCCACAGCGTCCTAGGAGTTGACATTGATCTTTTGCACTATCTTAATTCAGATGCATCCAAGGCTCATAAGGAATTTGACCCCAAGTTTCCCTCTACAATTCCTTAGCCAGTCTGGATCAGGGCAGTATGGATGAGCATGGAAGCCATGATTCAGCCTGTCCTGAAGTATCTGGAGCTGACTCGCTTTCACCATCCTCAGTAGGCAGAAAGATCATGGAAGATCCATTGCATATTTTTAGAACTTATTTCAGTCCTCTCCATTTGCTTTCATCACAAACTTTTGTCTTTTCTCCCTGCTTATTTCCAATTTCATCATTGCAAAACTGGAACAGTAGTTTCAGACTATGCCAGTGTCTGTTCTTATTCCCTTCTAACCTTTGCCTTGCTTCCACATCCTCTCACAAAAGTGAGAGGTTGTTGTGCTGCTGTGTCACAGTACAAAAATGCTAGCCCGATCCCCCTTGCCTCTTTAACTGCCATTTCTCCTCTCTCTTCAACCTCTTTAATCTCAGAAATCACACTGTATCTTGCCTTGAACAGTCAGCTCCCTTCCATACAGCAGGGTTCCTCTTGAAATCAGTCTCCTGTTGGCTCCTCTGTGCACTATGATCATGTTCACATGGGGGTTTGTTTTTTCACACAATGGCTTTGAATGGAAGACACCTCAGAGATCATCTACTTCCAATCCCCCTGCAATTGGCAGGGACACCTCTTATTAGACCAGGTTGCCCAGAGCCCCATCCAACCCAGCCTTAGTGGCGAAGAGAGCCAACAGCATCTTAGGATGAATCAGAAGGGGGGTGGTTAGCAGATGAAGAGAGGTTCTTCTTCCCCTCCACTCTGCACTAGTGAGACCACATCTGAAGTATTGTGTCCAGTTCTGGGCCCCTCAGTTCAAGAAGGACATGGAGCTGCTGGAGGGAATCCAGTGCAGAGCAACAAAGAGGCAGGGGGATCAGACTAGAAGCTCTTTCGAGGTCCCTTCCAATCCCTAAGGATTCTATGATTCTATGATTGAACACTTCCAGGGATGGAGCAACCACAACCTCCTTGGGCAAATTGTTCCAGTGCCTCACCACTCTCAATCCCTTCCGTTCACCATCACCACCCTCTTCCACAGAAGCCTCCAGGTTTTCTTGCAGTTCTTGGTGCAAGAAAAGCTTTTCCTTGAAAACATAAATTAAAGTACTATCTTAAAGCAACTCACCTCTTTGTTAAAGCAACTACCTCAGACCTCTTTGTTGTTGTATGAGTGACTAACTCTTAATTTTTGAAGTTCAACAAAATTAAAACGGATAACTTGATATTGACTCACAACAATATTCCACTATTTTTTTTAATCACTTGGGATAATTTTCTTATTCCGTCACTCAACCAACAATTCCAAGACATGGGGTTTTTCCTTACACCTTTCACTAGCCTCCCTGAAACACAGCTCTGCAAACTCTTCTATGGGGTAATTCCTATTGTTATGTTCTCAATAAAACTCTTTTTTCTAGCTCTGATAAACCAGCATTTTGTCATCACATACAATTAGAAATGCAGGATATATTCAGCCTCCCCTCATTTACACAAAATGCAGCTGCAAAGACAGGGTACTTGGGGAGTCTCCTTTGGAGACATTTAAAACCCACCTGAATATGTTCCTGTGAAACTTGATTTAGATGATCCTGTTCTGGCAGGGGGATTGGACTAGATGATCTTTCGAAGTCCCTTCTGATCCTAATGTTCTGTGGTTCTGTGACTGCTGTTCTACTACAAAATTTTATCATTGTCTCTTTACATTCTTCCTCTGTTAGGTCCCTTTTTCTATGAAATACAATGTAGTTGTCCTTATTTTTTTAATGCTCAATTTATTATAGCACCATCCTAGTAACTTCCAGTAATTAAACAGCAGGAACCTCAAGTGACTCCTCAGTTCAGTCTCTGTATTTTAACTGCTCTACCTCTCACATGACAGTATTACTACATACATAATACTGTTTAGGGATGTGCATGCGGGTCACCTGCTTGTAGCTCCTTGTTCTTAACTAAATATGAGCCCTTGAATGTGTGCCCAAGACACAAGGCCTGTCATATAATGTTTAATGAGGAGGAGAAGGGACAATAAGTTCGTCAGTTCCAGAAGGACACAGAATTGCTTGAGAGAGTCCAACGTAGAGCCACAAAGATGATGAAGGGAGTAGAACATCTCCTTGACGAGGAAAGGTTGGGGCAGCTGGGTCTCTTGAGCTTGGAAAAAGGGAGACTGAGGGCTGACCCCATTAATGTTTATAAATAGGGAAAGGGTAGGTGTCAGGAG
This sequence comes from Phoeniculus purpureus, assembly GCA_028565055.1. Classification (NCBI taxonomy): domain Eukaryota; kingdom Metazoa; phylum Chordata; class Aves; order Bucerotiformes; family Phoeniculidae; genus Phoeniculus; species Phoeniculus purpureus. The sequence goes on along the minus strand of JAOXOE010000405.1, from coordinate 3,513,190 downwards.
GATGGAGCCAGGCTCTGCTCAGTAGCATCTAATTGCACAAGGGGCAATTTGTGTCAGCTGTAACATAGGAGGTTCCACATCAATATGAGAAGGAACTTCTTCACAGTGAGGGTGATGGATCACTGGTACAGGCTGCCCAGGCAGGTTGTAGAATCTCCTTCTCTGGAGACATTTAAAACCCACCTGGACATGTTCCTGTGCGACTTGATCTAGGTGATCCTGCTGTGGTGGGGGTA
>JAOXOE010000405.1:3464503-3504707 GCA_028565055.1 Phoeniculus purpureus | reverse complement strand
GGTTCCATCAGCCTTCTCTTCCCAACCCTTGTACTTTAGGCTCATAGTCAAGCTGCCTCAGCTTTTGGAAGGGAATCAGCAGGAACTCTTTAAAGCTGTCTTGGCTTACAGAATTAAGTTGTGTCCCCTCACTCTTTTTTCTCACTTTTTTTTTTTCCTCCCTGTGTTTCCTTCTTACACCTTCTAGGAGTAGCCCTGGGAACCCAAGACTGTTCTTATGCACACTGATACTTGTTTAAGGCTCTTTTGAAATTAAGGCTTGTTGGTTGGATTGTGCAAACATGCATCAGAACATCTCAATTCGGTTTTATTTTGTCACTGACTCACTGTGTGACCTTGGGCAAATAATGTAACCTCTGTGCCTGAATTTCCCCATCTGTAAATAATAGGAGTAATACCTACCTCACAGGGGGAGGAGTTGGAACATATGTCATGAGTATAAAGACTTTGGAAATCTTTGAGTGAAAGGCACTGTAGACATGTCAAAATCTATTCTTGTTCAAATATGTTAGACCTGCTAACTGGAGTAGGAAGCGGAGCCCTGTCTCAAAGGAGGAACCCACACCAACGGGGTGTGCCTCTGCTCACGAGGTTCGTACAGACACTTCAAGTGTCTCTGTGCCTCCAAAGGTGAATCTTGCTGGCTTTAATTAGAGCTTCACTCTTGCCAGTTTTGGCATTATCAGTAAGGGATGTGGCCTTTGTATGAGTGTCCTAGGGTAGTCTGCTTTATTGCAGGGTACAGCATATCTGTTCACTCTCTCTGTGCAGATCTGTGCTACGTTTGCTAATCTGCTGATGGTTTGGGTGCAGTAACTGGTTTGTCAGTGCTGCTGATGCAGTGCTCAACCTGTTAGGCCAGGTTGTGAAGGCAGCATAACAGAGTCTTTTCCCACAGCTGTCAGCACAGAGAACCTGTGTGTTTAGATGTTTGTAACCCAATGTTCAAAACCAGCATGTGTGGGGAAGTGCTGTACTTCAGGGTTTTTAATGCTGTTCGAGTGCTAAAACCAGCATGTTGCCATTATTCAAGTGCACCCCTTTTTGTTTTTGTTCCTTTCCAAGCAATTTCAGTAGGTTTGCATGAAGGAAGGTCACACATTTCTTGTTTAGCACACTTCATAAACCGTGTTTAATGGCAGAATTACTTTTTGCTGCCTTCCCCATTGAATGTTCCAGAGTCAGCCTTGATGCTACTGCACTAGCTGCTGGAGCTGGCCACACTGTTGGCTGCATAGGCAAGGAATTCTCAGGTGGGGCTAAAATACTTAAAAAGAGTACTTCTGACACTTCTATTAAGTGTAGCCTTTTAGCATTATTAATTTCTTAAGCATTCATTCTTTTTGCTTTCAGTTTCTGAAAACTCAGTTTATGTTGATGAGATTAAAAGAAAAGTGCAAAACCCACCCAAACAGATGTTTAATTTCAGTTGTGCTACAGAACAAACTAAAGAAAAGCCCAGTGAGGGGGACTTAAAAGCAGGAGATGACAACTCTTTCTCATAGTCTCTCATACCGTTTAAAACAGTTTAAAACAATACTGGATCAGCTGTTCTGAAATGTAATGTTTTCTATCTAAAAAGTTTCATTACAAGTGTCATAGGAATTATCATCTGCTCTGCAAAGACATCCCCTGGAGTGGCTCCATTTGAACAGAAGTCTTTAAAATCTGTTTACTTGCATAAAACCAGAGGTTATCTTTCTAGGTCACATTGTTTTAACTTAGCCCAGTAAACTGTCTGATAGTTGGCCACTTGCTTTCACCAAGTGATAAAGTTTCTGTCAAGTTCCCAGCTGGCAAAAGACAGCTGTAAAGCTAAGTTCTTCCATCAGTCCTTTTGCTTAGGAAAGTTGGTGATGAAGTGTCAAAACCCCTTCCCTCTTTTAGATGCTCACTTGCTCCACGTTGTGTGTAGCTGACCTGAAGAGCATCTTCCCTAACACCAGATGGACATTGCTGCATCAGAGGGGCAGGTGACAAGGAGTAAAGGATGCCCAGATCAGAGTTTCCAAGCCAGATATTCTCTGTTACAAAGCTGCTGGAAAGGCTAGGGAGAAGCAGGATGTTTGCTGCTTGGTTTTGGGGTCTTTTTCAAACACTGATTGGGAATGATCTTCATTGTTTTATCTCATATGCTAGATTCAAAGTCTGTGAGCGTTGGCATGTCCGCTTGGGAGCCCTGTGGCTAACCTGAAGTATCAGGCAGGAGGAGCCTGTTGTAGAAGCAAAGCCATTGGTTTTAGCAGGGGGTGGAGTATTTTCTGACAGGTCCAGGGCAATCTCAAAGCAAAGACTTGTCAAGCATTTTACATTACACATTCCAAAAGCTGTTGCAGCTGGTATCTTGAGGCCCAGAAGTTATGTGGATGTTTAATCTAGCTCATTAACCTCTCCCTTTATCCAGCTACCCCAATCTGGCTTGTTTTCTCTCCTTTTTTAAAAAATCTGTTGGGTTTTTTCCCTTTCCAGCTGTGGGGGATGAGGTACTCCAAGGGAATGCTTCAGTTTAGTCCATTAGATGTGAGAAGTTATGGACCAGTCAGCTCATAAACCCTTTTTCCTAGTGGGTATTGATATTTCCATTTGTCAAGGAGACGAATGTTTCAGAATATGGCTGATTGACTTGCCTTTCTGGCAACGTTTTTGAGGAAGGTAGTGAAAATCATGCTATAAAAAACCCTCAAATAAATACATTGCTTCCTAAACGGCTGAATAAGTTGCACGTTTTTGTTTTCCCCTGAGAAAATAGGAAAAAGAGAACATAGACTCACAGAGCAGTCTGAAACATCGTGACAAAAGAAGTGGTAAAATGTGTTCAGGTAATTAGAGGGCTCACAAACAGGAAGTGACAGATTTTTGTGACTGCCAGTAGCACTAGTGTGATAGCTGCAGGCAGTTTTTTGTGGTCTGGAAATATCTGTTTTCCTTTAACTAGCCAGTTGGCAGCGTGTATCACTAAGTTGTGTAACTGATGCGCCGATCTAGCAAACAGGAAAAAAGCTTTCAACCCTTCGTGAGATCCTGGCCTTGTAGCATGTTTGGTTTTCCTGTCAAATTGGGAGCAAGCACAAACAGAGCAACTAGTCCAAAAATTATCGAGTCTTTGATAAATTTCTAGAAGTTTCACAGAATTGGGTTGTGGGACAGGTAGAGAGAAGAAAGTGTTTGTAGAAAGCAAACTACTGTTGCTTCCTATGGACTGCACAATGCTCTGTTTTGATAGCAAGTATCATAGTATCACCAGGGTTGGAAGGGACCTAATAGATCATCAAGTCCAACCCCTACCACAGAGCTCAAGGCTAGACCATGGCACCAAGTGCCATGTCCAGTCCTGCCTTGAACAGCTCCAGGGACGGCGACTCCACCACCTCCCTAGGCAGGTAGGTCCTGTGTCCTTCCAATCCGTCTCAGAGGAGCATAAGGAACTTTTTATAGGTATTTTTTCCTTCGGATTATTATTACAAAGGGTTGATACTCAATATTTGGGCAGGAAACCTCAGAAAATTTCTTTTTGGAATGGTTTTCTAACAAAATGAGTATTTTCCAAGTGAATTTTTCATTGCTGATGCAGAAAGACCTGCTCTGCCTTGGAATGCTTTGATGATGAAGAATTTTTCTGTACCTCTAGGAATGGGAGTAGTTGCCTCCTTCTTCATAGCGTGCTGTTACCTTAAGTCTTTACTACACAGAGATGGTACTTTGACTTGTCATGAAACAGGATGCTTCTTGTTCTGTTAAAGGTGAAGCAGTAATGGTCAAGTAGAGAAAGGTCTCTGCTGTCTGGAGCGTTCTGTTAAATAGCACATGCCAGGAAACCTTCCCTCTTGAGGCATCTTCCTGTCTTGAGCTTAACTTTTGATTGAAACTTAATTCATCTCTGTGGGATAGATATTCGAGCTGGAGTCCCATCAGATGTAAGGAACCAAACCTAACACTGTATCCCCAAATTCAGTGCTAGCCTCTTACTTCTGTAAAAAATTCTCATCTCGTACTAAAGGATTTGTTTCTTTTGTGTTTTTTGAAACCTTTCTTCTTGGAAGAAGTGTTTATTGTTTTCTAACCTTTTCCAGGCATTCTGGAAATCTTCTCAAGAACTCTTACCGACTCGATGGCAAACAAGGAGCTTCATATCTTTTACAGTGATCCAGGTCCCCCTTTTGGCTTCATTTTTCTTGATATGAAGCAAGGATGCCTGTATTTGGAAACGTAGATTTCTGATCCTTAGCCCGTCTTAGAACAGTTTCTTAGCTTCTGAGTTTATAACTCACATGGGGCTGTAGTTTGAGTAAAACTGAGAAGGTAGGCACGTGTTAAAACACACTTGCAAATAAGCAATAGGTTTTAAGTGCAAAGAGAATAAAAACATACTCGTGCTGTTCACAGAGCATAACTTCCAGACTTCATAAACCTTTAGCTGATCATACGATGACGATGTCTTTAGGAAAGAGTGCCTCTCTATGCCTTGCCCATGTCGGAACATACTGGTTTGCACAGCCAGTGGTATTTTATTGAGCTGGACAAAAATGATCTTTAATCAAGTTTGGGGTGTTTTTTTTCTCTGTTTCCAATCCAGTTTGTCGTTTAGGTTTTCCTTTAACAGTAACTTATGTGTACGGTTTTTTCAGCCCTACTTTAGTCAAGGCAGTGTGGAAGCGCATTTGTGGCTGATTCTGCTGTTCCCTCTGTTGAACGTGCTGGTAGAAAGACCCATGGACATTTGCTTTTGGTTTTTTCTCATGCTTAGCTTTTCTTTGGTCAGAGATGAGTACAGCTGCTGAGATGACGCACACCAGCTTTATTCTGAAGTTAAAACTAGTCATTTCCAGGGTGAGGTGTGTGTGGGCTTGATTAAAACATAATTTGCTACTGGTAACTGGGTGATAGGTCTGATGTGGCTACTGGAATTATTATTGTTCTTCTCTAACAAGGATTTCCATGAAATACATTTCATCTTCTGTATGGGAATGAAAAATACATATTTTTTTTGTTCTAAGTGATCAGGATCACTATTTTCTTACTAAGAATGGCTTTTTGGGCTGCTTGGCTTTCATTGGCTCCTTTTCTAAGCCTGTGAAGTACATAGGTGTGTGTTAGGTGCATCTTGTTTCCCTAGGGGCCTTCTAGCTTTCAGTACTGTGGTGGTGGTCATCGTGCATCAGCCCAAATGCCATCACAGTAAACCTTGCACGTCCTCCCATTTACGCCCTCCGTCTGTACCCCCCTGTGGAAAGAGGGGCTCTCCTTCTCTCTGCTACAATTCTGTCCCTGTCCCATCTTTACCAGGTTTTTATTTGTATTACTGTAGCTCCTGGGGGCCTAAGACAGAAACCAAGAGATGTTTGAGGTGTGCTCTGACATAAAACATTTCCAAACTAGAAGCATAAGGCTCAGCTGGGAGAAGTGAAAGCAGAAGTTGTCAAGAAGCAAATAAAAGAGTGAAATCATCATTCTTAATGCAATAACCTGACAGAGGACAGAGAAACACTGTCTGCTTGGTCATCTCTTGGTGTCATGGGTAAGCTGGATCCTGAAGAAAAGTTTGAGGAACGTTAATTAATTAGTTAATTGCTGGTTGGTTGGTTTTATTTGACCCTGAGCTACCTCATTTGTAGAGATGGAATGGGAAGAAAGCATGAGTTTTCGTAAGAGTTTCTCTAGGGAGGCGATTGAGGTTGGAACGATGGGAGGACAGAGGCGAAAACTTGTATTTTGCTCTTTGAGATGTGTAAAAACAAAACAACCCCCAAACAACCCCCCAGCAATCCCACTTTATAAGTTAAGATTTTACTTGTCCTGACTGTGCACGTCTCCAAAATAAACAATACATGACAAGGCAGGGCATTTTTCTTGGTGTCCAACCTGCAGCAGTTCTGACTGTCTCCTGTTGGTCACTGCCGCTTTTAAAAGCGAGGGTCTGTCTGTTGAAAACAGATCATTCTTTTTCTCATTTGTTAAACTCATGTGCTCTTAAAGTGGACCTACACACAATCCTGAGTGTTTCCTCTGGTATTGTTTTCCTCATGTATCTGATCCTCATCCAGTCCTTACATGTAGCTGCATGCTAATAACGTGCAGACAGCCCAAGCGAGATGACAGTAAGAAACCATGGCATGTTTGTAGTGTGGTGTGTAGTGGGTTTGTAAGATCAGCTTGGAGTTGGGCTACTGCTGATAGCTGATATGTCGGATAGACGCACAGCTAGTGAAAGGAGGCTTAGAACAAATCTCCAAGAGGAATGCCACAATTTCATTTGATGGAAAGAAATAATTTGATAACTAATCGTGTTAAGAAACACATTTCAAGGATCTTGCCCATGCTCCAAGCAATTCTAGCTACCAGGGTAGCTAGTGAAAACTTGCTTTGTGTTCAAAAGCTGTTGTGTGAAACTCCCAGTGTCAGACCGGAGGACTATATTGTGTATGTGCTGTTTCAGAGTGATTGACCGACTCTCTGTTCTACCTTGACTATTCCTGTTGAGCATTTTCTAAAGAGCAGATATTGAGGTTGGGAGAAGCTCAACTCCTTGTCTTGAGGAGAGACACATGGGTCTGAGAAAGAGGAAACATTGTTCTAGCTATGTCCTGATGCTTTTGTGTCTAGCTCTCTTAGCAGTAGAGGTTCCAATAGAGAAGGAAGATGGACTGGTGGTTTCCCAAGCTTCACCGATACGAATGCTGCTAACAGCAGATGCCAGTATCTGAATGAAAAGTTCTTTGGGAACCTTCATATTTGGTTATTCCTCGTTGAGTTTTAGAACAAACCTCTTGTTTGTCATAGCTCAGCCGCACTTAGATTCTTGAGTTCACATTTGGAGGAGAACTGAGTTTCTTCCTCAGATTCTTCTGGAATTTGGCTATGACCACTTCTCAACTTGGGTTCCTTGAATGTGGCCACTTCTCATCTTGGGCCAGACCAAGTCTGTGTGACAAACAGTTGAGTTGTCAACCCTGGCTAATTGCCCAGGTATTCACAGTAAGACGGTGGTTCTGTTTTGCATGCTTTACAAAGTCAGCAGGGCTAGTATTTGTGTCTGAACAGAACAGCAGATATCTCCGAGTTGTGTTCTCATCCTGCATCTCAGGCAGGTATTACTCAATCAGTTCTGCCATTGCTCCGTTTTCAAGGTTCACTTGACAACAACATCCAGCCAATCTAGATTGTAAAAAATAAAGTCACAGCAAAAAAAAAAGGGAAGGGGGGGCAGAAAACAAACAGGAGTGTTTGAGTGTTTGTCAGCTAATGGTTGCATTTGGGCAGTGCTCTTTGCAGAGACCAAAATGCTTTCTTGTGCAACATAGATCTCTTTAGGGGATGCCTAAATTCTAAGTGGAGAGCATACCTAGATCCGCTTAGCCGCGTCAACTTAGTATGCACCAGTGCTCCTCATACTTGGCAGTTTTAGTAAGAAACCACATAAACCCAAGGAACAACCAGTAGTAAAATTTCATATTTAAGGTAATTAACTTTCAGGTTGAAAGGGAAAAGGCCTCAAGTGAAGGAAGATTTGAAGTCATTGGAATATGTCTGTGCATCAGAATGCACAAGACTCCAGTTCAGCAAAAATCCTTTAACTTGGGGGATTGTCCTCTAGAGATTAATGGTGAAGGACCAGGCTCTCTGCTTTGACTGTCAGAATTTACCTGCAGAAAGAGTTCCTTCACAGGTGTCTGGGTGAATGCTGGCTTGATTGCTGAGTCTTGTGGCCTTTCAGTGGCTGCCCATGCCCTGCCTGTTTGACTGCTAATCCTTACCGTGAGCAGGGTCAGCTTTGAGAACATCTGCTGACACAGGAAGAGCGAGCAACAACTTCTGCATTAGCGGACTGCAGCTGCACAGGGGCAGGAGCGGTGCATGGGGGGCTGTACATGCAAATGTCAGTTCAACCTGAGGTCTTTTCTCAGGTGGGAGGTTTTTTCTCCTTTGAAAACTGCATCTCTCCAGGCTATTGGATGGACCTGACAAGTTCAGCAGTGACCGACTTCCACTGCTGTTACAAGAGTTCTTGTGTGTCAACTGTTGGCAAGGCTTTGTGTTGGTGTGTATGATTCCTTTGTCATAAATTGAGGACAAGCTGGAAATATCTGAGGTATTTTGCCTGACTTAAGCGAGAGGCTGATATGGAGTGGGCAGAGCAACGGTGGTGGAAAAATCAGGGAAAATACCTGTGCTTTTAACAATGTCTTTTCTATGGCTTTGAAAGTCCAAGAATTTCTTAGCCAGAGAATGTATTTCCTTCCTCTTTTTATAAGCTACTTCTTTCTTTTGCCTTATTAATTGTGGATCTGCTCCTGTTTGTATTTAAAGCCAGGTGCAAACATTGGTGACCTGACTTTCCTAGGTACAACGTTGTGAATCTGAGGAACCAAGTGAGTAGATTACTCTAGTAATCATGTCCCTATGTCTGTTCTTTTGAGATATGAGGTAGTTCCTGCTTGTGTTGAACCACTGTGTTGAAGGGTCTTGAGTACTTCATAAGGAACTCCAAATTCTGCAGGACTGGGATTCATCTTCCAGCTTAAGCATTTCAGTCTGGCTTTGGAGACCTCTGTATGTCTTCTGTTCATGATGTTCAAAAGTCTGTTGCTATGGAAGTAGCACCTGAAGATATGTTTCCTGAAGAACCTGCAATGAAGCAGTTACATTAGCAGATGGTAACGTACCCCAGAGTTGAATAAATAACGGAGGCCACAGAGTTGGTTTTTTTTTGTTTGTGTGATGAAATGTTGTCAAACGAAGTGATTTGTTGGAGCCTTCCTTTAACTTCTGTACAGCAGTAAGCTTAGAGGAAAATAAGATTGCATTATTTTTTAAAAAGCTTTATTTGTGACCTGGACTTGTTGCCTCTGACCCTCTTGGGCTTAAATAGTTATATAAATGTCCAGTTCGTTTCACTGTAGGTAACACATCAACTGAATACTCTTGTGCATAATCTACTGTATCTTTCCTCTGTTCTGTGTCAATGTATTACGTGTATTTGGATTACAGTTCTTTTTTTGTATTAAATTATTATTTTCTGTTATAGAATGGTATTTAAGCAAAGCAAAGAGCTAATGAAAATTGTTGGCATTTTGGGATTTCTTTTCTCTTTGCTCTTTTTTTTGGATGTACTGTAAATTGTAAACCAAGGATGCCAAGCAGGCTTGGTTCAATGGCTAAAATTATTGTATTACAGTGTAATGCTGATCTAGGCCTTGTCTCAACACTAGAGCACACAGACTTGAATAAAACTGTTATAAAAGTGACCATCTGTAGGCTTTGAGTTCTGGGTTTGTGCTTCAAATAATATCAAGAAAGAGAGAGAACGGCAGCAGCGTTACCTTGCTGTAAGGAATGCAAAGGTTTTTTTACTTCCCCCACTGCCACAAGGTTGTTTTCCTTTGCTGCTTCTCTTGGTCCTGATCAGCTATTATAGCTCTGGGTCCTCCGTGGGGTTTTTTAAATCTGTTTTTGTGAAACCCTTTGTGAAACAGCTTAGTATGAGTGTGGCACACAATACCTGTCTGCTAACCCTCTTCTGGCTTTTCTGTGATTAATCATATACCATATGTGTTAATATATATGTAATTAGTCATATATATATATAAACAATCATATATGTAATTAATTACCATATGTAATTAATCATATACCATTTTTATTAATATTTCCACTCTGTCAGCTTAAGATTGTTGAACTCTTTATTTAGCCAGGATGCTTGGATCTGGAGCTGATGCAGTAACACGTTTGCTGTACGATGACATTTAGCAGATGGTTTAGATTCCCTTCTGATGCTGTGCCTTTGTCCCTGCCACATCACTCGATGAGATGCAGTTGCTCGAACAAGGATCTTTCCAAGCTGTCTTTCATCTGCTGTCTGTGTGAAAGTCACAGCATGGCTTTGATTCCTAGGTTGTGCCTTTGCTCTTCTCTCCCCTTAAACCGTCGTTTCACATGTCTCTGGTTTAAGAAATGTAGCTGCCACTGATGAAGGACTGTGCTTTACAAGAACTTGAGTTTCATCATTTCATAGAATCATAAAGATTGGAAAAGCTTTTCTTTGATGAGGCGTATTTTCTACTGTGGGTACGAGCATCAAATCTGACTTCCTTGCAGGAGACACAGAGACTGAACAGTGCACAGGTAGGTCTACCTCTAGTCACCTATTCCCTTGAAACTGCTGTAGTGATATGTTTGGTGAGAAAGGACAGGCAGTCAGTTCAGTTTATTTACAAATAGTCGCACATAAAGTGAATCCTGTGAATCCTCTTCTCAGGTGTTTTAACAAAAAGCGTCTTTGCAGTGTTTTGTCATTCAAACTGCCTTTCCCCTCCTCCCTGAGGGGATGACCTCAGACTAGAATAAATATTTCTACCTTCTGCAATATTTTCCAGGGAGGATTTTGTCCTGAAAGCATCAGATTTTTCTAGCTGAATTTACTCACCTGTCACAACCACAAAGTTATCATAATGTTCAAGCTGGCCTTGTCAGGAACGAAAATCCAGATGCATCCTGGCGGATAAATTTCTGCCAGCAAATGCAGCCTCTGCAGAAAATGGCAGGAACACAGAGCACTGGGGCAGAACAAAAATAAACCTAGCAGTTTTCCAAGCAGTGGGGTATAGCCACTTCTAGCAGAAAGGAAGAATCTGAAATGAAAGCTGCCAAGATCAGCAGATGCTTCAGGCTGAGTAGCCTTGATGTGTAGGTAAGGGTTGGGCATACAAATATGACGCTTGCCTTCAGCTGTACATACCCTCAGCTGAGCAAACGGTCGTGTATTCCCTGATTATCCTTGAATGGCATGTGCTGGAGCAGCTCCTGTAAGTGGTGCTGTGAAGCCCATGGCATACTCTGATGGAACTTGTAGTAGCGTGCCAAGGTGGATCGTATCAAGGGGGAAAGAAGAAATGCTTTCCTGTAGCATGCATCTACAGTTCACAGGATAAATTCAGTGAAACTTGATGTGCTTGGCTCTTCTTAGGGAGAAAAAAGACAAGCTCTCTGGCTAAAGCTAGGCTTATCGAGAGTATAATGAATGCTAACATGCAAAGTTTGCTGGCATACTGGTATCAGGCTCAAGCAGACTAGGCTTTAGAAACAATGTTGGAGAGAACATGACAACAACAAACATGAGAAGATCTTAACGAAGGTTTAACAAGCTTTATCTTCATGCTTGGACACAACCCTACAATTTGCTCTGGCAGGGAAAGAGGAAACAATTTTGATTAGAGATGAGCAAAGTTCTGAGTCTTTGAAGTAGACTTCTTTGGAATATCTTCCCTTCTCTCAAAATCATGCTCTAGTGCCTTCAGTAATACGATGCTGGTTTGTGTATTTAAAAAAAAAAAGGCATCAATGGGATCAGTGCAACAGGTTGCAGCCAACATTAGAACTGTGTGAATCTGAAGGGCTTGTGCTCCAGTGGGAACTTGAGCCAGTAATTAAAGAACTGGTCATTTTACGGAGAACTTTCTTTGCACGGCAGTCTGGCGTTTTTTGTTTTGATTATCTTCCTGCGGTGGTATCTGGCTCTTAGTTTTCTCTACAGGTGCCCCCAGATCTTGGAGGATCCAGTCAGAGGTAAGAGTATCTTCTAAGCTGCTGGGCACTCTAAAGGAGAATTTTTCTTGAAGTGGCTCATGATGCTGCTCTGTGACTGGAAAAGCTGGAGTGAAGGAAGAGGTCTTGGACTGGGCAGGAAGGATGGAGGCAAAATGTGAGAGGTTTCTTTATTCTTGTCTGACCGCAAAAGGGAAGGGATGGGTGGAACAGGAACCAGTACCTCTCTCAGAGCAACTTTCCTGTCTTCCAAAGCTGCTGTTCCCTGAGCCCTCAGTTGAGCCTTCCAGGTCCCTTGCCTTACAGTCTCTGCCCCAGCTGCTGTTGCCGTGCCATCCTTTCTTTGAGGGTGGCTGGAAAGGGCTGTGATGTTAAGGCATTGCAGCATCTATGGCAAAGTCCACTTCCTGCTCAGCTGGAGCAGAAAAGTGAACAAACTCTGAGATCCTGATCTGCTCAGGATGATTTTAAAGCCAGAGAATGGAAGTTGCCAAGAAAGCCCAAATCTAGTTTTTTCCCCACCCTATCCAGTGTGAAAGAGAAAGGTAGCTGGGATAGTTCAGCCTGAAGAGGAGAAGAGACTGGGGGAACCTTACAGCAACCTTCCAACACGTGAAAGGAGCCTGTCAGAAGGCTGAGGAAGACTGTTCAGAAGGGTAGGGAAAGATAAGAAAGAGGGGAAGAGTTGGAAAAGCATAGGGCATCAGGTTAGGCTGGGCATCAGGAAGAAGTTCTTGAATCTGAGGGTGGTGGATCCCAGGAACAGGTTGCTCAGAGAGGTGGTGGAGGCCCTATCCCTGGAGACATTCAAGGTCATGCTGGATGGGGCTCTGGGTAATCTCTTCTAGTGTGTGATGGCCCTGCTTGTTGCAGGGGGGTTGGACTGATGCCCTTTAGAGGTCCCTTCCAACCCAATACATCGTGTGATTCTCTGCTCCCTCTGTTACTGAGGGTGAATGAGTGGCAAGAAGCAGCTACAGCCCATCATAGGCTTCAGATCTCATCCCCTGCCAAACTGAACAAGAACCTTATCCCTACAGGCCCAGTTATCCCACTGTACCTTCTTCCAGACAAGCAGATGTCAGTGGTGACTGTGGGCAGGAAGAGCCTTTCAGGCAGGCTTTGTAGAACTACAGCTGTGTTCTCTACTACTTCTGCATTTGCTGTTTCTGGGGTTCTTTCAGGACTGTCTGAAGTCAGCACTGAAAGGATTTTGAATTCAGACATGCCCAAGGCAAAACCCAATTCCTTCCTTAGGGAACCAGTGCTGTTCCTCAAATGGAATGAAGGGGGACAGCAGGGCAGTAGTCTCACGAATACATTGAGCAGGGCCAGTGACAGTAACCAGGGCCACTCACAGCCCAGCTGTTGCCAGGCAAGTCTGTAGGAATGAAGCTTGTCTGAAGTCAAGCTAGGAAGGTGGGAGTGGGTCAGTGAGGTAGGTATAGCCTTGGTCATCATTTAGCTGAGGCAGGGACCATGGGTGAGAAAACGAGACTGCCTAATAAAGAGGAGGAAGACTGTGATGAGGTTTCTCATCGCTCTCGTGCCAGCAGCAGCATCCAAGGCCATGCAGCTGTATTTCTGAGCAGCCAAACCTGTAGAAGAGGGACAAGAATTGCCAAGGCTGTTGGATGCTTAGGAAGGTTGATGTCTATTCCATGACCAATCCACTACAGTTCATATTTCTTGGTTGATTTTTCTAGTTCTGTAGTTTGTTACTTTAATAGACTGCAGTCAGAGGAGGAGATGAAGTCCAGGATCCAGAAGCTTTTGCTGTGCTGTGGGTTTCGGAACAGTTTTTGCTGAGTCTGGTGGAAGAAGTAACTCCTGCAGCTTCAGGACTTAGTATCTCCTGCACCAGTGGGTGAGATTAAAGACTGTTCTCTGCTGAGTCTCTTCTCTTCCAAGCGATTTTCTGTCTTTACAATCCAAGCTCCTTTTCTGCACTTGGCTCTCTCTGGAACACACTGTCGTCGCTGTGTTTGCCAACCGATTTATCACCTGTCGGGGGAGGACTGCAGTAGGTCTGTAGACCCTTTGATTAAGATAGAAGAATTTTGACCTTGGCCAGATTAAAGCATACCCTTGAGAACCAGTTAGGGAGTCAGAGATGTCCAGAGATGTGGCAACTTGGAGAAACAACCGCACTAGGGGAAGATAGAACAAGGGGCATATGTAGCTGAATGCCGATGACCGCTTGCTTGTATGCGTGTTGTACCTGTCGGTTCCTGGGTCCTTAAAGCATTAACCCAACACACCTATGAAATAAGATGATGTATGTGTGGAAAGATATAAAAGAATGAGCAAAGCTGAAGTAACTCCTACTACTGCTTGCACATCAACCTGAACTCTCTGTCCATCTAAACAGTGACACCTGTGTGCAAGGCTGACATCAGGACCAGGCTGTTCTTGCAGCCGCATGTCAGCCCTTCTGGGTTAGCCTGGACTGCTTTTCCCTTCACAAATTCCATGCAAGGTAAGGCAATGACTTCTTTTTTCCATTACTACACTCGCGCCTTAGAGCGGAGCTGTTTCACGCAAAGTCCAGCACTCTCCTCTAGAGATGTGGACGAGGAATCCAGATCATCCGTTCTTCCCTCTGCAGTGGCATCACAGCACCTTATTTGGCACGGTTCCTCAGTGCAAACAGCCATCACAAAACCTGTTGCCTGCCTCTTGACCACAAATTCTTTCCCATCCGGCTTAAATATGGAGCAGATTTTCAAGCGAACGTTGTTGGACAATGCGAAACGAAAGGTGTCTGCAGAGCCCAGTCATTTGCTGCAGTAGGCTGCTGCTTGCACGGGGCTTTTCTGCTCTTGGGGTGTAAGTGCTGTTAAGTATCTCCAGAACAACAGGATTTTAGGGATTGGCGAGGGTCAAGGCAGAAGCTTCCATCAGAGCCTCTGAGCATCATTAATATTAGAAGTTGTATGAGCAGCTGATAAGGGTGTTGGAAAAGGTTTCTTCTTTCCTCACGCAAACCATGCAACACTTGGGTTAACAGCTGTCAAGCTGCACAGAAGCTTCCTGTAATAAGAGCTTTGGGAGCTCATGGTTCAGGACATCCAAGGAGTTCTGTGCAAGTGCTGTTTTGTCTCATTGAACAGAACGTCCCCCTGGGGGCTGCGTGGCATGTACCAGCCACCTCATTTTGGTGAGCTCTTACCCCTTTGGGCTATTTTGTTGACCAGCAGTCTTCACGTGGCAGACCCTCTGTAAACTTACTCTTCCCCAGAGGTTTTGGTGTTCCCTATATCCTAAACAAAACCTGCTGAGGGCAAGGTGTTCTGGTCAGCAACGTTCACATCAACCTCTCTCTCATGACGGAAGCATTATGAGCCCACCACTTCCAGTGCCACGGGCCAAGCCCCGTAACTTATATGGACATTTTTCTTTGTCAACATCACAGTATTACCAAGGTTGGAAGAGACCTCATAGATCATCAAGTCCAACCAATAGGTCTGCTTCAGTTTGCTAAGAACAAAATGCTCAGCAGAATCACAGCCCTGGACTTCAGGAGGGCCAACTTTGACCTTTTCAAGCAATTCCTGGGGGAAATCCCATGGGACAGGGTACTGGCAAGTAAAGGGGCTCAGGGTAGCTGGTTAACATCCAAAGACTACTTCCTTGAAGCACATGAAAAGCGCATCTCTACAGGTAGGAAGTCAAGGAAGGGAGCCAGAAGACCTGCGTGGTTAAACAGGGAGCTGCTGGGCAAACTCAAGAGGAAGAAGAACGTCTATAGGTCATGGATGGAGGGGATGGCCACTTGGGGTGATTATAAAGCTCTAGTCAGAGGAGCAGGAACACAACAAGGTCTCCTTGGAATTAAACCTTGCAAGAGAGATCAAGGGCAACAAAAAGGGCTTCTTCAAATACACTGCAGGTAAAACTAAACATCGAGGCAATGTAGGTCCCCTGCTGAATGAGGTGGGTGCCCTGGAGACAGAGGATGCAGAGATACTGAACACCTTCTTTGCTTCTGTCTGTACTTCTGGGGGCTGTCTTGATATGAAGCCCCAGAGGAAGTTGAGGCAAGAAAAGACTTTATCCTGGCTGATGAGGACTGGGCTAGGGATAAGTTGAGCAATTTATTTGTGTACTGGATGTGCACAAATCCATGGGCCCTGCTGGGATGCACCCATGAGTGCTAAGGGAGACAGCGGAAGTCATTGCTAGGCCACTCTCCATTGTCTTTGCTAAGTCATGGGGATCAGGAGAGGTGCCTGCGGACTGGAGGATAGCAAATGTCACTCCAGTCTTCAAAAAGGGTAATAAGGAGGACCCAGGTGGATGGATAATGGCAGAGCGGTGGATGTGGTCTATCTTGACTTCAGCAAAGCATTTGACACAGTCTCCCACAGTATCCTCGCAGCCAGACTGGGGCAGTGTAGACTGGATGATCAGGTAGTGAGGTGGATCGTGAACTGGCTGCAGGACAGAAGCCAGAGAGTAGTGGTCAGTGGGACAGAGTCTGGTTGGAGGCCTGTATCTAGTAGAGTCCCTAAGGGCCGGTACTGGGACCAGTCCTATAGAATCTATTCATGAATAATTTGGATGAGGGATTAGGGTGCACTGTCAGCAAGTTTGCTGATGACACAAAGCTGGGAGGTGTGGCCAACACCTGAAGCAGGCTGTGCTGCCATTCAGCGGGACTTGGACAGGATGGAGAGCTTAACAGGGAGAAATGTAATGAACTATAACAAGGGTAAGTGTAGGGTCTGGCATGTGGGCAAGTACCAGTATAGGCTGGGGACTGACTTGTTGGAGAGCAGTGCAGGAGAAAGGGACCTGGGGATCCTGGTGGACAGTAGGATGACCATGAGCCAGCAATGTGCCCTTGTGGCCAAGAGGGCCAACAGCATCTTGGGGTGGATCAGAAGGGAGGTGGTTATAAATATGTGAAAAGTGGGCATCAGGAAGATGGATCCAGGCTCTTCTCAATGTCATCTAGTGATGGGACGAGGGGCAATGGGTGTAAGCTGGAACACAGGCAGTTCTATATAAATATCAGAAGGATCTTCTTCACAGTGAGGGTGACAGAGCACTGGGAGAGGCTTCCCTGGGGGAGGTTGTGGAGTCTCCTTCTCTGGAGACATTTAAAACTCACTTGGATATGTTCCTGTGTTACTTGATCTAGGAGATCCTGCTGTGACGGGGGATTGGACTAGATGACCTTTTGAGGTCCTTCCAATCTCTAACGTCCTCTGATTCTGTTACTCTGTGGACATATTTTACCTTTGAAACATGACACATTACAGGACTAGAAATAACTACAGCACAAAGGACAGAGCTCTTGTTTGAAGTACAACTTTTCCTCTTCTAATGGACAGATTTTATAATTTACTAACCCTGTGATGATCATGTGGATAATTTGGTAAAGCAAAACAAGCTCTCTGACATTCCAGTTCAGCCTCTATTTGCTCAGGTAAATGAGTAAAGTTTCAGTTTAAGTGACTACGTTAATGATAGGCTGGTCAGCACAACATATTTGGTCTTCAATGAGTGGCCAGCATGTGAAAAGAATCTCAAAGAGACTCAACCACACAGCCCAGACATAACTGGGATGTGGGCACAAATGGAGAATGGAAAGCAGCCTCAAAGTTTTGGGGGACAGGGAGACCCCTGCTTGCAACCATGGGTGCAAGTGTTTGGTTTTGGGGGTGGAGAGAGTGTCAACAGGACACAACACAGATGACACAGACAAAATTTCATCCCATGCCTGGATGCTGTTATACAGGATAATCTGCTTCATCACACAGACACAACAGATTCACTCTAAACAAATCAATCATGGAATCTCTTGGTGTGCATACTATTTTCTCTATATGTTAAAAAAAAAATGAGCCTCTAGTCTTATCTAGACAATCCTTCTAAGATTTCCTTCTCACCATGTCCAAACAATCAACATTCCCATAATAGTTAGTGCCTTCATATTAATTAAATCTCTAAGGTATCTTTTCATGGAGTTTTCATAGCACGGGGTGATTTATGTAATTGATGAATAGCTTTGTATGTGCTTATTTTTAATCCCATCCATTTATCTTACGAATAATTGCTCTGTTTGTAATTATTTCAAGGAAATAATACCAATATTTTTAATGATAGTAATGAATGGTACGGCTTTAGCAAGCTTTTTTTAATGTCTGTAAAACAACACAGAATGAAATATTTGCCCAGTTAATAGCTAAGAGCTTGATTTTTTGCTTGATCTCACGCTAATACAATGAATCCAGCAGGCTGAGTTTCTCTTTGAAATCCATGACCAGATTATTTTTTTAATCACACTCTCTCATACTTTAAAATCTGTGGAATATTCTTGAAGATAAGCATGTTAATAGTTAAGGAATATGAAATACTATCAAAAGGAACCCCTATAGCATTTTATGTGCTCTCTCTCATCCTCAGTATCCAACTGTTGTGCCATGTTGAGAATTTAAATTGGAAGGTCTCTGTGCCTGGGGAGGGGGTTTCTTTTCAGTCTGGCAGAACGGCTCCATGGTCCATGGGTAAGGCTCCGTGTGCTAATGCACTACAAAGAATGGGTTTTATTTCATGAATACCTGCCATCTCCAGGATGGTTCATTAAGGTTATCATTGCCAGTTACCTTTTCTAAGCTTATATTAAAAAATTAGAGGAATAATTGTCCCCTTGTTCATTAAAGAGAATAGAAATCTTTACCACTTAAGCAAAGACCTTGCAGAAACACAATCTGTAGCCACCAGCTCAAGAGCTCTTAAAAATAGCAGAGAATCTATCTCTGGGTGCTTGGCCCTGAACAACGGCCTGTGATCCAAAATTCATTTTTAGACCCTTAAATAGGCAGAGGAGGTTATAACAGCCCTCATTACCTAGTAACATCACACAAGTCACTACCTCCAGTGCAATCCATCAACCCCATGTCACTGGAGACGTGTCATTCCGCTTTTGCCAAGTTCACAGACTGCAGAGACTATTATTTTGATAATAGACCTTCAGATATTCCTATTTTGACATCTGAAGCTTTTTAGAAGACTTCTGAAGACTTCCAGGGAATATTCAAACCATTCCATCTTAAATATGATGAGAGGACCACCTATTCCCTGCCATCTTTTCTTCTGATTCTTACAGAAAAATGAGATTTGCATTTTCAAATGCTTTTTGACATGTGATACTGATTTGAGACTACAAAGCATTATTTTAATCAGTTAATTTTTGACTAGTCTAAACAGTTAATATTTATAGTACTTTAATTTTTGAAATATATTTTGTATTTGGTGCTTCTCCAAAAGTACCAAGAAAACAGTTTATGAATTTCAACAAACTTTTGGAAAACTTATTCCAAGTTTTGCTTCATCTGCTTCACTCTCTACAACCTCCCTCCTAGATCACTGTAAAGTTTGCTGATCATTAAGGAAATCGTTAACTCTGCTGCTGATATCGCCTTCATTAATCTCGTAGCAGAAGCTTTTCTGAACAAGCTATACCCTTTATATCAGTTTTGCTCAAAAGAAGCAAAGACAGAGCACAGGTATTGTTAGAATTTTATCTCTCTGTTGCATGTGTGAGATGTGCAACAAACTTCGAGCAACAAACAGAGCCTGGTGAATACCACTCTGTACTGAAAGCTGATAAAACCAGTATGAAAGTTCTTTCAGCCTGTGGAGAAGCATTAAACAAATACTTCATTGTGACAAAGCACTGTAAAGTTTGTCTCAAATTTTCAAAGACCTTCCATATACGGGAATTTTGCTTCTTGGGTTTCTTGTGTCCTGCTCTTCTTGTGTGTGTGTCCATAAGCAGAAAACACTACGTGGGTTTGGCTTAAGCAGAATGTCATCATTTAAGTTGTTTTAGATTAAACATGATGAAATTTCAAACTATTGTGTCTATTACATTAAAACACACTTACATTTCACTTACTCTGAGCTTTGTACCTAACTGCACATTCCCATAAAAGCTCTCAGGTAGAAATACAACTGTAGGCTTCTAGGTTATAAAAACTTCTCCCTGTCTCTCCTACTAAAAGAGAAAAAGACTGAAAATCCGTAACAGTTCATCAAATCAGGTGTGCCAATAAACCCCTAAATTTCAATTTCAGTGCAGTTTTTATTGGCTGAAAAAGTTACTCAAGCTCTACACATGAATTATGTATTTAAGAACCGAGGACAGACAGTATCTTATGATCCACAGCTATAAGCCAAGTCTCTCAGAATAGTCTTCTTGTATCATTCTGTTATTCTTTCAGCAACATAGTTTTCTAATACTAGTTCTATTTCCTTGGGGACTGCATATTGTTAATTAAAAGTAATTCAAAATCTTCTCACAACACACTCACACTGACACTGCTGCAGCACCATCCCCATAGATACATTGCTATGGTTTCATTAGACTAATGAGTGTCCTTACAATTACTACAATAAAGACTGTACCCTTTTAACCTCCACTGTTTGCACAGATCTCTCACATGGCAGGCAAACAAAATCATCTAGCAGGCATCTAGGCACAGCACACAGTACATGTAAGAAAAAGGTGGTAATGAGGTGGGGAAAAATAAAAGTCTTGCAGCTCTTCAGCCCACTTAGCACCGGAACTCCTGGAAGAATGGTTTTCTGAATGTAACCCAACTTAGCCACTTGGTCAAATATGAAGTTGGTCTGACTAGTCAGTCAGTCAATCACAACAGATTCTGTTCTGAATTATCCCCCCGGAGGAGCTAGATAAAAAGCCTGAAAAAGGTAAACTACCTAACACAGTTCTTGAAGCTCAAATGCACGGTAAGGTACTGTGAGCACTCTGACAAAACAGAGAGCTCTAGAATCTTGGAGTGGTAGCTCTGTATGCTGAGCATCTCAACAGGTAAGGGTAGTTCAGAACACATCAGCAAAAAGGCCTACCAACACAACAGATGTCACACCATAGCCTGTACTGCTTGGAGTTGCTCTGCCTCCTTTCTGCTGGGAGTTCAAAATATTATAGCTCTGTAAAATTCTAGATGTCCAACCCTTGCACTACCCAGACAAAGAGCAAACACAGCAGTCCTTGCTCAAAATCAATTACAGTAGCTTGACTAATAGCTACAAAATCTGAATACGTTTCCATTATTTTTGTCTGTAATTTATTTTAGAATCTTAGAGCCTTTGGATATGTGGTGAGAAAATAGAAAGTAGGTGCAAGCTTGGCGTTATTTTTATATTCCTATCATAATGATTGAAGGCACTTATGATTCATTCAACTTAGAAAGCACATCTCAAATCATGACAAGCAACTAAAATGTGTCTCACTGAATGTTAGACACAAATCTATGACTTTTTTAAAAAAGCTCTGAATATTAATGAACACTTTCTAAAAAATGGTTTGAAACATTATGAAATGGTAACTCTAATCACAACACTAACCAATTTGTCTGAGTTCCCTACAATGATAAGAAAGCAGTAACTCTACCAAAGGATAGAGGATGCTTTTAAAAGTGAAGAAAAGAGAAAGACTCTTCTACCCTGAAAGTAAAGCTACTCTGATGCCATTCGGGATCAATGTATTCCTAGATAACAAAATTCCAACCAAGCATGGTTGAGATTTGCATCTTCACATCGGTTTTCTCACATGTGGACTTCTTTCCTCCTTATCAATGCAGCTACCAAAAGGCTTAGCGAACGCAGCCAGAGTGAAGGCTCTTGCTTGCAGTTCTGACTGAAAACTTAATTGTTCGTGTCCATGTCTCGCAGCAAGTCATGCCTGCAGACTAGTGATAAATTTAACTGCAGAACAGGAAAATACTAGAGGATATATGCAAATAAAATATTAACCTACATCTGTAAGAGTTAATGTGCCAAATTATATTACTTGTATTATGCACATAACTTAATTTCATTTATACTTTAAATCAAATCGCCTAATCAAAAGGAGAAATACTCTACCTGCACGTCAAGCAATGTGGGTCAGTTTCAACACGCTTAATGCTACCGTGTCCTTGGCAAATTTATTTCTGTCATTTAGATCAAAGGCCTGTATTTGCAGCATTTTCCACGGCTGCTCTATAGATACAGATACGTTACTTTCAGAAGAACCTGCTACTAATGCTATTGTAATTGCTCAGAAAATACTAAAATCACAGAATTTAATTCTGTGAAAGATTCTCTTTAATAAAATATTGCTGGGGTTTTCTTTCTTATGACTATGTCATTATTTATTCTTTTCATGCAGTTCACTTCAGAAGTTTCAAAGTGTTTGACAACAACAAAAAAAAGATCAATTAAAAGCCCAAAGACAACAATGCAGTAACATGAAAAGAAATATAATAAAACTAAATGCAAAGTTCTAAATTATTCAAATTAGAAGTTTTTAAAGGTGTCCACAGTAATAAGAAATTATTTAAAGCCTTCAAAGGAAGAAAAAAGGCAACAGAAGGTTTGAAGGCTGATATTTGTTTTAATATCTGTAATTAGCTTAATAATTTGGCAATACTTTTGCTTCACAAGCTAATGGCAGTTGTCTATAGAAATTACACACACTCCAAACTCCTTTTTTTGCTTTTAACTCTCTGTGCCCCAGTTTACAGGTGCTCTAGCTCTGAGCACAGAAATATTTTGTGATTTTCTGGTGCCTTTGATCTATAAATCTCAAAGCTACTTGAACAATCACAACATTCTGCAGAAAAAGAAACACTTTTACTCCATAAACAGAAAAACTGAAACACAAGGTTTCCACCTTCAGAGGGTTCGCATGGCCCTGAATCAAAATTGCATTGGCCAAAAATGCAGAGGTGACAAGCACCCATTGTCTGCAGTGATGTATGTGTGAGTTAAACCTTGCTGTGTCAGCACCTTCGCTCCAGCTGCGCTGACTTAGGTTCCAAGGAAGGAACCTGATGCTCTTCGCTTTTGGTGCCTGACTGTATAAGTGCTGGGCTGCATGATTTATTTCTTGATCACATATTATGGCACAGTATCTAGAAATCCACATTACAGAGACTTACTTTACCTCACTTGATGGCCTTTATTGTAATGCAAGCTGAGAATCTCACAGATGGTGCATTTGCCATCACTACTGCTCCTGACAGCATCCCAGTTTTACAGACGGAAGACCCAAGAACAATGGAATTAAGGACTGAATATAGGATTTATCTAAATTCACCTGGAGCAAGATGATGCACTACCCCAGAGATAATGGAAGAATTAGCATAATGAGGCAAACAAATGCTTCAGATTCATAACTTCTCCCCAATGGCTCTTGCAACGCTTCCTTTGCTCTGTTGAGCACTAAAATAATCTCAAGGCTGCTGACAAGTGGGTGATAAAGGAAAAGAATAAAATGCTGTCACAAATGTTGCCCATTCCATTTACATCCTCCACACACATGATGCAGAAACCACCACACTGGGTTAGACTCAAATCCTGCCTGCAGCTGCAGGCAGTATCTGACTCTTAAGGCACGTAGGAGAAATTGGGTGAGGACAGACTGATACTTCTCAGCAAACATCACTGCTTCTGGCAGTCCGAAGGTTAAGGATTTCCTGAACTGTCTATATGTCATGATGCAGCCATTTTTTTCTGGCACCAAGTTTCACAAATTAGGGATGAATTTTATGAAAAAAATTCCTTTTGCTTGTTTTACATCTGCTCCTTGAAATAAGACACATGAGTTCTCTGCATTCCTAAGTAAATTACTGTTTACAGGCATCTTTATAATTGCGTGTTTTTATTGATCTCTCTGTGATCCCTCTATTTCTTGTATCCTTTATGTTCTGTTTCTTCCGACACATCCTCATCTCTTCACTAACTTCCACCTAGAGTAAAACCTTCCATTATTAATAAACTTCTACCTCACCTTTTATCCAATCATTAATCTCTGCAACTGATAATTACTATGGTTAAGAAATGAACACTTGGGAAAAATATTTCCTCTCCTTTCATAATAGTTTTGTTTCCTAAAGGTTATTGCAACAAGAGATGACACCAGAAATCCTCATTCACAAGTTTTCTAGCTATTCCCATAAACTGAGGGGCTAAAGAACATTCCCACCCACAAGACTTTCCCTTTCTGCAGTTTATTAACCATTAGTCACATCTGCCACACCCTTGGCACGGACAAGTTGACACTCTCTGGCCAGCACCATCTCCATACGGTATGTTAAGAGTTTCCCACTGGCAGTTTGGATGCAGCCCTTCACCTTTGGATGTTCAGAGTGTTTAATTGTATGGCCAGATGCTGACTGATGGCCCTGAGGTAGGTGAACATGTTCTGGCCCTACCCAGCGCACTAGCACAGAAAAAGATCAAACCACAGAGGTTATCCAAAGCAAAGCACAAGGCAATGACTCATCTTTCATGTCCACTCCCACGATTAGAAGTGGTCATACATGATCAGTGTATCCCCACAGTAACAAACCTTTGGATTTTGGATGTTCTTGATGGTATGTAGGGATCCTACATCCTTCTGTGCCTATCCACACCTAATACACACGATTTATAGATGTTTAACGTGAATAGAATGAACCACAAAGCAAGAGTGGTATTCCTATATCCCAGACCACCGCCGGAATTTTTTTCTTCCTCTGTTCTGCCTTTCTTAAATTACAGATGCTGGGGTTTTTAAAGTTAAAACAATTAAAGTTAAAACAGTTAAACTTTTTAATTATAGTTTAGATACTTTACTGGTAGGATGTTTATTCCTGCTACAAACCATATTTTAGTGTTTAAATTTAAATTAGTATAAAATAATTTCTTAATGTGTGTCTTTTGTTCCACACAAAAGAAAGATAAACCTACTTTGAACATCTTTTGAGGTCCCTTCCAATCCGTAATGATTCTATGATTCTGTGATCAAACCTAACCACAACTCCCCTTTCAGGCAACCCTTTGTGAAAGTCCTGATTTAGCATGGCACACTTCCTCACTCTTCCTTGCTTAGTTGTTAAGACTACATAACTGATTATCTATGTTTTGGGCTGTTCTCTTAAAGTCACAGAGCATCTCATGCAGTTGAACTGAACTGGGAGCTTACTGAACAATGAACTCTCTCATCTGACACCGAGATGCTTCTGATCAAACATAATTATAACTTTGAGAGCTTCCTTTTAGGAAACCTAAGCACCTTCTTATGGAACCACAGGCTTTTATATGAATTTTTATGAATTAGTGTACACTCCTACTACATGTTCACAATTTCCTTCCATGCCTGCTGGTTTCTGTGAGGTTTGACTGCTGCACTGTTCCAGCTAGTTCAAAAAGCAAATTCCAGTGAGCTCTGCAGAAAGGTGACTTGTTCCATTTAACTCCAGGTGAGATTCATCTCAGTAACTTCAGATAGCTACAACATAGTCATTTCAGTCTCCATCTCTAGATCCCTGCTACAGTCAGTGGAGAGAAAAAGGCATTTCACAGGATGATATACCTCAGTCTAGTGAAATCCCAAGAACCAGATGAGATCCAGACTTTTACAATGTAGCCATCAAAAATTGGATGAGGATTCTGTTTCGCTTGCATAGTTTTTTAATATCACCTTCATAAGTGCATGAGGAGAGCTAATTATCTGATTGTCCTGAGAAACAATAGAGGAGCAGCACTTGAGAGAGCAACATGTTGTATTTTCTCAAGTGATTAGCAATCGAAGAGTGCCAACCTGCAAGTGCACATCATATTCAATTACCATTAATCCAGAGTAGAAAACAAGGGCATGATTGTTCACAGAGGTTTAGGGTGTAATTATGTTGTTTTCAGTGATTTCTTCAGAACAAACCATACACGCAGGGACTCCATTTATACCATGGTCTAAAGCATGAATTTGTCCTCTCTGCTGAGTTAGTGTCAAACACATTGTCAGCCTAAGACACAGTGAATTTGAACCAGCAGAGTGTTTTCTTTAAGTCCTGAAGAAGGAAGCAGTAATAACAGACAGTGAGGTTTGTTGTGTGCTCTGGTTCACATTCAGCAGAACAGTTCCATGCTCTGCCACTCCATTTGTGTAGTGTAGACACACTCGGTGTGGACAGAGTATTCCTATCTCCTGAAAAAGCAGCTGTGACGTTTTTGAAAGGCTCAGAGTTACACTTTGCTTTCAAATACACATGAACTGTGTGTTTCACTTCTGGAACTGAAATCAGAATTCAGCCCTTGAGGTCCCTGTAAATAATGTGAGGCTCTCAGCTGAAAATCAGAGCTAGGGAAGTGTGCATTAATATTTAAAACTTGCTTTGCATGGCATTTTCTGGGACATGCTTTCTAATCATTGACATTATCCAAACATGCCACATTTCCTTTTTAGCAAGGTTTTACTGTGGGATTATCTTGATTGATGTGGATAACAGCACTGCTGTGAAGAGCAGTCTTTTATGCATGCACTCTGGTTCCTGTTAACAACTGTAAAGATTAGGGGTTTATACAACAGGTATTAACAGACTTTTCCTGTTAGTAACCATTTAGGTCAGTATTTTCCTTCATATTTGGCACATGATGGCCTTATTATCAAGCATTCAGCATTATTCTGCTTTCAATTTAGGGTTCAATTTATTGTTGACAAGCTTACTAGAGTCCCTCCTAATCTTTTCATATTTCATACAATGGTTTAGATTGGAAGGGACCTTAAAATTCATCTAGTTCCAACTCCTCTGCCATAACCAGGGACATCTCTCAGTAAAACAAGCTGTTCAGAGCCTCATCCAGTCTGGCCTTGAACAAATCCAGGGAAGGGGCATCCACAACCTCCCTGGGCAACCTGCTCCAGTGCCTCAGCACTGGATGCCTCTTGCTTTCCTGTAGACCCCACTTCAGGTACTGGAAGGCTGCAATGAGTTGCCCCCCTGGGGGGTCTTATCCAGGCTGAGCAGACTCAATTCCCTCAGCCTGTCTTCATAGAGGAGAACCTCTCTCCAGCCTTCTGACCATCCCTGTGGCCCTTCTCTGGACTCCCTCCAACAGTTCCAGGTGCTTCTTGTACTGGGGACTTCTTACATTATTCTTCCCTCTTATATTTGAGGAATTAGAAAAGCCTGCAGGCTCATGGAGGCTGAATACATTACACTGATGAATTTAAAATGCATTTCTGCATTATTTTGTGTGACTAAAAACCTTACAAAACCATGAATTTTATTAAAATTACTCATGAAATGCTGTATCTTGGCCATAACCCTCATCAGGCTCAGAACAAGACACTCACAGCTGAAGGTTCTCAGTTCAGTGCTGTGAATAGTACTGTGGGAAAGCAGGACCAGTAAGTGCCACTCAAACACAATTACACATAATGCAAAGATTGAAATCATTTTCTGCCTAGGGTCCCAGCACATAACACTCCTCTCTCACTCATCTTCTCTCCAAAAACTCTGTCAAGGTTTTATTTTTTGTCAAAGGGCCCAGAAACCTTTCACGTCCATGTCTCAAGGAGAATCTATGCCGCAGCTACTCCCTGCTTTCTACACGTTTGAAAGGTAAAGGTATAGAGATACCTTTCTTCAGGGTGACAGAAAGATCAGAAAGTTCAAATGAAAATACAAGAGCATTAACATTAGGCTGGAATATGTGCATTCACTTGGAAGCCTGTAGCTTCCAAAAAGCTCAGTGTTTGCATGATAAAAGGAATGAATGTTCAAATGAGAAATTTTACATATAAATAGGTTTCTTACAAAATCACATATGTATATAGCTTAAAAAGCATCCCAGAATCTTTCTGGTTGTGAAATGTTTAGTTGTTGACCTCACTTCATTCTTTCTTAAGGAGAAACAGATGGCTGTAATTGAAATTATATGTGATTTTAAAGTTGTGCCTAATTTATGGATTTTGATACAGCTCTTCATTACTGCATATAAAAGAGGATTTCTTTCTTCCTTTCTTTCTTTTCAGTTTTAATTTCAATTTATATATTTCTGAAGTCTGGTCAATGTTACAGGCAAGGGCGTAGTTTGGGCACAAATCTAGGATATGTCTGCAACTCTGGGTGTTGGCCCAAACAGGCTGATGGCATCATCCGCTCTCTGGACGGTGGACAAACCCCCAGATCTACACTATGGTCCCCTTTAATATTTTTGGGTACTGCAGCCCAGTAAAGATCTCTGTCTCTGTCTGCTCAGTGCCAGCCAGCATGGGCAAGCTTGAGCTGAGCTCTGCTGTCAGCCAGGTCTGGGCCAAGCCACCCGGTGACTTTGGCAAGAGCCTAGTGAGTGCTAGGATCGCTGCACCCCAGCCCTCAGCCTGCCTCCTGTGCTGCATCCTGTGCCTGAGAGGAGCACGATTTTTTGTCTTTTAGCTACAGATGCAAGAGGAGAGAGATCCCTTGCATGGTAGTTGATGACTGCAAGAATATTTAAAAACTAGAAATCACTGATGAGTTACTGCAGTGAAGAGCCAGTCCCAAAAATATGGAGAAATAAATACCATGAACAGAAGGGAAGCGGAAGCTTGTCTGAGAAAGCAGTATGTTTTCAAGAGTGAGGGTACAAAATCTGAATGAGCAGCAACAGTTCATGAGGCAAGATGACCGGCATTTTTAATTATTTTAATTTTTTTTAAATAAAAGTGCCTCAGAATGCAGCACTGCTTGATGGTGTCACACCATATCGGGGAGTCTGAGATCTAGCTGGACTCAGTGACTGCCTTACCATCTTATTCGAACATACCAGGGCAGGAGAGCTACTCTAATTACTCTGTCATTCTGGTTTGTGTGTGGTGTCAGAAGCATGTTTTCCTTACATAAAAACTGGGAAGTGTTTCTTGTTGATGCTGAATCATTACAACCTGCCCAGTTTTAGTTAAGTAAATAATGTTATGTGCTTTGGAAATTAATTAGACACATAGGTTTCTTTCACAATGGAAAGAAAGATAGAATAAAAAACGATCAGCACAATTATTTTTCTTATTTAGGTGATGAATTCCTTTTAATGCCATGTGATGAAAAGACATTCCTGGGGGATTAAATGTCCCCAGTCCCATTAACACTGGTCTAAGCTCTATAGAATAAGTAATCTCAAAATAAAGCCCTGCTCGGAAGTATTACACAACCTCTTGTGGAACCCTTCCCTGTACCCTACTGAGCTAACACCGTGACAAGTCTCAGAATCTGTTTTAAAAGATGAAATTAAACCTTCAGAAATCTTAATTAGTTTACTGACTGAATCACATTTGCAAATAGGAAACAGAGAAGTAGAGTCCATTTCTCAAAAACTAGAGGCAAAATGTGAAGTAACAACATGTATTTGAACACTTAAGGTAATTTTTATATTACCCTATTTATAGTGGGGGAATCACTGACATTTTGCATTGCTCTGACAGTATGCTTTAAAAATTGCTATATTTCATACAATCATAGAATCATCAGGGACTGGAAGGGACCTCAAAAGATCATCTAGTCCAATCCCCCTGCCAGAGCAGGATCACCTAGCCAACTCTTCTCCTTTCCTGCTCAGAGAATGACAAAAATTGAACCCATGTGTTCCTAAACACAGATTATTTGGGTATAGCCAAGACCTGCCTCTAGTACTTTTCTCAAGCAAATTCTGAAACTTCTCCTCCTCCCTCTCATACTTCTGTGATGGAGGAAAAGGAGCTGCATCCAACGGGGCCAAACCAACTTAAAGCAGCAGCCCTTAAAACTGTTCAGTGCTACTGTTCTCCCACTGCAAGTGGGTAAAACCAAGGCAAAGACCCAAAGCCTGGCTCCACAGGCTCACGCGATGGAGCACCACCTCTGCCATGAGAAGCTGAATATTCACAAAGATGCTCTTCTCCACACCATTGCCTTTCAGGACCGAATACTGGTTGCACAGCTTCTGAAAAATTGCAGCCAGACAAATGGCTCAGTGTTTTATCACTAGATTTATCCAGCAAGTCTAAGTAAGTGGCTTGTGGCTTCAGGTGAATCTACCTGAAAAAGCTGTGAAAACTAAGCTAGAACAGGAGTACAACTGAAGAAGGTGTCCATGCTCAAGAGCACAGGCTAGAAGTTATTTTTTAAAAAAGAAAACAACATATTTTACTTTCAGGAATTCAAGAATTCAGATTTAAATTACTGCTTTTCTAGAACTCAGTTTAAGCACTTAGAATCATAGAATCACAGGATGTGTTGGGCTGGAAGAGACCTTTAAAGCTCATCTAGTACAAACCTCCTGCAGTGAACAGGGCCATCCTTAACAAGATCAGGTTGCTCAGAGCCCAACCAAGACTGACCTTGAGTGACTCCAGGGAGGGAGTTTCTCTGGGCAACTTGTTCCAGTGTTTCACCACCCTCATTGCAAAGAACATTTTTCTAATATGGAGTCTAAATCTACCCTGCTGTCTTTTAAAACCATTGCACCCCATCATGTTGCTTCACATCCCTGTGAACAGCCCCTCTCCAGCTTTCCTGTAGCTCCTTCAAGTACTGGAAGGCCATTTTAAGGTCTCCCTGGAGCCGCCTTTTCTCCAGGGCAAACAACTTCAACTCTCTCAGCCTGTAAGAAAGATGCTTCAGCCCCCTCATCGCTTCTGTGGAACCCTTCATCAGAGGTTCCACATAAATATGAGAAGGAACGTCTTCACAGTGAGGGTGATGGAGCACTGGAATGGGCTGCCCAGGGGAGTTATGGAGTCCCCTTCTCTGGAGATGTTTAAAACCCACCTGGACATGTCTCTGTGCTACTTGATCTAGGTAATCCTGCTGTGGCAGGGGTATTGGACTACATGATCTTTCAAGGTCCCTTCCAAACCCTAATGTTCTGTGACTCTATGATTCTGTGAAAAGACCTTTAAGATCATCGGGTCCAATCATTAACTCAATTTTCCCAAGTGCACCACTAAACTCTGTCCCTTAACTTCAGATCTACACAACACTTGAACATGTTCAGGGATTCAGCCACCTCCATGAGAAGCCTGTTGCAAGGCCTGATGACCCTTTTCAAGTAAAGAAGTTTTTCCACAGCCAGTTACAACTTATAAAGGGGAAAATAGCTTCTAGACACATAATTAGAGAATTCTGCAAAAAACAAAGCTTCAGTATGCTGGACTGACAGTAATGCAGAATAATGTCATTTTTGTGACCAAAAAAACCCCAAAGCAGCCATTCACCACACATGTTAAATAAATTAAAGGACTAGGCTCGAAGCTACAATTTTTTTCCTTTCTTAAAAGAAAACCAAAGCTCAGGCAAGTCTACCAAATACTTTACATTTTTGGTCAGAGCATCACCTAACTATTGGAAATGTATGAGCTTTGTCTTCCAAAATGTGGCAGGTCCGTGGAACCACACTAAATGCTGTACATATTGATAAACAAGCATCTGAGATTGTGAGACACAGAATAACCGATAATGTGTAATGAGACTCGTGTGACAGCAAAAGTACACGTTTCATTTAGAACAGAGGTCACCAAATCATACAACGGGATTCTTCACTGAGCTCTGATCATTTCCTCCAGGTTGCCTTAATGCTTGAGCAGATTTCTGTCACAATTACAGGAAGAAATGCCAAGCCTTCACTGGTTCTGGCCATGACCCTGCTCTATTTTGCCAGGTTTTTATGTCTCTTCTGCAAGGATTCTGACTACACCACATACTCCCTGTTGCAGGGCACACAGAAATAAGGTGAACTATGATAGGATAGATGCCAACATCTTCCCCCATGTGAAGTAATGCTCTTGTTTCAGCCTATCAAGAAGTCTCCCACTTGACTGCACAAGTATATCTTTGCACAATAGATTTAGCAAGAACAGGGAAAACCTATCTTATGGCTTTGGATTACTACTTTAGAAATAAATACTTCTTCCTCTAAAAATAGTTGAGGGCCAAACATACTGTGTAGCTTCCACCAAACAATAAAAAAGAAACCAAACCTCAAATCATGCCAATGATTATCTCATAGAGTCAATTTAGGTTGGAAAAGATCTTTAACATTGACAAGTCCACCACTAAACTATGTCTCTAAATGCCACACCTATGTGTCTTTTAAATACCTCAAGGGATGGTGCTTCCACCACTTCGCTAGGCAATCAGTTCCAACATTTTACAACCCTTTCGGTGAAGAATGTTTTTCCAATATCCAGCCTAAACTTCTGCTGGCACAACTTGAGGCCATTTCCATTGTTACTTGGGAGAAAAGATCAAATCCTATTTCACTATGACCTCACTTCCAGTAGTTGCAGAGGATAAATTACTAATTTAAACACAGTTACTTCTTTTTCCATAGTCTTTCTAGAATTTTTAGTATCACAATATTTTGCTTGAGAAGGAGCTTTCTTGCCTTGCAGCCCAGCAATTAGAATGGGCTGTCAGGGGCTCAGATTCAGCTCTAATCTCTCTCCGAAGCAAAACAAGCATTTAGGAAAATGCCTTCCACGCAAAGTAATAAAGTATTGTGGGCTGGGGCCCCTCAGTCTCTCATTTTTCCTATTAAGCACTTAAATATTTATTAACACAGGAACCAGGGCAGCCCTAGAGCAGGCTGTAGAATTATTTTCTCTATTGCTGACCAAAACAGATGCTTAAGCACTTTATACATAGTGGAGCTGTTCCAACAGAAAAGCATGACATTCTGTAACAGCATACAGCTTCATCGTTTGGACATTTTCTTTCAAGTTGAGGTGGGGGGAAGGGAAGCACCTCTAGAAATCAGCAGAGAATTGAAATGTTTCTGATACAACATATCTAAGAAAACCTGTTTTGTGATAGCAGCTATATTCTCCTTTATGCAAATCTAGCTTTTGCTTTTATCTAAAATGCCTGCAAACGCAGTTCTGGTTGAATACAGCATGTTGCTTTGATTAGCTGGCAGAAAGGGTTGCGGGGGGAGGAGAAGCGAAAAGAGATCTCTTTCTTGCCAACTGGAACCATTTTAATTTATTTATTTTTAAGTCGGTCACTGAACTGACAAATCAATTTATTGTGTAGCCCCAGCGCAGATCCCATGTCCTGAAGTCAAAGCAAGCTGCACATATGTAGGCAAAATTTGGCCTTTGCTTTTGAGTGAACAAAGCCCTCTGAGCTGCGGAGTACGGTTCCTCCTGCAGGCTCTGCAGGTTCCGTATCAGCAAATGCCAATGCGTAAACTAAAAGAGAAGCTTTCTAGAGATTAAGAGATTACAGTTTCTCTGCAAGATATAATTAAAAGAGAAGGAAGCTTAATTTCTCTAATTCCCAAAAATGGAATAAATCAGGGTAAAACATCTTGTACTTTATTTTCATAAAAGTAAGTACTAATATGAGTTTCACAAAGCATTGTACGTCTACACATGTATTCCAGCAGCAACAAAGCAAACATTTCCATCTACAAACACTTGCTGAGATAAGCACTCTGCACTATACAGTTCCATACGGATAACTGTTGTATATCGCTTTTTATAATTTCATCTGACTTCTTAATGCAGTAATTGCACAATGATTAACGGGAATAAACAACGCAATAAAGAAGTAGGATTGTGGCAATTTTCTGCAACCTAAAGCAAAACGTAAATACCTGGAGCAATTTTACTTCGTTGCCATTTACTGTGACCAATCTACACCCACAAAGAATTACTGCCTGGTACTTCCTGATGGTAAGCAGAAGGAATTTTCTGCTTGCTGTTTAAATCCCACCTTAATAACTGGCTAGAATGGGGCTTCCTTTTTCTGGGAGCACATGAATGATTTCCAGATTAAGCTTCTTTGAACACAGCCTGTTTAATCAAATAGAGCAAGAGAAGCCGCACCAGCAATGCAATGAAGCCTCTGTCCATAGGGTTACAACACGAAGGTTGTAGAGACTATAGCAGGATGATCTAGATCTCTGGAAGGTTTTTGGAAAACCATGGAAGTGGGCTCTGGGAAAGCACCACTTGATACTGTCCTACAGCAACACAGTGCACAAAACAGTGCACTGCCCATGCAAATGGTTTACCTGGCAGCTGATGCACAATGGTGCCACATACAGCAATGCTTGTGCTGGAGGAAAAGATCTCCTAAGTTTTCACCTTCCCACAACAAGAAAAACTCTTGGGAGGAGCATGAGGGCAGTCTCTACCTCCAGTCCTGCCTGGATCACTTAATGTAGGGACCCAGAAGTCTAATTTGATTGCTACAGCTGATTTCAAAATCAGTTTTACAGCATGTCTTCTACAACTGAAGGGACACAGAACTGCTTGGGAGAGTCAAGCACAGAGCCACAAAAGATGATGAGGGTAGTGGAACATCTCTCTAATGAGGAAAGGCTGAAGGAGCTAGATCTCTTGAGCTTGGAAAAAAGGAGACTGAGGGGTGACCTCATTAATGTTTACAAATGTGTGAAGGGTGGGAGTCAGGAGGATGGAGCCAGGCTCTGCTCAGTGTCATCCAGTGATAGGACAAGGACTCATGGGTGTCAGCTGGAACATCGAAGGTTCCACATCAATATGAGAAGAAACTTCTTCATGGTGAGGATGATGGAATGGGCTGCCCAGGGGGGTTGTGGAGTCTCCTTCTCTGGAGATGTTTAAAACCTGCCTGGCATATGTTTCTGTGCAGCTTGATCTAAGTGATCCTGCTGTGGCAGGGAGATTGGTCTACATGATCTTTCAAGGTCCCTTCCAATCCCTGACATTCTGTGATTCTGTGATTCATCTAGCCTGAACCTTAAGTCTATAAAATTCCCCTAAACTCTGAGAATTTCTGCAAAAAACCAAAATATTCTGGTTCAATTGTTGTTTCTTTGTAGAGGGTATCCAGATACAATTTAGTGTTCCAATGACAAATAACCACCATTTTTAAAGATCTGTTGTTTCAATAATGAATTAAGCTCAACATATCTTGCTTTTATCTCAATTTCTTCTTCCCAACCTGAAATTTGCTGTTTTGATTCACAATGCATTTGAATACAAATTATTCTTCCATTTGAACATGAAGACAAATTATATCAAAATAAATAGAATAAATTAAATTGCTACCAGTTCTTCTCTCTGAAACCTGCTGAATACTATTTCCTCATCTATTTTTGAACATGAATTTTGTTAGCAGCTGATCTGGCATTACAAAATGATTTGCATCCCTAGGATCAAAGAAATATAAATTATCTGGAAGAAAATTATTAGGAAACCTCAAGCAAGGAAACTCACCACAAGCCAACCACAGAGTCTGAAATCTGCATCTAGGTATAGGTTTGACTTTTCAGAAACTGGGGAGGTATGAACATGACTTTCTATTTTAGATCCACTGCATATATACTGAAGGAGTTTTAAGAGCTCCCTGGTAGAACCATTTAGGCTTTCCTTTACCTCCCTGACCCTACAATTTCTTACAAAGAACAGTGGGTTATTTGTTTCCAACTACCCAAAAGTCATTTGTCCTCTCTGCTTAGGCAATAAAAATATTTAGGAGACTCTAGTATCTGAAAACAAGAAAACTCTCCCCAGGAAGACCAAACACAAACTGAAATTGATCACTGGTCCTGTGACCACTCAGCTTTCTGAGATTTTACCTTGGGCAACCGACCTAATCTCAGCATCCACCTCTCCCCTGACTCATCAACATTCCTCCTGCAATGTCTCCCAGTTCTTCCTTCCTCTAATCACTGTTCCTCTTCTCTCCCCCTTTATGGGCCATCTTCCCACCTCTCAGCAACTAAAAACATCCCCTTGAAATACCACAAAAAATGTATTTCAAATTCAAAACTGTACCCTATATATCTTAAAATGCATCAACTATGTCAGTTAAATATATTAACAAGCATATTACATAAGATAAATCTTTGGACTTTTCTCTCCATCCTGTATATAACCTTCTGCTAAAAGATACTTTGAAAAAATGCCAGAAGATGCAAGAATGGATGCCTTCATGAAGGATATAAAACAATTTCTGTGATTCAATTGCAGAGTTTAATTTTATGATAAATTTAAATTCAATAATAAGGAATGCTAAATTCCGTACAAACCTAAAACCAAAGCAGACACCACACTGACAGCAACACAAACCCACTGATGGCTTGTGGCATCTAAAAAGGCAGGCAGGACCTAGCCATGGATTTCAAACACTTGGTTCCAAAATAATTCAGCAAATAGAAATATTCTTAGTTTTCTGTTTTAAATTTGTCCTAGTATTATTAGACAAAGATTGAACATTTTCACAATCAGTCTCACTAAGATGATGACATGACAGAATGACTAACAAGCTGGTGAGGAGATCTAATCTGTTCAGTAAATAATTGTTAGGGTTTACTAATAAGAAACATTCAGGACTGCAGTGTGAGCTCACAAACAGCTCTGCCTTAAACAAGAGGTCACAAGTGTTAGCTCTTTCAAAATAAACAACAGGTTATCCTTGTTTTTTGAATTACAGCTATAGAGAGAGGTTTCTCTTACTCCCCTCTATGAAATAATTAACAGTCAGAGCACTTTCCCAGGCTGCTTGAATTGTTTCCTGTGCTAGAATAATTTAACCCCTACACAACTATTACTAAGAGGTAGGTTACCATACCTGTCAGGGCAATCCCCATCTTCCCCACAGAGGCTATGGAATTATAGAGAACAATACTAAAGTGGAGAATTCTGCTGCATTATCAGCCACCTTAGCTGGAAAGGCAGCTTGAAATCCCTGTGCCAAAAGCTGACAAAGAAGGTGAAGGTGCCCTTAGCATGGATGCTGGAAGTTTCACACGAATACAAACCATCAAATCTCACACTCACAAGTATTTTCTCTCTGGCCCACTGAATCATAAATTATTTTCTGCCTAAAATAACCAAGACATAAGAGGTTAAGGGACTTCTTGTATACAAGAAGAGATTCTGAACCAGTTCAGATCCCATGTGGCATGGGTGAATGCTTTGACTGTAAAGCAAGTATAAAGTGTATACAGAAAGACCTTTCTATCAACACTTCAGCTCACTGATGTTTTTTAAAAACTGACTTCTATAGAGTATTATTGAGACAAACAAGAGGAGAGGGCATTGTGTTGTGTTTAATTTAAAACATATACAGCAAATGTGGAGGGTTCTACCATCATTGACAAGCAAGGAAGGTTTGATCAGGACATCTCTAATGAGTCAAGCAACCTGAATGTAGAACTCTCTCCCCAAACTTTCAGTGGTGTGATCATCTCGATCAGAATTTAGCTTCTTTCCTCTAATCCTTTCTCTAGTATCTGTAGAATAACAGGAATTGGTTTAAGCTTCTGGGCTTTTCACTGAGCACAGCAGTATATTGGAGACTAGAGAGTAAATATCACTTCTACATATTCCAGGACCATCAGTACCCACAGGAATTCAGAGGGCACTGCCTGGCAGCATGTGTCACGGTTCTCCTTTAAGGAAAAACGATTTTAAAAATCCCTGGATTCTGCATTTAACCGTGTTATGGTGGCTGTTACACCTGATTCTTTCAGGGTGAATTGTAGCAGTTCACTACATACACTACACACCCCACATTTCCTCATATGCTTATGGAACATAGAAATTCTACTGGCTACTTCAAAAACTTGACTGTTAATAGTGGCTATAAACCAAAAATCAACCAAGAGATATGATCAAAGTGAGTTTTGCTGTGGCAACAGCTCCCCTTTAAAAAAGAAGTAGAGGGGGAGAGACAGCTGCCATAAGTTCAGAAGCAAAACACTGTTACTATTCTGAAGCGGGAATGACATCCTTGCATTAACACAGTATGAAATCATGGTAGCAATTTTCATGCCATATTATTTTGTTTTTGTCAGGTCACTGATTTTCAATTTCATCAAT
Source organism: Phoeniculus purpureus (assembly GCA_028565055.1). NCBI lineage: Eukaryota > Metazoa > Chordata > Aves > Bucerotiformes > Phoeniculidae > Phoeniculus > Phoeniculus purpureus. The sequence continues at coordinate 3,467,554 of JAOXOE010000405.1, read as the reverse complement.
ACTATATAAAACTAAGGAAGATAACAGAATAAAAAGCATCCATTTGGAGTCCACTACTGAAGCAAGAACATGTCTCCACTCCTGTGAATTTAAACCAACCAACCCACCCACAGAAAATATGGATTACTCTTGTCCTGGAGTGACATTAATAAACCAGATTCAGAGGTTACACAAAGTATACCAAAGTAAACCTGATACAACTTGGAACAGGTATATACCTTTTAAAAGTTGATGTTTATCTTCCTTCAACAAGATAACCACAGAAGCATCAATCCAAAAATCTACAGAGGGCTTGTTTACAGATGTCTGTCATGTTCTTATGCTTGTCACATGCTGTTCGTTTAAAGTGAAATTCACGCTGAATCACCACATATTTAGCCTATTCTCATATTCCAGCTCTTTTCATCTTTCTGTTTGTTGACTGTATCACTACAACTGATGCGAGGTCTCTCAAATCACAAGTTACAGCAAAAAACAGAACTAGGAGAGACACAGTGCTATCAAAGCACACCCACCCAGACAGCAGCTCTGAGAGTCCTGGTATGAGAGGCAAAGCTCACAGAAGTGCACCTGTGTAGCAGAGAAGCCCCTAGAGATCCACCTCTCCAATGGAGGCATTTATGAGATTCTTTCTCAGAGAAGTAAAGGAGGAAGAACAAACAGAAAGCAGCTATACCCCTAGAGCTCCCTACCTGAACCTTTGCATACAGCATCTGCACAAGCAGGAGAACCTTTCTTGGGAAGAAAGTCACCCAGCTTCCAGGTTTCCTCTCAAGCACATCAGATATGATGTAAGATATGATATAAGAATGCAGGTACTTTATTCAGAAAGGACTGGAAACCCCTACAAATTTTCTGTAGCGGAGAAGAAGGATGGTAGGGATATGGGTAAGGAGACAAACACAAGTCCTCTTCCCTTTACTTTCCTTTTGCATGGCAGACATGTCCCTCACAGACTCTGAGTCCACTGGGAAGACTGCCTGCTGCTTTCACTCCCCAGCATCCTTGCTGATGTACAGAACACACCCACACACTTTAGCTGGTAGGGACCTAATGCTCAGTCTAGCTAAACTAGCCTGGGTGGGTGAGGAACAAGGCCATGATGCACAGCTCACCCACCACATAAACCCTTATGAGGGCAGTAATCTGTCTGCTTTCTCTGTAAAAGTTAAAACATGGACAACCACTGTGATTTATTCAAGGGGAGGCTCAACAAGGCCTGGGCAACCTGACCTAGTTGAGGATGCCCCTGTTCACTGCAGGGGGTTGGACTAAATGACCTCTGGAGGTCTCTTCCAACCTGGATCATTCTAGGATTTTCTATTATTTTCTTGAGCCCTACCACTATTGGCAGTCACACATTTCCTTATAAAAATGCCATGGATTAAACTGAACATTTAATGTGTTTTCATAAAACTGGATCTTTCCCATCTCTATCTGAAAATAATTAGTCCTTCTCCAACACAGAATGATTAAAATCTAACTAACACCACACTTTTTTCACATGATCAATGTTGGTGCAATGAATAGCATATGAATTAATAATGTCCAGGCACTTTTTCTAATTGTTTCCTAATGTTCTGTTATTACATATTCATTTGATAGTCCTCGTAATGCTGGGGAGCACCATTTTGTCACTTGTTCCATAAAAATCACACATCTTGCCTTTGCTCTCTGTAAAAGAATTAAAAGAATGAACTAGGGTCACCTCATTTCTCCTTCATTCTCACATTTCAAAAAGTTGCACAGTTAGGTTAGGTTCCCCAAACTGCTGTTTCCTCACCTCTTCTAATCCAAGTGGTCTTGTACAATCACTCCAAAACTCCAAGTCATCCATCACTATTGGTCCTCTTAAACAACATGCAAGATATATTCTACCTTAAATACATAAAGAGACTGTTCTGCACAGTAATTTCTGTATCTGCAGCAACCATTTCTACTGACTTTTTAAGGGGAACTCATGAATGTATAATCTGATTGATTCTACAGGAGAAATAATCTGGAGAAATTACCTGGGTGGCCCGGTTCCCCAGCCAGCATAGAGGGAAAAAGTCTGCCCATAGGCACAGCAGGAGCTGCCTAGGAGGATTAGTAGAACAGTACAGAAATCCCACACGGAGCCCTCCTTCACCACATCAAGTACTTTGCTGTGGTAAGGCCTAAGATTCAGCCAAGCACCTTGCTTCAGCTTGTTCCACTGTCTTCTCAATCAATTGTCTCTGTCTTTGTGAAGACTGGATGGGAAGTTCCTGTATCACTCAGGGAAATAAAGACTTCTCTGTCCTGTGTGAGCACACACACAGAGCCCTGCCCAGATACACAGCCACACTACAGCCACTACAAGTGTACAAGGCTGAATTCCATCCTTACATCTTCAATTCTGTATGCTCTTGCCATAAATTTCTCAAACATGCTATACACTCTTGAGGCAGTTTCTTGTGGTTTTGCTCTGGATGTCACAACTCCTACATTCAGAATTTATTGTCATTGTGGGTATCTGCATGGGTAACATCTCCAAAGTCTCTCTTTCCTGAGGGTCAGTAGCCAGTATAACATCACTAAGGGAGATGAAGTAAGCACGTGCTACTTCTGGTACAGATATACAGTCCTGCAACATTGTGACCTGACCCCAGAGAATTCTGAGTGCCCTGGGATTACAATTCTTTTTTTCTTTGCTCTAAGTCAAAATTTAAATATCCCATAAATTCCAATGCACCTGCTCACAAACATGTATGTCCCTGGAAGCAGCTATTTTCCTCACTCTGAATTTTTAGGGTGGCATCAGCCTTTTTACTTACTTACTCATTCTTAGGTATCATGAAAAGAAAATAATATTACTTGTTCATGGAGTTACAAACTTGACTTTAAACAAATTCTAACAAAACATATCCCAGCAGACTGTGCTGCCATTCAGCAAGACCTGGACAGGCTGGAGAGTTGGGCAGAGAGAAATTTAATTAAATATAACAAGCGTAAGTGTAGAGTCTTGCATCTGGGCAAGAACAATCCCAGGTACCAGTATAGGTTGGGGACTGACCTGTTGGAGAGCAG
>JAOXOE010000405.1:3434835-3464403 GCA_028565055.1 Phoeniculus purpureus | reverse complement strand
TATGAGAAGGAACTTCTTCCCAGTGAGGGTGACAGAGCACTGGAACAGGCTGCCCAGGGGAGTTGTGGAGTCTCCTTGACTGAAGACATTTAAGACCCACCTGGATGTGTTCCTGTGAGACTTGGTCTACATGATCCTGCTGTGGCAGGGGAATTAGACTAGATGATCTTTCGAGGTCCCTTCCAATCCCTAATGATTCTATGATTCTATATTACTATTGCCAGACTTAGGAGACAAAAATCAAATGCATTGTGTATGTACACCTTGCTTAAAAGCCGGACACCTGAATGTGATAGAAGTAACCAACATAACCATTCAAAGGAGTGTGCACAAGCACAATTTCATTTGTTACTGGGCTATGTTCGGGTTGATCATAACTCCCAGCACAGAATCAACTAACAGAGATCACTTGAGACAATACCACAGACTATTTTCTTATTAAACACAAAGGCCTCCCCCCTCCCCTTTTTTGTGGCTCAGTGAAAGGCTCAGTGAAATACCTCACAAAATAGAAAACATGCTACAGACTGACTCCAGGTGTTCTCTTGTGTTTTTGTCCATGTCTTCCAAACATCTTATAGTGCAAAACAAAAAAAGCACTTCACATCAATATTTTATTGAAGTTCTTTCAGAGAAGACATATACATTATATTTTCAAGATGAGATGCAGACTATTTTAGTCACAGAAGAGAGCAATATATTGGATAATAGCTGACATTTGACTCCCAGGGTTTTTCTTTTATGAATCAAAATTCATTTAGCGATAGTAAAGTAGAAGAGTGTGTCTAAGAAATCGATAGAAATGTTCTGTATTCTAGTTATGGAACACAGAGATAACCCTAAGTCAACATTAATGATGCTGGCCTGGGTAAACATTGACAAAGCCGAAAGAATGATTTTGAATAATAGACTCCAACAAGCAGGTATCAACAAGTTGTGTTAATGGAGACTGCTGCCATGCTTTATTATGTTTTTAATTTATTCAGTGTGTGGAAATCATCAGTGGCACTGAGCTGTAGAATAATGTGACTTAGACAAATTTTTTCAAACTACATGGCATCATCTCTCCATTTTCTCTACTGGCTCTGAAGTAATAAAATCTTTTACACAGAATCACAGAACATTAGGGATTGGAAGGGACCTCGAAAGATCTTCTAGTCCAATTCCCCCATCACAGACAGATCCCCTAGACCAAGTCATACAGAAACATGTCCAGGTGGGTTTTAAATGTCTCCAGAGATGGAGACTCCACAACCATCCCTCAGCAGCCCAGTCCAGTGCTCTGTCATCCCCACCATGAAGAAGTTCCTTCTCATACTGATGTGGAACCTCCTGTGTTACAGCTGACACACATTACCCTTTGTCCTATCATTGGGTGTCCCTGAGTAGAGCCTGGCTCCGTCCTCCTGACACCCACCCTTCACGTATTTATCAACATTAATGAGGTCACTCCTCAGTCTCCTTATCTCCAAGCTCAAGAGACTCAGGTCCCTCAGCCTTTCCTCATCAAGGAGATGCTCTTCATCATCTTTGTAGCTCTGTGCTGGACTCTCTCCAGCAGTTCTGTGTCCTTCTGGAACTGAGTGGCCCAGAACTGGACACAATAGTCTGGATGTGGTCTCACCAGGGCAATGCATAACACACACTTTTACTGGCTCACACCAGGTCCCTTCCAGTTTCTAAAGATTGTCTTATTTGTATTTCCCTTAGTGTCAATGAACACACTGAAATTACACTACTGAATGCTTTTACCCCACACTCTAGTGAATCATCGAAACTCCATCAAATAAGTAGAAGACAGACCTTTTATTTCTCAACTACTCAAAACACGGTTGCCATTGGAAGGAACCATGTATGTTCAAAGAAGAAAGCAAGAGACAGATGAGGATGTGAACTGTCTGTATCACAGTATTACCAGGGTTGGAAGGGATCTAATAAATCATCAAGTCCAACCCATACCACAGAGTCTGCTTTATACCTGCGTCTTCTCCTCAGCGAGACACCACTGACCCAATCAAAGCAGTAAAACAAAAGGAGAGGATGAAATACTGTTTAACAAAAACAGCTCCAGCAGAAACAAAGAAGGAAGAGTAATGCAGGTAAAGAACAAGACATATTCAAAATGATTATATGAAATATTAATTCTAGGAAAACACAATTCCTCTATTTTGGGATTTAAACACTATATTTCTGAAACCCAGGAGCCTACAGTAACTCTTTAACTAAATATTAAATAAAAATAACAGCAAAAATCTATTTCTACTCTTTTATTAAACCTTTGCATCTTTGGATACCAACGTGCAATTTTTCCCTGATTGAACCAGCTGCTGGTATAGAGCCATTGTTGAGATTGCTCAGCTGAAGCTCTAGAACATCCACCTAATTTTCAGGTTATACAAAACCTACTCCATTTTATCACTCTCCATGATCAAGCACACTGTGAAGAAAGATGACGTCAGGTATGCCTGCAAGTACATGGTTCAGGCCTCTGCAATGTACAACTTAATTCCTCAACCCCAGTGTAAACCAGGGGCGAATAGCACCTCATCTGTAAGAGATGGCAAAGAAACCATTGTACAGCGAGCGATACTAACCGTGGAAAGGTAACTAGAAGCTTCAGTCTGTCACAAAGGCAATAATAAACAAACATTTGGGGTCATCTTTCATTTATCTATTAAGGACTTTCAGTACCTGTTTACAGGCATTGCCAACAAGATCCCAGCTCCTACACTTCTGAGAATTTCAGATTTTATTGCATTATTAAAAAAGCATACCTGCCTTCATCGTTACAGAGACAAGCTTAAACATGCAACTTTAATGTACCCCAAAGACATGAGGGAGAATGCAAAATAAAAAGGATATTTTGGATTCTTTTTTAGTTCATGTTTTAAGCAAAAACTCCTGATTATTGTACACTTAACGTAAGCAGCGCTGTATATTCAAAATGTCAGTAAAAAAAAATCTTTACCAGCAGGATCAACACAATGAGAATGAGGAATAAAAATTGTCCAGACAGAAGTGCCTTCTCTCCCCTTCGTGTGGTTTCTTACTGAGAAATAAAAATGTGCTTATTGCTCTCTATTGGGAAAAGCATATCAATTCCACCTTTATTTTATGAATATTTACTTAGCCGAATACCTAGTGCTGCTAATCCATATTTTATGAATATGCGTACGCACACACAGACAAATGATACATGGAAATTGTTTCCCTTATAACATAAAAGAACTTTTTTCTCTTGGAGAGCATCTGGGGCCTTTTTGAACAGGGAGAAGGAATAATCCTTGTCACCAGCAAAAAATATTCTGGGAGAAATCAGGATTCTGGGAAGTTTTTAAGACTATTTCTGAGACATGGATTATTTCTTGCTTTCCCAGCATATCTTTTGAGGCACAACAGGAAAAACCCTTTTCCTTTTGTCCTTGATTATGCCCTTACCTATGTTATCTTTTGTGAATAGTAATACATTCCATAAGGGCAGCTTTATTATTTTCAGAAGAATAAAAATGCTTTTCTATTAATGCACCCCCCATCACACGGTATTTTTCTGTCAGGTATTTGCCTTCACAAGGGTGTGGAGAAGAAGCATCAGAAGCATTTTCTGCTCACATAGGAGAGAATAACTCAATATGTGTGTTTCAGAAATAATTTCTCAGGGTCTTTAAATTCTATTTCAAATACCACTGCCTCAAGAGTAATAAATACACCAATGCCTAGGGACAAAGCACAGTGTTTAATCTTGATGTCAGAGGCTACACGGCTGTTAAACAAAAGAATCTCAGAATTTGTTTCTTTTCAGACACAAGGAGAGAAGAATTTTATTTAGGATAGTTTCTCGGACATGAAAGAATGAAGCAGTGTTGGCCAGTTTTGGCAATAAAGCCGTGTTAATGTATCACACATGAGGACAGGCAGACCTTACAAACAGTGATCAGCAGAAGGCAGGTCAGGCAGGGAGAATTGGTCTGTGCAGTGAGAGAGCTGTGTGTGCACAGACACCAGTGTGTTTACGTATTTGTTGACTCTGGTTCAGGAAAATACGAACCTCAGTAGTTCCTTTACAGAAGCCGGATTACTCAAGTATTGCAGTGCAACACTCAATAAGAAACTACATATGTTCTGCTTTGTTCAGCTCAACAAAACCATGCTGGATTTTAAATTGTTAAATCCTGTCTTATTTGTATTTATGTGTTCAACATTACCTTAATGTGAGCAATTTTTCCAGAGTATTGCTATGATTTATCCAACACATATCTTTGATGTTCATCTAGAGTGAGATTTCTCATCTTCAGAGGGAGAAGACTGTCTCAGAAGACAGAAGAGAATCACACACATTTTGGTTTGAAAGGTGTCTTTAGCAGTGTCAGTGTTTCATCCAGTCATCTAAGAAGACAACCTTTGTCTCAATAAACTACTAACACATTAACCACAGGTGTTCAAGGTATTCAAGAAGATGAAAACGCTACATTACAATTTAGTTTGAAAAAAACTAGTTTCCAGTGTAGAAGCACTAAATAATTTGCCTAATCGTATTTTGGGCACTGAACAAACTGTAGAATTCTTATTTCAACCCTACTTTTTCCAAGCCGCTGCATTAACTGTAGATAACTCACAATTTTGTACGGCAAAGGCAGTAGTGTCCAAGTCTGCTAGAAAAGATGGCCTGTAAGATCCCACACAACACCACTACACAATCAGTCATCCGTGATCTGTGTTCAGCCACCAAATTGGAAACCCTGGTGGTCTCCAGAAGATAAAGATGACAGCAACTAATTCATCTGGAAAAATCTGTATTGACGAAGCCCAAGAAACTTATTAAAGTTACAAAATGCGTCACAAGAAGAAATACTTCATTCTATTGGTTTGTTTTTAGAAGATAAAAATTTTTCCCTAAGTGAGGATGCATAATTACAGCACTTAGGCAACCAAACCTAAGAAGGACAAACGGATTAATGATGACGCTCCTAATGATTGACCACTACTCTCTGGCTTCTATCCTGCAGCCAATTCACGATCCACCTCACTACCCGATCATCCAGACCACACTGCTTCAGTTTACTGATGCCAAGATCTACATATGGAAGAAAGGAAAACCTCATTAAAATGGCCTTTTACTTTAGTAAAATAAAATCCAAGATTATAAACACTCCTCTGGAAGTCAGAGGTGGATGATAAATAACCTTTAGACTAAGGACAAATTGTAGACTGTGAATAATCCAGTAAAACATCATGCAGCACAAGGTATTTTTTTACTGGGTAGTATCACTACTATCACAGGATCAGCTTCTGCAGCCAGTCCAGAAGAATCACAGAATCTTTCAGGCTGGAAAAGACCCCTGGGATCATTGAATCCAACCATTAATACTACTGTACCAAGTTCACTACTAAACCATATCCCCTGACACCACATCTAAACAGCCTTTAAACACATGCAGGGATGGTGCATCTCTGGGCTGCCTGTTCCAATCCCTGACTACTTTTCCACTAAAAATATTTTTCCTAATATCCAGCCTAACTCTCCCCTGCTGCAGCATGAGGCCATTCCCTCTTGTTCTATCACTAATGACTTGTGAGAAGAAACCAGCCCCCACTTCTCTACAGTGCCCTTCAGGTAGCTGTAAAGGTTGATACAGTCCCCCCTCAGCCTCCTATTGCTCAGGCTAAACAGTCCCATCTCCTTCAGCCACTCCTCACCAGATTTGTTGCCTAGGCCCTTCACCAGCTTCATTGCCCTTCTTTGCATCAATTTCAGCCCCTCGATCTCCTTGAACTGAGGTGCCCAAAACTGAACCCAGTATTCAAGGTGAGGCATCACCAGTGCCCAGTACAGGGGGACAAACATTTCCCTACTTCTGCTGGCCACACTATTGCTGATACAAGCCAGGATACCATTTGGCTTCTTGGCCACCTGGGCACAATGCTGCCTCATATTCAGCCACTTGTTGACCAGCAACCACAGTTAACTTTCTGCCAGACAAATTTCCAGCCACACTTTCCCAGGCCTGTAGCATTGCAGGGGGTTGTTGTGGTGCACGTGCAGGACCCAACACTTATCCTTGTTGAAGCTCATATCATTAACCTTGGCCTAATGATCCAGTCTAAGTCTCTCTGCAGAGCTTCCCTACTTTCAAACAGATCAACTCCCATCCAACTTGGTATCACTTGCCAATTTACTAATCGTGCATCCTATTTCCTCATCAAGATCACTGATAAAAGATGTTAAACAGAAATAGTCCTAATACTGAACCCTCAGGGACACCACTTGTGACTGGCTACCAGTTGGATTTAACTCCATACAGAACTGAAAATTATTAAAACCTGAAAGCTACAGCTTCAGCAATGATAACAATAAAGACAAATACTATTTGAGCAAAGGATTTCACTGAACTCCTGCAGAAAATCTGCAGAAGGGACTAACATCACAGCACTGCATCCACAATGCTCCAGAGCCCTTGGAGCTAACCTGTGCTTCTTTGCTGCTTTCAGTCCCACACAGTGCAGTTACGCCCTGAGCAGTACAAGGAACAGAAATCTTGTAAATAATCCCTTGCCTTTTCTCTGTTGTAAACTCTACACACTCTGTCCTCTGAGGCTGTTTGACAAGAGAGCACCTACCAGGCCCCTCTGAATGTCTCTGGCTTCCAAAACCTTTCCCCAGCATGGAGGAGAGAACTGTAACCTTTAAATGTGTTTATTCCCACCCCTCCTCACTTAACCCTGCCTGGCAGCACCCCAGGCAGCACAGGAATCTGTATATGCCTGGAGACATTTGGAAAAGCAGCACATAGAGAGCTCCCTGCTGCTTGGGCTGGACCTGGACACCCATGCACATTTCAACTGTACAAAGGAAGTTCAAGCCCTGCTGTACCAAGGCCAGCCAGAGGCAAGTTGCTCCTGCCCTATAGGGTACCTGGTCCGCTATTCCCAGCTTGTCTATGCCTCTTTTTCTCCTACACTTAGATTTTCTCTGCAGCAACTGACACATGACACTGTGAGCCAGTTTACCCACCCGTAGTGCCTCCCCACATGTTTTATGCGACCAACAATCAACCAAAGAAGAAGGCTGTACTGGAATGGATAATAAACACAGAATCATTTGTCCTGCTCCAGATCCAAGGCAGCTACTGATCTGGAGAAAAAAGATACCACCCTATACAAGGGCTCTATAAATATCTCTGCTGGTGGTTTCTAGCTTCCTTTGAAGTGTCAAGCATTTGACGTTACCAGAGATTCCTCTGCATTAGGCAGACAGATATGATATAGCATGTTAATCCCAAGAGGCAGACTGCTGTATCTCCTCCTGGCACCCACTAAAACTCGGCAAAAACAAGTGAAGTTAAAGCAAACTCCTTTGAAGATGGTTATTGTCACTTCACCCATTTAGAAAAAATGGTGTTACAGCCAAATACTGTATTGCTGGAATCGGCAGGACAGCCTATGACATCGGCCGCTTGCCCCTCATCCATAAGGTTGTGACTTGTTCATAGAAGGCCACCAGGTTGGCCAGGCAGGATTTGCCCTTGGTGAAGCCATGCTGATTGTACCTAATCACCTCGCCGCTATTCTCCTGTTTCAGTAGCGCCTCCCTCCAGGAAGATCTGCTCCGTGATCTTACACGGCACAAAGGTGAGACTGACTGGTCTGTAGTTCCCTGATTCTTCCTTCCTACTCTTTTTGAAAACAGGAGTTATGTTTCCCCTTTTCCAGTCAGTGGGGACTTCACCAGACTGCCATGACTTTTGGAATATAATAGAGAGTGGTTTAGCAACCTCATCTGCCAGTTAAAAAGTAGCCAGGGGAAGGGACAAGGAAACAGCTCGTGAACCAGTCATTCCTCACTGCGGTTCCAGCACACTTTCCTAGAGTTGCTGTAACACAGCATGCTGGGAAGGGGGCCAAAAAGCTCCTTCCACACCTAACCCCACCGACACCCACAAACACAAGCAAAGAACACAGCACCCCAGCAGAGGTCTTCTGAAGTAGAGTGTGTGTGATTCATGTGTGTCTGACCATATGTATTTGTAGAAAATATATATCACAGCTTTGTGCTACAACTGCAAACGAAAAATCTGAGGGGATTTAGACTTGTCATTGCCATACTGAAAGCACAACTTTGATTATGAAACAAATAATATAAAGCCTTTTTCCCTTTTTTCCTTGAGGTATGAAAAAAGCACTGAAGCCCATATCTGCATAGGTGTTTCTGTCTTCTGTATGTCATTTAACTCCCGTTGAAGTCGGTACTTAACTGCCTTGGAGAAGCTGACATTTAGGTTTTATCTAGACAATTTTTGAAAATACCTTCAGCTCCCCGGGAAGCAAAGGAACAAACACTGGTGGTGTCTGTTAAAGATGGAGAATATTTGAGGAAGTCATGAATAATGAGACACAGTCAAGCCTTGAGCAAGTTCTGCAGAATTATGCCCTTTTAAGACAGCAAGAGCAGTTTAAGTAGTACAATGATACAATCAAACTAGACTAGAAAAAGAAAATAATGAAAGGTGAGCTCAGATTATTTAAAATTTACCTTGACTGTGCATATTTTGATTTGGGCTAACCACAGCTATCTGCCAAATCTTATGGTTTTAATTATATAGTACATTCTTTTAGTTATCACTACTTTATTTACTTTATCTATAGAAACAAAAAACAATATAGGACTTGAAATGTCATAGAACAATTCTGAAGGCTGTTACAAGCTGTTTTTAAATGCTTCCATACTCTAATTTCATTTTATGAATAATTTGTGACAATTTATCAGCTCTATTTTGCTTGGGATTTATTTAAAAAAACATTAAGCACCAACTTTGTTTCAGTGTTGGATGCATCTAGGTCTGTCAACTTGCATGCAGTTGAGTATCTATGACCTCCTGTCCTTCAGTGTCCATGTTACTAGTGAAGTTCAACGTAATCAGCCAACTTCAAAACACAGAGTTCCTACAAGACAGACAATTCTCTCTCCTTCTCCTCATCTTTCACTGAAAATTGCTATTTACTACAGAATATTTCATGTTATGGTAATATGTGTTATATGGGAAGAAAGAAGGAAACAAGCTCTAGCCATCACATGAAATGCATGCACCAGTTAATTGGACATTCCCCACCACCCAATAAAAAACCCCCAGCCTTATTTTCTTCAGAGAGATGAGCTATTTCTTGGGTTTTTTACCTCAAACATGCAAAGTTCTTCTGACAATCAAAACATTCCCCAAAACTTCCTTCCATGAGCAAATTGCCAACGCAGAGGGAAGTACACCACGGCATACTCTGGTGCAAATTTCCAGCCTTGTCCACAGCACCAGGCTTGGCAATATAATGGCTAAAGTTGGTATCAATTTCATGTATTAATTTCTAACATGGTCTACGTTGTTATACAGAAACAACTAAAGAAGGGGTTTTCTTTTTTTTTTTTCTAGCAGGTGTTCACAAGCGAGAAGAATTGCCACAAAAAACAAACAAAAGCACCAGTTTCCCATGGCTGAAAGTTATTTCATATAGGATTTATCAAACAGATCCTTCACGTTAGGGGAGACAACAAGTCCTTGTGAATGGATCAGTAAGCTCATTCAAACAACTTCTACACATGTTAAATTTTAGAAAACAAGAGCCTATGCAGAACACACTAATACAGTTTTACTTCACAAAATACACTCCAGAGCAAAATCCTCTGATACTGTTTTTATTAAACCCACAGCACTAGCAATCACTGCCAATAAATGATGCTGATCTGAAAGCTCTGGCTGTATGAAGCAGCACCTTCAGAGAAGAGGAATTTTTATTACTGAAAAATTGCTACAAAACCTTGTGAAGTTAAAAAAAGAAAGCTGTATAGCTTCTTAGGGAGAGCACTCCTAATCCTGCTGAGGAACATTAATCTGTGCAGCTGAACTATCCACACAAGGCTGGTAAAATATTTGACTAAATTCTCACAGTAAGTTCTATATTCCTACACAAAACTCTTTGGTAAACTGTTCTTAATGTTAACCAGGTGTCCAAAAGCAGATGAAAACCCTTCTGAGGAGTCCTTTTAATATAACAGTTTAAAAGTAAATAATCATTTTGAAGTACAAAATAAAAAGGGGTTTGGGTTGGTTTTTTTTTTCCCCACAAGTGTTGCTCAGTGCTGCTTCCAAGCTGCAGTGAATTAGGAAGTTGGGGCTGGGGAGTGTTGCAGTTGTACTGAGAAATAAAAGTAGATTCATTGCATTGATGGGACTGTACTTTGAAAAGAGGTTCATGATTTAAGAGATTCATGAACTACAGAAGTAACTGGGTGGCAGGGAGAAGGTTTTTGGTTGTCTGGGATTTATTTCTTTAGCAGACCTTAAATGCACATGTGCTCTTTTGAACTATGAAAACTAATACTTGGGGTGTCAGATTCAGAGAAGTAGTACAGCTCTCAAAATCTAGGATTATGTAGAACAAAACAGTAAGCACAAATAACAAATAAGTCTGCCTTCAAGCCCACCCACAGACAGGCAGAATGCAGAAGCCTCATGTATTCAAAGCACTGAGGAACAAGTTCCCTAATGGACATCAGATAACTCACCAACTATGCCCTTGCAACACAAGGCTGGCAGGCAGAGAGGAGGGCTGGCCATGATGCCCACAGCTGTTGCCCCACCTTAATTCTTTATGGAATATGCACTGGGAGCTCCTCACAAACATTGCCTCTTCCCAGTCCAACCGGACAGTAGCTCCTTCAGCACAACCTCAACATTTGTGCAATTGCTCCATAAATGGAATAATCTGTATAATCTGTGCTTCAGATGTTTCTGCAAACACCTCCCCTTGCTGATTTCCAACTTCTTAACTGACAGGCCTCCTAATTGGGCTTTTCTAAAGATTGTTTTTCCTAATTTGGTATAATACAGAGAGAAAAGTAACTGTATTGCTATCTATGCTTTATTTACAGATAATATTTTCATGTGTGTAAGCATCCAGCCAGAATAAATATGGTTTCCAATTCTAAGCAGGGATGCTTTTTTCTTGTTCACTGGCTTACTTATGGCTATACAATTTAATTAACATTTCTGTAGCATCTAGTTTGCCAGATAATGACTTCTTTCCTCAACTTTGCTTTTCACAAACACCATGTAATAAATCACAAGGGAAAAATCTTTATTTTTAATATTTCCATTTATGTATTTAATGAACATTATTGAGTTTTTGCCAAGTACTTATTGGAAAACTTAGAATAAATATCTGTGAACTACTATTTCATTTGTGTCTGTGAGGATGAAATGTTCTGCTGACACCAGAAATTTAATAATAATTAGCTCCTTTATTAGAAATCGGCTCTTCATTTTCAGTTACATTGTAAAACTCTGAGTTTTAAACTTAACTGTAAAATCAAAAGCTTTTTTTTTTTTAATTGAAGCTGTTCCATCCTTTGAATGTAAGTTTTAAGTAAATCTCCAAAAACACAGACTGCAGAGAATCAAGCCATGCTTAGTACTAGTTACTAGTATTGAACATGGAGTTTTCAGAGAGAAGTAAAAGCCTGTCCTCCTGAACTGCCTTAGTTCTGCCTGCAGTTCCTCAAACAAAATAGTGTGCTGATGAATCTGTTGCATTTTTTATGGGTCTTTTCAATACCTTATTACTGGAAAGCCCTAGCTGACCCCTGAAAAGTGCCCCAGTGGTCCTATCACCTCTCCCTTTGTTAAGGATTCAACTGTCCTCTAACATTTGTTCTCATTTATTAACCTGCCTCTCTAAAGGAGTTGTTCATCTCCCATTTGAGGATATGCATATTTCAGCTTTAGTTCCCCGAAATCAAGAAAAAGTGTCAGTTGAAACATCAGAACTTTTACTATACACACCCCCATTTTTTTCTGTCATACAGCCATGGAACAATTACTGTCATTAAGTTTGCAGGGGTATATTGAGTGACAAAATGGGATCTGCTTTATTGCAGAGCTCTAAGGTAGGGCATCGATTGTTTAATTATGAAACACAACAAGCCTTCTTTAGAAAAAAATGACTTTTTCAAGAAGCTGTGTTATCCTCAGAGTATTTCATCAGTAGGGTGAAACAGTACTCAATATTTAGAAGTAGTATTTCTGCATGCTGATAGTTTGACAGGATCAGGTCCATTAAAATAGAGCTTTTAGTGCACAGTTCTTTATGTCTGTGTGTAAACTACCATAGTTATCTGAAGTTTTCACACTTATAACGTATCTGAAGCATCAATTATAAATCAAAGCATTCAACGTTCAGTAGGTTTCAAATTATGAATGCTCTTGATCATATTTCATCTTACAGCTCCGTTGACAAACTATAAGACAAAAGATTTTTTTTTAAAGCCTAATCTTTACTAAATAATTGGGTATGTAATTGTTATGTTTTTGTATTTATGAAAAGGAACAGTGTATTTTCATTCTGAATTCTTAGGCTAAGAGGATTTTTAGGCTAAGGGAACAAAAAAAAAAAGAGACCAAACAAAAACCCCATATTGAGACCACATTGCACACTTCATTGTAAACAAAGGACACAATATTCACAGAATTATTGGAGAAGAAAGTTAAATGTAGCCACGTAAGGCATACAAACAAAGCTACAGTGTGGTTACATTGCATAAACATAATCTTGTATCAGAAGCACTTTAAATAAGTTAACTACAATTTGGCCAGTACCAGTGCTACACTAACTAGTCCTAACTAGTGCTTTAGGAAGCAATATCTGTTTGGTTTTTTGGCAATTAAAACTTTCTGGATTCAAGAGGTGACTATTGACTGTGGCTAAGCAGTAGAGCAATATTTATATAGGTGAAAAATAAAGTTCGATACTGTGGAAAACAAATGCCAGTGCTGGGTGGAAGTCTGTGCACGTACACATACCCTTTTGCTTGAAGTCATGGCAGTTGTTTCCCTATCTCAGAACTGTTCTGTACCCCCCTGCGATACTTCACATCATACCAGACCCAGGATTAAGACCCAGTGTGAAATACTATGCTCTCTTCCGCAACGAGAAACGACAGAAATTGTGGCATAGTCCTGTAACAAAGAACTCCTCTGCAGGAGCAGAACAAGCAAGCTGAATCATAAGAAACATGTTCTTCAAAGGTAGAGCAAAGACTGTACCACTCACATCAAGGATGTTCATTCCTGTTCTTGACCAACACAAATTAACTCCAAAACTCTTAATCTCTGCACTAAGACAAATCGTGACTATTTCCCAAGAAACCTCATCCTCTTTTCTGGTCTGCTTTGCTCCCATTAGTTCATTATTTTTGGCCAGAGTGATGCTTTTATCAAAGGGTTCCCTGTTTTTCAGGGAGAGGTAACCACGAAAATTGCTATATACGCTGTTCTCAGCTATGGAAGTCTGAGGTAAGAATCCCTGTTTACTGAACTAAGTGGACTGCCTGCCACTGATCTCAACAGATAAAGGACTTGACCTTTTATGTGCATGTTTTTGCTCCCAAAGGAAAGCCAGAAATGGCTGGAAAATAATGATTTATGTTATCAAGACCTAGTGTAGGCCGTTTTTTCACTAACACCCCCTTTTTTTCCTTTCCTGATAGCCTGATATCTTTCTATATATGTAGGCAGCTCTTTAATTTGAACGCAGAACCGTCTAGGATTTCTGGAATAGAGAAACAGGCACAAATCACATCCTCTTTTTAGTCTAGAGCTCTCCTGTGGGGTGAACAGCAAGAATAGTATGGCAGACTTGATAATCTAGTTCCTGTTTGTTGTTTTCTGGAAGATTGTGCAAACACAGAGATGTAACTATATATAGCAGCAGGGGTTTACCTAGGTAAAACTGGTATCTCCTAGTGGCACATCTCGACAGCAGCACTTCATAAAAACTAAGTACTCAACTTCACAACCCTTTTTAATGTAATGCCAGAAGTGTATTTATCTATGGGACTGCATATAGGGTTCTGCTAAAGTGCACACCACCATACCATATTAAAAAAAGAAAAGACATTTGCAAGTATAGTTCAGTATTCTCCAGGTTAACAGGCATTTTTATCACATTTCTCAGTTTAGCCACGCTTATTTCTTCAGTGCATTAAAACCAAGATTCAAAAGACCTCACAGAATAAGAGTTTGAAAATAAAATGTGTTTAAAAGCTTGCTGTTCTGCTGACGTCATGTACATGCAAACAACCTGTTCAGCTCCCTCAGAGCTGTTTGTTTCTTCCACGCATATAGAAACTTTTGAAGGCACACAGCTTTTGGTGGCAAAGTGACTATGTTCACCATGAACAGGAAATAACTTTAAAACATGAAAGGCCTCATTCATTTCAAGACTGATAACTCGTGGTAAATTATTATCCCCTCGAGTGCCAATATACTTAATTGTGATCATCAGACCTGTCTGAAGCTTCACATCACTTAGATCTGAGATAAGATCCAATAACCACTCTTTAAAACAAGTAGCAAAATTATAGATGGCTAAGTTTTACTTCACAAGTTAAAGAAAGTTGTGCCTGAAATATTTAAACAGAGCAAGAAGAAATTAAATATCCCTCTATTAAAAGACTGAATTTAAGTGAAATGCCACTAATTGGCTAACAGTCTTTCACTTTTCCTATACATTACATCCTTTAGATTAGGGTACCATTAATCTGACAATGTAACAATTCATAACAAGTGTAGTTAGGAGAAATCTACAGAAGGTTTTGCCAAGAAGGTACTACTTACCGAACCATTAAAGTTGTGAGAAGTGGGTATTTTATCTGTACTTTTCTACAACAAGACTCTTGGGATATATTAGACTAATGATTTAATAATCATTAAATCCTTAAAAGTATGGAGTCTTTAAAAAATGATGCTTATTGAACACATTACAGTGTTCAACAGTAACACTGTATTCTGAGTTCTTATTTCTGACAGAGCACTCATACTTGGGGAAATTCATAAGAAACTGAGTGCCCCACTTTAAGAAACACCTTTACTTTCATGAAACACTTTTCATGTATCATATGACACTTGAACATTGCATGGGTTACTTCAGACAGATCCTGAATGAGTTATACTAGAATAGAAGAAATAAAGGTCTAGCTTTCTTGCTTTCCTGCCCTTTCAACCACAGCCAAGCTGATCCCTGGCAGATTTGTTCCTAGACCTGCTGGAATACGGAGTGATCCCTGAACCTCTTGTACATCACTTCTGTCCAATTTTTTTTTCCCCTCCAGGTTCCCACTTAGTCCAAGACCCCCAGCAGCTGCAGCACTCAAAGTGTCCCTATTCTGAGTAGGTCCTCTGTTTGTTGACCCAGTAAGGCCCTGCTTGGAAATAAAATCTCACTAGTACCAAACAGAGGAGTTCTCTTGGGTGCCTCATATCAGTATATTCAAACACTTTAGGAAAATAATAAAGAATTAACCAGAGATAACATTCAGAGATTTTGGAAATAAAAAAAAATCAAAAAGCAAGTAAGCGAGCGCATTCCCTTCCTCCCCATACATTTTTAGTCCTGTTACCTCCCGTAGAAAGCTACTTGTGTTACACACTGTAGTGAGAAGAGCACCAAGGCAATATGCTCCCTCACCAAAATTGTGACAAGACACATGAATAACAAGTTAAATCCTGTTGATTTGGCACAGATGACAATTTTCAAGCCTAGGATTGAGATATAAAAATATATCATGTCTTGTATTTATGTAAGAAAGAATCTGCTGCTCATCTGTAATGGAAATGCATACAAAAGTTAGTGACCCTCTGAATCTCTGATGATGCCAGCATGTGATCTAGACATCCATTTAGTACAAGGAGCTGTGCCTAATTATTATGCACTCTTTAATTCCACACACAAGACTGATGCTGACAGAGTATAATAGTTTTAATTCATCAGCTGATCAGTGAAATAAAAAGCTGAATAAACATGCTGAACTGTTGACTATCTCTATAATGAAAATGTTTAATTCAGTCAGATTTGAAACTAAACCATCATTAGAAGTTTTGATAGCCCTAATGTCAGTAACAGACAAAAGTACAAGTAAGTTATGCTGAACAGGTCATCCCAGACACACATTTTAATTGTTCACGGTTCTCAGATGTATTTTTAAGTTCTACTCATATCTGAAGAGTGAATATGTCATTGCACCTTCCCAAAAGTATGGTGTGTGAACTCAAGGAATTGAGATCCATCATCATGACAATTCAGAGAAAATGGGCAAAAGTCAGCACTGGAGTAAATTCCTTCCCCATCCTCAAAACTATGTTGTGTATACAGATATATGCAAATGACAAGTTACTGGCTTGCAGCACATATATATTTGGAAGTTCAGGCTAGACATTACAAAAGACTTCCTCATTGAAAGGGTTGTCAGGCGCTGGAATGGGAAGAGGAGATGGTCAAATCTACATCCCTGGATGTGTTTAAAGTCATGGAGATCTGGAGCTTAGAGACATGGTTTAGTGGTGGGCTTGGGACAGTTAGGTTAATGGTTGGATGGTCTTTTGCAAACCAATGATTCTATGACTCTATACTGCAAGCCAGTACGTCCACTTAGTCAGTGATACTTTTCCTCTAATCTTTTCCTACTGCATTTTAAATTATATTAAGACTGGGAAATAATTGGTATTACGAAGAACAAGTGCAAAGTGTCTGAAAAGTGGGAAAGGGGGAGGAGAGGGGGGTTTATAAATGAATTAACAGCTTCAGTAATCTTTACGTGCAGAATTCAGTTGCCTATAACTGGACCTCTTGTTGCAGTTATGCAGCAAACAAGGACCAGTCAAGTTATCAGTGCTGTATCACAGACCAGTGAATGGACAAGTTTACTACATGCAAGTTTACAAAAACCTCTGGTTCTCCCCCAAGGTCTGTTTGTATATGAGTAGTCAGGGAACACAATGTCTGATGTTGTAACTCCACTGTCTAAACACATCTTGATAGAAGTCGTGAAATGCATCACTACCCTCAGAATGTAGATATAACTTCAGCACAGTAATTAAAACCTAAAAGATTCATGCACAAATGTTAACCAAATAATGAAATACCACACACGCAACTGTGAAACCAGACCTTTACACATTTGAAGGTCATCTACATAATTAGCCCTCAAATGTTTTAACTCAGCCAAGATAAAGATTGTGGGATCAGGCTGAGGAGATAAGGTTTCATTATTGCTTTTTAGTTCCACAACCCCAAATAATATATCTGACTATTCACTGTTGTTTTACAGCTGCAAACTTAGACTGAGTTCCTGTGACACTACATGCACACAAGCGAAAGTGAAATGCAGATTCACAGCTCAAAAAAATCTTCAAATTATTTCTGCATTATACAGCCGGGGCAACATATGACAGTTTATACCTTTCACTAGGATTTAGCAGACACAAATCTATCATTTGGATACAGAACAAGTAATTCTGCTTTCTCCTTAATCTCAAGATTTCAGGATGAGAAAGATATGAAAATAATAAAAATCACACTTTCCTTACCGTTGCTGCCTTCAAATATGACCAAAGTTGCTGAACAAGTTGGATGCATAGATTGAAAACAGCAGGAGGTAGCATGCTCTTTCAGCCATTTGGGTGCATAGAAGGCTCAAATTAAAATGCCAAGATTTGAACATTCTAAATGAATTAGATCCTCAACAGGAAGACTCAAGTTACTAGAAAAATAGATATAAAACTGAACCGCCTCGTAGACATTAGATTTATATTTTACTGCCAATGAAGTCCCACATTAAAACAGCTGGTGGGGCAGAGCCAATTCCCATGGATCATGAATCTGTTGGTTTTGAATACTGTGCAATGTTTGCCTTGATACTACAACCAACGCTAGCGCTATGGTAACTTGTAATTGAAGCAAATTTGGAATTGCACTGATTTCCATGCTAGTTGCTTTGAGAATTAATGTGGT
Organism: Phoeniculus purpureus; assembly: GCA_028565055.1. Taxonomy (NCBI): domain Eukaryota; kingdom Metazoa; phylum Chordata; class Aves; order Bucerotiformes; family Phoeniculidae; genus Phoeniculus; species Phoeniculus purpureus. The sequence goes on along the minus strand of JAOXOE010000405.1, from coordinate 3,446,574 downwards.
AATGAGGAAAAACTGAATTTTAAAACATTAGGGTTATTTTTGGCTTTTATGAATACATGTTGACCCTAGCAGGACTATCGACATTGAACATTAAATAGCAGCTGAAAAGTTTTTGTTACTGAAGTCAAATGAATACAAGTTTGTGAGACTTCAAATCAAACCATAATCCTGACTGATTAACATAGGTAGCATTAAATCTTTATGAAAGGTCAAGGATTGTTATTTATACCACTTATTTACTCTTAAACATTTTGATTATCTGTACTAATATACAACACGAAACTTCTCTCTTCTCCCAGGCAACTAGCAACAGCATGAGGAGGCAGGGGCTGAAGCTGCACCAGGGGAGGGTTAGTTTGGATGTTAGGAAGCCCTTCCTCACAGAAAGGGTTATCAGACCTTGGGATGGAGTGCCTAGGGCAGTGGTGGAGTCCCCATCCCTGGAGGTGTTTAAGGAAAGACTTAATGCCATGGTCTAGGTGACTGTGGTGATATCAGATCATAGGCTGGGCTTGATGATCTTAGAGGTCTTTTCCAGCCTCAATAATTCTTTGATTCTGGAATACACAAGATTTCAATATTTGACAAGCATTCACTGGATGCTAGGTTTAGCAGAGGGCATGGATTAAACAGAATGAACAGTCTGCATCACAGAAGTGTTATATTTTAACAGATTGTGTTTACCTTGTTTAGTTAGGGAAGAAGAGAATTACCACTTAAAAGGCAATGGCTTGGACACTCTGTACTTCACCAATTTAAAAAAACATGTAAAAAACAATTTTTATTCAAAAGGAGTGTGCAAATGCCAAGAACAGGTAATGCAAGACTTCAGGCAATGAGGGGATAGGATCATTGCTGTATCTTTCTGTAGTGGTGATGTGCACCTCTAGCAGAATTATCACATATCCCAGGACTGATGTGAGTGGTCCATAAAACAGACCATAAAGCCCTTTTCTTCCTTCATACTCCTCCTAATTACAGAATCACAGAACGTTAGGGATTGAAAGGGACCTCAAAAGATCATCTAGTCCAAACCCCCTACCAGGGCAGAATCATCTAGATCCAGTAGCACAGGAACATGTTCAGGCGGGTTTTAAATATCTCCAGTGAAGGAGACTCCACAACCCCCATGGGCAGCCCGTTCCAGTGCGCTGTCACTCACTGTAAAGAAGTTCCTTCTCATATTTTTGTGGAACCTGCTCTATTCCAGCTGACACCTGTTGACCCTTGCCCTGTCATTGGTTGCCACTGAAGAGTCTAGCTCCATCCTCCTGACACTTGCCCTAACTTTCTTGCTTATCTTGCCTACCTGTTTGTAATTTCATTTCAGACTTCTACTGATTTAATGTCTTACAAATGATATTGCCCTTCACATCCAATCACAACATCAGCTCAAGTTTCAGACCACAGTAATGAATTATTCTTCTGGGAAAAGAAAAAGCAGGAGATCTGTTTCTGCAGCTAAGCCCTGAGCAGCCTTGTTTACCAATGTCATTGATGACAAACTTGGTAATTCCATTTCTTCATAAATATTTGAATGTTGCATTTTGCTAGGTAGATATCTGCTCATTTGATCTAACGGCTGTCCTTTCGAAAATGTCATAGAGAGCCATTAGTATATCTGTGCCAGTGTTAAATGGTTAGACATAAATGGTGATTGCTGAGAACAATATCCTTTGCCCACAGCACAGTGATGTAAGGGTTGGATAATTTTATTACCTTTAATAGCATTTGCAGCTATGCAAGCTAAGCCAATGACATGGGTAATCAAATCTCAGGCTTATAAGATGACCACCTGTGGCTATTAGGAAAGGAATCCCCACTATCTTAGGCTCAGGCTCAATGCTGCATAACCAATAGTCTGTAATTTCAGAGAGGGCAAAGAGACAGGGAAGAGGCTTGAGAAATTTGCTCTAGATGGCAGACAAATTTCTTTTTCATCAGAATTAATCTTAACCACTGTTCAATTCACAGAGATCTTAAATGCAAAGTATGGGAAACTTTTGAAATCTCCCTGTTGCCCCCTGCATCTTCCACACCACTGAGTCTACTGCTTTGGTAGTAGACTTACTACCAAAATGTGCCACACTGCCAGGAAAGGTAAAGGTGACTCTGTGAACTCTGAGTGAGCTTCTCTCCACTCTGTTCTGGGACTGCAAATATTTGGAAGAGCCCAATTTTCTATTGGAAATGGTTGTCTCAGTGCCACTGCTGGCTGCCTTCCCTGGAAGAAGCGTCACAAATGAGGTGTGATGAGCTTTAAGGCATGTGTTCTATTTGCTTATTAAGATTGCCTCATTTCCTTAATTATAGCCTAATTGTGCAGGCTGACCAGAATTTAACTGGGTATAAAGAGAAAATAGTGAACTCAGTAAAGCAAGGTTTGTAGGTAATTTCCAAAACACAGCCTTTCCTTCCTACTTAACCTACTGCAGTTTTGTGGTCTCAACTCTGTAGACTTAAGCTGCTGCTTGAATGTGGCATAGTGCAGGAAAGATGTGCTGCACTTCTGCAGCGCCTCAAAATAAGCAGGAAAGTTGCAAATTCAGTGTGGTTTTATACCTCTGTTGAAGCTGAGTAAACACACTGCAGATTACATAATGAATATATTAAAAGATAAAGCACAACTTTAGTCCTGAACTACCATGTGTTTGAGGCAAGATCTGTTCCGTGACAGCTACCATGGCTACTAAAACCTAAACTTTAAATCCACAGATCTGCTAAAAGAGATAAACAACAAAGTATTGTTCAGACAGCTGAGCAAGAAATGTGTCCTATGTGAAATTAGCAGGTAACTTTTCTTTTCATGATGTACTCGCTTCCAAGAACACTGCATTGCAGAAAGCATTTAGCTTGTCATGTTCTTCTATTATTTTATTTTACACTTCATTCGTTTCTATTACATAGCCTTGCACTTTATTATTAGGGCGTTCTGTTGTTGCAAACAGGCATGCTGAATTCTCATCCCATTATTCCAGTGGAAATTTTTTGTCAGCCTTTAAACTCAAATGAATGAATGTGATACTCAACAGTTTTAATAATGCGTGTTGACTCCTGGGTATTCATGGCCTTTAGATGTCTAAAAATAATAATGCTTTTCTATGAAAAATGAATATTGATTAATGAACTGTAATTTTTTTTAAACAGCAGTCAAGCCAGAAGCTACACTTGTCATGTAATTTGTTATAAATCTCAGAATGTATAGATCAAGCAAAGCCATACCAAGCAAATTGAATTTTTCTACAGCGAAATGCATCCCTATCATAACAATACATCTTCAATTGTCCTCAACGATGGAGGGCAAATACTTAAATACTAAAATAACCAAGCAACAAAACCAAACTATTTTTCCTGGCATATACTTAAAACATTTACTCATTAATAATTACCAGAACAATTTCAGCAATATTGTAACCATCTGTGAAAACAAGATTCTACCTAAGCTAATATCCTGAAGAGATAAGAATACCTTTATTTTCCAGAGCTATTACTGGAAAATATTAAGCTTTCTCTAGAGCTGAAGATGTGCACATTGTTAATTATTTGCAAATTTTTTTTTTCAAGCAAAATACTGACTACATCGTCATTACAGTAACTCATACTAAGCACAACATCATACTAGCTACCGAGAAGAAAATTAATTCTATCCCAGCCAAAATCAGGACATAAATCAAGATAATCCACTGCTAAGCCAGCAAGACCTTTAGTATCCTCACATTTGATTGGAAAGCCAATTGAAGGTTTCAAATGGATGAAATATGTACCATTCATGTGCTGAAAGAAACAATGAAAGGAAATCAACTTCACTATGTACAAAACAAATAACAGAAGCAGTAGGATAGTTACCATAACAGAATCACAGAATCATTAAAGTTGGAGGATACCTCCAGAATCTTCACACCCAACTGTCAACCATCAACCCTACCCCATCTCATCCACTAAACCGTGTTTCCAAGTGCCAGTGTTTCCAAGTGTGTTTAATACCTCCAGGGATGGTCACTCCACCACTCTCCTGGGCAGCCTGTTCCAATACTTGGCCACTGTCAGTGAAGCAAATTTTCCTGATGTCAAATCTGAACCTCCCTTGGCACACCTTAAGGCCATTTCCTCTTGTCCTGTCACTAGTGACTTGGGAGAACAGTCCTCACCTCTCTGCAACCTCCTTTTAAATAATTGTAAGGGGTGATAAGTTCTCTCTCTCAGCCTCCTTTTCTCCAGACTAAACAACGCCAGCTTCCTCAGCTGCTCTTTATAAGATCTGCCTTCCAGGACCTTCACCAGCTTCATTGCTCTTTTTTTGGACCCACTCAAGCACTTCTCTATTGAGGTGCCCAAAGCTGAACTCAGTATTCAAGGATGTATTAGCAAATGTTACACTCTTGTAAATTAAACACAGTATGAACATTTCAACAATAAAAAAAAATATAAATACACACTGTCTAAATTTTAATCATCAAACCAAAGGATTTCTTTTGAGTTTGAAGCATGTAATCTAGTGATACGACAAGGGGCAATGGGTGTAAGCTGGAACATATAAATAACAGGTTCCATATAAATATCTGAAGGAACTTCTTCACAATGAGGGTGATGGAGCACTGGAACAGGCTGCCCAGAGGGATTGTGGAGTCTCCTTCACTGGAGACATTTAAAACCCACCTGGACATGTTCCTGTGCAACTTGGTCTAGGTGATCCTGTTCTGGCAGGGAGATTGGACTAGAAGATCTTTCAAGGTCCCTTCCAATTTCTAATGTTCTGTGATTCAGAGGATCATAGAACATTCAGGTGCAGTGCCAGGTAGCACACACTTCTTTGACTGACTCACATACTGCCAGCACATTCACCTCAAAAGACACCTAAAACCTTCTCCCCCTATCACCCCAACCTGCATATTATTATGAGTTCCCCCAGTTGGAATGACTGCTCCCAAAGTGAAAGGAACTAGGGAACCACTTTTTTTCTTTAAGAAAAACCATAACCATTTTAACGCTGCTTTATATGTATTTGATTAACCGTAACATTAAGGTCTAGTGCCATGAATCCCATAATACTCAAAACCACTAAAGGTGACAGACTCTTGATATATCTTGCTCCTTTCATCTCTCTCCACAAAATTTAACTTTTTTCACCATACCTACAAGATCTAGTAATAGCAGGTGTAATAAATAATCTGCACGTACGCATTGGGAGTTTTACTTAGTGGCTTTTAGGAAAGCTGTCTTGTCTTCTGTACTGAAATGCTCTCAGGGAAGAAGTCTGTCTTCTCACTATGTGTCACATAAAATTTTTCTTCAATCACACATATCATAATTTTTTCAATTTTCTTTCAAAACTCCTGAAAATCGCTTGATTCAGAGACAATCTAAGTTACCTGTTACTGGAAAAATAACTTCCTTTAACAACCTGTAAAATCCAGGCATTTCCACCAGTCTGAGGTATTTCCATATAGACAGAAGAAAGTGGTGTTTGTTTAGACGAAAAAGGACACAGTGATTTTTGTCTGGAAAGCATAAAAACCTATTTTTGCAGTAATGCAGTCTACATCTGCACCTCTTAATTATGAAGGTTTAGACAAAGGGTTACTTGTTTTCACTCATCAGATCCATGACAGAAGGGTCACTAATAATGGAAGTCATTTTCATGCAGCAACTAAGACACGGCACTCCTTAAATTGTGGAGTAAGTCAAGCCAGCTCTTCCTAATGATCTGTTTGTAAATCAAATTTGCTCTTTCTAGTGTGTCTCTTGTAGTACTCAGGAGAATCATTTATGAGTCCAAAAATACAGTTTTTCTTTAACATGTTTCAGTTTCACAGAAGCAGACATAATAAAGTTTATTTTCAAGGAGCCACACCAGTTCACAAAACAAAAACCAAACATATAAATTGTATTTACACAAATCAGCCTAATTAATATACATATATTGACAGTACAAAATATGACTTTATGAGGAAGTTGTGATTGGAATCAACCACCAAAATCCTTTACAAATTTGCACTGCTGTTTTTCAGTCTCTGTTCTCTGCTTGTAAATGTGAAACAGTTTTCATTTTTGTGTATAAATATAATTGCATTTGGCTTCAGAAGAACATAGTTTTGCAACCCAAAATCAGATTGTGCCATAAGAGCATTTGCCATAAGTGTAAAAATGTAATTATAAATCTTCTCTAGAATACTAATGCGTTTGAGGAAAGTAAAATAATCTCGATTTCATAACCAAAAAGAATTTTTAAAAGTATCACAGAATCATCATGGCTGGAAAGGACCTCCAGGGTCATCAAGTCATCAACCTTTATCCTATTATCTAGCTGCTAGACCATATCCCTAAGCGCCACGTCCACTTGCTCCTTAAACATCTCCAGGAATGGTGACACCACCAACTCCCTGGGCAATCTATTCAGTACCTAACCACTCTCTCAGTAAAGAACTTCCTTCTAACATCCAATCTAAACCTCCCCTGACACAACTTGAAATTATTTAGCAATTGAAACTACTTTGGAAATAAAGAATTCTATAGCTGGGGAAACACTAGACGCTTTCCAGCAGGAAAAAGTGGAATAGTCAGATATCCCAAAAAACCCCAGAAATTGCACCATCATTTCACATGTCTAGTCAGTTTTGAAATAACATTGTCTTTGTTAAGATATATGTTAACTACCAGGTGTAGGAAGCCTCTTAGCACAAATCTGTCAGCATTTCCACACAAGTCAAGAAAAGGAGTGATTCCTATATGGGATTGTAATTGTAATTATGTAGTAATTTGCTCTTTGCAAATAGATCTAACTACTCTGATACCCTATTTTTGCAGTCTCCTCTGGCTTGTAAACTTTACATTTACTTTTGTTGGCTATGCCACTGACTGGAAAACACTCCTTAACACAGGACATGTGATTTGCCCTCTGCTAGTTTTTGCTTAGGAACATCAGTGTGCACTGGTATCAGAGACCTTCATGCTTCTTTTCTTTTAAGAGAAAAAGAAAGTCATTAGGGAGATCTGTAATCAGCTTTTGCTTCCCTACACTTCAATTTAGAGATTAACGCAGGAGATGCACCCTTCACAAAAATTCCTTACATATGCATCTTGTACTTGTGAAAATGGAATGTCTGCTCGTCTCCTAGCACGAGGGTACAAGGGGTGAAAACTCTGAAGCTCTTGGTGTAATCAAACACAGAGGAGAGGAAGAAAACAAAACATGGCCAGCTCAAGATTTAAAGGGCAGGAGAACACCATCAGCCAGCACAGCCTAGGATGAGACTGCCATGCTTGGAGTTCCTACACACACCTATCAAGAAAGGCATAAGGATGCTGTGTTTAGATGAGCAGATGGGCAGTCTACTAATACGTGCATAATGCAGTATAGAGAGTTTGACATGTTCTAGTAGGAAGGAAACAGAAGCTTGAAGCAAACTGCTGTATAAACAGCTTTTAAAGACAGCCAGCATGACTTCACTAAAACACTTCCTAATGACGTGGTTTCAAGATAAAGTACAATCTAAAGACTTAACATCATCAAACATAATAAGCAGAATGAAAACAGCTTCTAAAATAGTACACAATACCAAACAATCCTAAACCACATTCTTAATAATGGAAAAGTTTAGCCAGTAAAAAAAAATTGCTAAAATTTAATAAATTTGACAAATATGTTTAAATGAATGTAATTGAAAAATGGAAATTATGAAAATGGAAAATGTGAAGCTCTTTAGCATAGATTAAAAGTGTTTCCTTTCTTAGAGTTTTCATTCATGTGCAATTTAGTTTACTGTGCAGAAGGACATGAACCTGACATCCCAAGCAAATACTCGTTTCAAGTTTTTACCTCTCCTTTTAAGCCAAGAATAAATTCTACTCTTGGAATATTTGTATCAGCATTAACACACAGGGGATTCAGTTCCCCTTACTCCCTTCCAGCAAGTTCTCTCAGTACAGAAGTGAACACATCCATTTCACTTGTTTCACGTATTCCTAGATGCACAAGTCTTTTCTTAGACCTGCTTTATTCCTCTGAGTCAAAGGAAGCAAATAAAAATATCTCGGGATGTTCTGCATGGGATATTCTTGCTGTACTCAAGAATCAGAGGATTAAAATAATAAAGGACAGTAAGGTTCTTGTGTGAATCAGCAAAATGTCCTGTCACATAGCTGTGAATAAGCTTTAGAGAAACACTAATTAGCAAAATACCTCTCATACTTAAAGTGTTCCAGATACTGGGACTCAGTACTTGCAACTACACCTCTCTTTTTTGCGAGCTACTTTACTTTCAATCAGTGAATAATACAGAGTAGCAAGGCTTTGTTTTGTAGAATATTACTTGCTTCCCATACTGTGTGAAACATCTCCTTTGCTTGTATGAAACAGCAGATGCTCACTTCGACTATCTCTATATGTACCCCACACACTCGTATAGGGTATGTCCCCCACATATAGAGCACATGCAAGTTGTATTCAGCTGCTACATTAAATGTAATCATCTCACTGTCTCAAAGTGATTCAGTAGAAAATTAAGAAAACTATGTATTCTTACAGGCCAAATAATTTTTCCATGGACTTTTCAGTCTGCCTGTGAACAACTTATCATTTTATTCTAATAATTGATTTCATATGCAAGAAACGATCTTCTTTAAGAACACAGTGCTGAGCAAATTTTCAGCTAGTAACAATCCCTGGCTAAATACAATCTTAGAAGGGAAGTACATGCTTGAAGACTTTAGCTCAAATCTACTGCCTAAGCAATTCTAATTCCAAAACTCACATAAAGTTCTTGTTTACAAACACATTTTCTACATTAACAGCATTAAGAACATACATAGAATCATTGGTTGGAAAAGACCCTTGGGATCATCAGATCAAACCATCAACCCTACTCTGTAAGTTCAGTCCTAAACCAGATCCCCCAACACCACATGTAAGCAACTTTTAAACACATCCAAAGATGGTGACTCAACCACCACCCTAGGCAGTCCATTCCAGTGCCTGACCACTCTCTCAATGAAGAATTTTTTCCTGATGTCTAATCTAAACCTAACTTGTTGAAGCTTGAAGCCCTTCTCTCTGGTTCTGTTGTTAATTACCTGTGAGACCAGCACCAACATCTCTACAATGTTCTTTCAGATAATTGTAGAGAGCAATGGGGTCTCCCCTTAGCTTCCTCTTCCTCAAACTAAACAGCTCCAACTCTCAATCTCTCCTCATAAGATTTATTCTCCAGTCGACAGTCTGTCGAGGACCCTCTGAATATCTTTACTTGGGTATTCACCAACATGGTGTCATCTGCAAAGTTACTTGAGGGTGCACTCAATCCCCTCATCAAAATCTTTGATAAAGATGTTGAACAGGAATGGCCCAGCACTGAGCCCTGGGGGAAACTGGATTTAACTCCACTGACCACAGTCCTTTGAGCTTGGCCACCAGAGAATGTGCCTCTCCAAGCCATGGACAGCAAGATTATTCATAAGGATGTTGTGTATGTAGCTAAATTATATTTAGTAGAATTTATGTAACAAATGCTTTCAGCAGGAGAATTTCAAATTATAGAGGTAAATACAGCACATAAATTACTAGACTTACTGATACTTCTCACTATCTTTCCAGTGAATTCTCACATTTCAATAATTTTGAAGATCACTTACAGTATAAACAGGCCAGCCTGTTTTAAGATGCACAAGACAAACATATCCTCTGTGTTTTCAGTTATACCTTTCAGCAACATAGCATTAAATCTTTTATTTTTTAATTTCTTTGCTTGTAATGTGATCATATCCTATTAAATATTATAGCATTATTACAGTATCCCATTACAAATGTACAGGCCTATGACCATACAGCCAAGAATAGCCTCAGGAGTAGGCAGAAAAGCACGTATGATCTGTATTTAATCCCACTTCTTCACCTCTTCTAGTCATTCAGCCTGACTCCCACTGCGTAAAACAAGAAAGCAACATCTGCTGTGTGATTCACTTTTTAGGTTCAGGCTTTAAGTCAGTCAAGGGTTTACCACATATTTTAAAAAAAGAACATGAATGTATACTCTTTACTACAAGCTTGAACACCTTTCATGAAAGTTATATACTAAAAAGAAGTTCTTGAAAGGAAAATAGGCGATCCTGCTCTGGCAGGGGGATTGGACTAGATGATCTTTCAAGGTCCCTTCCAGTCCCTTCTGACTCTATGATTATGATAACACCAGATTATAACAAAAAGTCAACCTCAAATGGGAGAAATATTTTATTCAAAGCAGAACAATCCTCAGAAAGGATTTATGTTGATCAGACATTATGATCTTCCTCCTTCTTGCCTTTTTCACGGGCATGATGAGTGTTTGTGTAGCTAACCCTCATCGTTATACTTGTGTATATATAAGTGATATAGATAATACTTGTATGGATAACCTGTGTGTGAAAACAGCAAGCAGCATGGGGAAAGGCAACAGGGTTTCACAGTATTTTCCAGTATTGCCCCACTAAATGGGCACATCAGGATGTGACACTGCTTGTTCCCATTCACTTCCCCAAGATCTCCTGTTTACCTCACAGAACAGGCCGACACACACTGGGAAATTTGAATGAGTACATGGAGATGTACCATTTGGCTGATACTTCACAAGGTTCGTTTCTCTCCCTGAGAGACAGGGATGTATTTCAGCCTCCAACAAGCCCAGAGAAGCTTTCATTAGCCATGGTAAAGGACAAAAAAGGACAAAGCTAAGGATGAAGAGATGGACTTGTGGATAGATGCACACATTGGCATCTGCTCTTAATGACCAGAATCACATTAGGGATCAAAAACATCCCTTCCTGGTTACCATGTTGATATTCTCAGTATATATCACACCCATTGTGTGATGAGTGGGAAACTGATTTTTAACCAGCCACTGTGAAGAGAAGAGGTGCACAAACTTTGTCCCTTTGCTATGTGAAGGTGCATTCAGTAGGACCAGGAGTTGACAAAAGCCTAAACTCAGAAGGAACACATGAAAACAACTTCTGTATAGCACAGCAGGAAGCTCCAAAAGAGCCCAAACAATGACAGTGAACTGCAAGGGCCACCAGTTACTTCTCTGATCAAGTGAAAAAAACTTGTTCATAAGAGAGACAAAGGTTTATATACTACAGCAGTGCTGATAACACAAAACTTTCTAAATAGAGTATCCAAATCTTCCTACAGCTTTTCTGTAACTTAATCTGCAGGTCTCCGCAGTTTTTTAACCAGGAAAGGAGTTACTGAAGGACAAAATGAAGCAATTTTACAAGTTTTGTACTTGTTACCTGTTGGGTGCTGCTGCACAACAACCTTGCAGTACTAACAGTAGTTAGTATGTAGTTTGCTTCAAAATTGTCTAAGACACTTCACCTTGACTGAACGAAAAATACTGAACAGCATAATTAGTGATTATGGTGAAATAAAGTATCTAATTTTTTTTTTTATGAATGAGAGGTAATGTCATGTATTACACAACTAACGAGTGTTTCTCCTGAGGATGCTCTTTTAATGTTTATTCTTAAATAAACATTTCTAATATGAATAAGATATGTTTGTCTGAAAGTTCTATCCAATGTGCCGGAAGAAGGGGCTGCACAATGACCAATGTGATCAAGCAAAATCCACTTTATTATCCCGAAGCTAGCTCTTTTATACAGTTCTTAATGAAGCTCATACATATTACAAAAACCAAGCTCATGATTGGTGAGATCACACAACTCAGTTTCTTCTCTAGGGACTCTAACTTTCCCTAGGGACTCTAC
>JAOXOE010000405.1:3299339-3434735 GCA_028565055.1 Phoeniculus purpureus | reverse complement strand
TTCTTACCGTTGTGTTCTCCCGTTTCCCATTCCTCTGTCAACAGTAAAGACAGATCCTGCTACTGGGCTGTAGCTCTATCATCATTTGGGGTCAGCCAAGGGTTTCCTCCTTTCCCCTTAGACCAGAATTCCCTTCCCACAAGACCCCCATAAGTCCCATAGCCTGGTGCTAGCAGAGACAGGGTCTCTGAGAAGGGTTTCTCCAAAAGCAGAGATGTCAGGGCTTGGGGTCTCTTCTGTCAAAACACATGAGAATGGCCAACGGGAGGTCTGTAAACCAGTTGTTTTCCTTCCTCACTGCCTATTGACCCATTTCCACAGCCATTGCCCCTCCTCAATTTTCTTTTTTCTCCTAGTTTTTTACAACAAAACACTTTCAATTAATATTTAATTTCACCCTGAGCAGTGGTGGCTCCAGCCCCATGTGCTGTGCTTGGCGAACTGTTGAGCAACTGAAAGCACAGCTTAGCGGGGGAAAGGTTGAATGGCCCGAGTGCAATTGCCCGTGTTACCTGCACTGTTTAGAGACCAAACACGGCATCTTCAATGCCTGACTCACTGCCTTCCCTCTCTCCTCCAACCTCCAGCCCATACCTCTGGTTCATTGATCGGCAGCAGCAAGGAATTTGGCTCCACATGCTTGGAACTTGTCAGGCGTTTTGGAGACTTCCTTCTGCTGCTCCTGCTTCCTTGAAGAATAAGGGGCACCTGGCATCACCCAGTTCTGCTCCTGGCATGCAGCTAATGCAGCCACATGGGGATGGCCATTGGTTGTGCATGGAAAAGTTCAGGTGAGACATTAGGTGAGCTCTTCCCAAACAGCACATCCTGGCAAAGTCCCACTTGGCTGCTTCTCCAGAAGCCATCTTTCTAGAGGCCTCATGTTTCAGGGCATCCAGGGTGGGAACCCACCACAATCCCCTGTTCTGCTCTGTGCTGCTGGGGAGGTGGCCTTCTTCCAGGACTGGAAGGGCACTTAGGCTCTGCCCCCAGGCTGAGCTCCCTAGGAGCAGTGAAAGGAGGAGAAGCCTTGATGGGGCTGCAAGATTCACCCCAGTGGGCCCTACCACTGCTGGGCCAGTGGGGCTGGTTGCTGGGCCACAAGGGCAGGGCTTGCCTTTGGGAAGATGCTGGTTCCCCGTGGATGCAGAGTGCCACCTACTGAGCCACCACTCCCAACAGCACCTGGGATTTTCCAGCAGAACACCCAGGCTGGTCTGGATAGGAACACCTCTGGAGCCAGGCTGGTCCTTCCTGTGCCTTGACCATCTTCTTGCTAGCCTTGAAAACCTTCAGTACAACTGGTGCCAACTTTCTTCCTGTGTGGTCTCTGTTCATATCTGTGGAATATGGTGCCACAGCCATGTGGAGGGGAGAACCATAGAATCATTAAGGTTGTAAAAGACACCTAAGATCAAGTACAAAAAGGTTTCCAAACCCCCAATGGGAGGTTCCTCTCTGTCAGTCTGTCTCTCTTCTTCTGGGCTCACCACCAGAAAATGCCCCAGGGGTGAGTACTGTGTCTGTGTTTGCTGCTGTGGAGCAGTGTATCACCTGGCTACCTGCAGCCCCAGGGCCACAAGGCCACCCTGGCAAGGACCTCATGTCCTGAGGCAGCTCATTCATGTGGTGAATCCCAGCAAATTCTGCTGACTGAACATTTTTGGTGCTGTCTCCTTTCACCAGGCAGGTCGTGGGGCCTGCTGTCCTCCTCTCCATCCATGGTCTGTCGCCTTGAGGTGCCAAAAAAAGATGAACACGTCTAGGATGTGAAACTGCAATTTGTCAGCTCCACTTTGCACCAGAAGCCCCCCAGACTGGCAGATTATTTGAATTACAGTTCCTTCTGCTCTCCCTGAGAATGGGGAGCCTGTCCCCTCCTCAGCCATACATGCAGTGACAGTCAGGAGTCATAGGCAGGGACTCGGTGAGGTGAAGTGACACCTACACTGACAGCTGCCAGGCCTTGGTGGAGCACGCTTGGACATTGTGTCTTCCAGGAGAGCCCGAGTGCCACCTGTGATCTTGTTATTCACCTTCTTTACTTTTGATAAAGCCCCTGAGAAACACATGAAGGGGAAGGAAGTGTCTGAAATTTCTCCCCATCAATTTTCTTCACTGACATCAAGTGTTTATTTTGCGAGGGCGGGAGCAGCTGACCTGGGTGTTTGAACATGAGTTCTTCTTTCTCATCCATCCAGCAATGACTCAAAGCAGAGCACTGTCTGTCTGGGCAGCTCACCAGACTTTCACTTGCCTTGTGATCTGCAGATGCCAGTATCTTCTGCTATCAGCAGCCACCTCATAGGCTGGGAGGGAGCTTTGAAGTGAGGCATGTATGACTCTGGTTCCTGCCAATGTAAATCTTGTAATAAAGAGGATGTAGATGCATAGCTGGGGAGGAGGGAAGGGGAAAAGCCCAGGCTCTGCCTTGGTGGGAGCCAATACAGAATTTTCTGGCGTTGAGGTGGCCGTGCATTCCCACTGTGAAAGCCCTCGGCGACAATTTTATTCTACAATGGTGACATCCTCCCTGAACTCCACTCCTTTACCCCAGACTTAGGCTGACACAGGGGCAAAACCTGCCCAGAAAGGGAATAATTCGTGCACTTGTATCTCATCAGCTGCTCACCCTGGGTAGGTTTGCCTGGTGTCATGTGCTTTTGGTCACTGTGGCATTTGACTGCCAAAACATTTGGCACATGCCTAGGGAAAACCAGAAAGGGCAGAATCTGCTGGCCCCCACCATGACAAGATCTGGATTTTCCCATCATTTCTATCAATACAAATGAAAAATAGATCCCCTGAAAGACCTAAGGGCTACAAGGTAACGGCAGCATCCCCGAGCATCCCTGTTTAACTTGATGGAACATGCCATGGTGCTGAGGAGTTTAATACCACCAGCCTGCAGCGCTGGGATCTCACAGTTTGCTCTCCACAGGCAATGGAGCACGAGATCTGATAATTTGCAAACTATCCCAGTCCTGGCAGTGGCTCCAGTTGTTGCCTGCTCACTGGCACTGCCCCAGGCTGCAACTGCTCTATTTTCCAGGCAGCATGCACCCAGCAGCTCTCGTGTTTGACTGAACACATCCTCCAACGCTCACCCACTCACTTTGGAGCAACAGCTCAATCTGCAAATGCTCAGGGGCAGATCCTGACCCCAGCAGTAATTGTAGGGGCCTAAAGTCAGGAGCTAGGTGAAGCAATATTGGATTTACACTAGGCTGGAGAGCTGTCCCTCAGCTGACACTGTCCTTCTCTAACCACCTCCTGTCATGCTAGAGAGCCTCGAAACGGCTGCTCCTTCTTCTTCCATTTCCTCAGGTAATTCAAAGAAACCTTCTCCAGGACTCTTCATGGAGGGTGGGCTCATGGCCCTGCCCATGGCCCCCCCAAGGCAGGTTCCAATAGTACCCTCATGCAAAACCACCCTCCTGACCCCATGGTACACAAAGTGGTAGGAGCTTTAGATAGAAATCCTTACAGAAACCGAGGCTCGAGCTCAGCAACGCCACTACGTTGATTTACCCAGCAACATCATTGTGGTTCTTTATCTTCAAATCAATGGTATTTCACCCAAACACCATTATTTTTTATATTCAATGTACTATGTCATTGTTAAATGGCCAGAATCATCAGCTCACCTACTTTCGCTCAACTTCCTGGGTTTCTGACTCACTCCTTACAGAGGATAACACTCAGCTCATCGCTTTCCAAAGTTGCTGGATCATTTTGCCCATGTCACAAAAGTCGCCATCCTGAAGAGAAGAGAAAAGAATGTTTAGAAACTGGCATGGGTGCTGCTCATGAAGTTTTGGTGATCTCCCAGCTCAGTCACAGAAGGCACTCGACAGTGAGAATGTGGCCATTAGAATTTGGATTGGGAAAATATAGGGTTTTTACTTCTAGTGTCTTGGAGATTGAACCAAACTAACTATTTGGGGTCACCTTAAAGGATGTCCTGAAAGGATCTTGGCCATAAAAGCCTGGCTAACCATTAGTGTTTTGGCACCAGTGAAAACCACGGTGGGCAGCTGGATAAACTGAGTTTGTTGTCAATCCCTTTGATCACCCTAGTGGGTATGAAGGGTATGAAGTCGCCGAGAAGATGCATATCACAATCTCAAAGCACATAGCATGTGAGCAAATGGCACAGTGTACATCTTGAGGGACTGCAGCCTCACATGAGGATGGGGAACACGTAACAGTGTGATGTTTTCCTTCTGTCCTGTATGCTAGAAATAAAGGATGAGTGAAGACTGTTTGGGAATTGTTTCCTGGAAGGGCAGCTCAGGTCTGAGCTTTCTACTTGTTTCTCCTCTCTCGTGTTTGTTGGTGCTCAAGTCCTATTATCAGCCATGAGAACCAAATGTGTAGTTTAGAAATTAAGACACCCCCCGCTGCTCTCATGTCCACCACCATCACTGGGGGTCCCATACTCTGTTAATCTCCTGCCTGACAGCACATGGATCCAGAGCCCCTGAATCTTTCTGATCTTAGTTTAAGGCAGGATGAGGCAAAGGTCAAATTCTGGCCTCGTAAGGGCAAAATGAGCAGAAATGGTGCACAAAGAAGTTCTTGGTTTTTCTCTCGGAGCCAACACAACTGTTGTCTGGGGCTGCCAGCTAAAACCCTGGCTGTTGGAGGGACCCTTTACTGCTGGTATGAGTTGAGTACAGGTTTGTGTTGCTGAGTTTTGAAGCTCCAAGGGGTCCCTGCAGAGTAAAAGGTCTCTGGCATAAGTGAGACTCACATTTTCCCCTTGCTATGAATCGTTTTCCTTCTGATCCACCCCACATCAGGAAGAGGAGGACACCTGGTGCCTTCCCATAGGAGCATCAGGTGGTGAATTTTCTGTACCTATTTGAAGTCATTTCGTATGTGAAGAAACAATGAATCACAAAGAGAACCCTACAGCAATTAGGAACTCCTTTCCTCTCCTCTCCTCTTTGCCAAAGAATCATAGCTGGATGTTTTCCCAAGAACAAAGCCCCGGCAAGCCTTCCTACGCACAACAACCATTACGTACATCACCTTGGATTTTGTTTTTTTCACAGGCCATGAGCAAGCAAAGAATGTCAGGAGAACACTCTCTTCCATGGGCATGTTTGTTATGCTCCCTTGGAAATCCCATTGTTTGCTGCTAAGTGCCAGAGTGGTGCCCTCGTGACGTCTGCCACCTTTACTTGTGCCAGGATGCTGGCAAACAGGCGTGAAATTTGGCAAACCGCTGGCAGCTCAGGCGTCTGTTTCCATGTGTTTCAACTGACACACACCTGCCCGCCGGCGAAACCCATGCAGGCGCAGCACCTCGTGTCCCCTGTTCTTTGCGTGCTTTCCTAGCACACTGGAACGTAGGGCCAGCGCTTTCCCAGGAGAGGGCTGCTGAGACACACTGTGAGTAAGGGCTCGTTTGCATAAAGATTGTACACTCACGCTGCAAAGGAGCTTCTCTAAGCACCGTCTCACTTCCTTCCTTGGCAGGGTTGCCTCCATGTAGGAAAAGCCCTATTCTTGAAGTCCATGGACAGAAACCAGTTTTATGTTGGCAGGCTACAACATCATCCTGGCATGTTTGCATCCTCCCAAGTCTGAATGCACAGAGGCAAAACCAAGCCTCTGCTTTGAGTTGGATTCAGGCATCCTGCTGGCACGAGCCGTGCTTTGCTGACAAGAGGTCTTCTTCCACTCCTGTGAAGCTTTTCAACATCATTGATCCACCAGTGTCTGTGTGGCTCCTCGTCTACTTGTGCTCTTCACCTGGGAGATTTTGGTGGGAGCAGGGGTCTTCTTCAAATGGGGATGGAAAAACCTGGAAGTCCTCAGGACTGAGCACTGTGGTGTCCACCACTCAAGGCTTTCCTCAAAATGGGGTGGGCTCCTCACTGTTTTTCTTCACAGTGAGAAGTTGTGCAGCTATAAACTGGTTTTGGACTAGTGTAGGAGCTGCTGTTGGGGAGAAGATGCTGAGAGGAGATCATGGTGGGGAGGGTCATATGTATGAAAATCAGCTGCCTGGTAGGAAAAGAGACTGTTGTCTCTGTTTCTTCTCACCTGGGTGGTGCTATTCTGGCTTGCCGAAGGCACAGGAGGGATTTATCATCCCCAGGGACCCCTTTAATGTGCAAGCTTTTGGTAATGGGATTGTGCCTTCTGCTCCTGCCCAGTGTCTTCTGAAATCTTTAATAAAGATTGACCTCCTTCACTGGTAAGGAATGATCTCATACATTCCGAACTCTGGAAAGTTGTTCCCAACCTTGCTCAGGTTGCTGGAAACCCACAGGGCTCTGTGTAAGAAGAGAGAAGATTCGATGGCATTTGTCTACACTGAAATTATTACAGGGCTTAAAGGCATGCTGTCGTAGCATGCGTGAAGCAGGCCACTAAAGAATCAGAAAGCCACTTTCCCTCCTCACTAGTGGAATGGTGGCAAATAAAATTATGAAAAACCTTAAAAGAGGGAGCTGAGCTGAAAAAAATGCTCTAGATTTTGCAGGACAAATTCAGACATGGCTGTACAGGGACATTGCAAGAGTTACATTTCAAGTATCCTGGCCCCTGAATGCTGCCAGGCACCACATACCCATCTTACCATCCCTGTGCTTCACAGCTCAACAGGGCTTTGCCATCCTGGGTGCCCGCTGGTGGGCTAAACGCATCAGGGCTGAAGTCACTGCCCAGTCCCTGGGAGGCCACGATGACTCCTGCATTCTCAGACCATGAGCCTGAGCAGCTCATTTGGAAGTTGATGAATTTGCAGGAAAGGCAGCTGTGGGGTGAATAAAATCCGTTCTACCACTTGGCATTGCTTCCAGCCTCCGCCAAATTTTTGGGGTAACCTGTGAGGGACGAGGCAGTCAAAATCCTCTCAGTGGTCAGCCTGGCCTTTGGTTTGTAAAGGGAGGAAGGCTTTACTGGGAATTATCAGGAAAGTGAACCTTGCAGTGATGATTAATCACTCCAAGGTCCGCATACACAAGAAACAGTGAGAAGCAGCCTTTCAGGTCAGCACTGACCAAAGCCATGTGTCCATCCTTTTGAGGACATCTGGCTTTTCAGTTTCCACTTCTGTTCCATAGCAGGATATTAGCTCCAGAATGTCACCACTATTTTTGCCATGGTGGGGTTGCCCCTTGCAAGGAAACGGGGATCTGGAAGTGGAGGTTGTGTTCCTCGAGGTGACCACTAGGTGGGAACAAAACCAGTGCAGCAACGTCACGGCTATTGGACCATTGGGGAACACGGGCTGAGGGACAAAGAATTCTTTCCCCTCTGTTCGATTCCAGCTCACTGGAACAAAACAACTTGGATGAGTTAAACAAACCACTAGGTTTAAACTAGTGATGACTGCAAATGAAATATCCCGGGTCAGTTATCCCACTGGAAAGGGAAACTAAACAAATGACCTCAAAGAGTTGCAGAAGCCGAAGATGCCCTGAATTTGTGAGTGACTAATTTCTCCTGTTTCCTCCTGACTTCAATACCATTAATTTTTTACGGCCAAAGGTCTCACCATCTTTTCTGACCCTCATATAAATCCTAATTATCCTTGATTTTCCATCCCCTTATTACAACGCTTCAGTCTGGTTTCTACCCCCCTAACCCTTCAGCAGGTACTCAAAGGTTTTCTCCCTGTTGTTGTGTGTTTGCCAATGGATATTGACCTCCCACCAGCCAGTCTTGTCTCCTGAAATGAACCCAGTTTTCCCTGCCTCTGCCACCTTAGTGACAACAGTTCTGGGAGAGGCAGCTCAACTGGCTTCTCTCGTCATCCGTGCAGCTGGTACAACTACCTCAGCTTCCCGTTATAATGAAGGGCATCTGCAACCAGCCTGACTAGCCGGACTAGGAAGAGCCACAAACACAGGACCACTGGGGACCACTGACAAATGTCCATGGATAAGCAGTGCTTCTCAGTTGAGGCCAGTGTCTGTTCAGTATTGCATCTTGTCTCCTAAATTCTTACTGGGTTGTCCTATCAAGAGGCTGATGCCTTGTGGTGACCAGGTCAGAAGGATCAGACTGACATCCATCAGGGTAGGGCAGAGAGATTTCTCAATGTTTTTTTGATCAGTTGTTTTAATCTCCCAGTTTGCTGGGAAAGCTTTTAATCACACAGGATGGAATTATATAATGGGAGTGTTGGGGCAATTTAGGTTTGGCACTGGCTTTATTAAAATAATGATGACAATTTGTGCAAGACCAAACTTCTGCATTTACTGATGGAGCACCATCCATCCTTCTATCCTTCTATCCATTCACCCGTCTACCCAGTCATGATCCATCCATCCATCCATCCATATATCCTTTTATCCCTCCTTCCATCTGTTCATTGGTCCATCCATCCAAGCACCCATTCTTCATCTCAAATGCAGAGGATGGCATGACTGTTACTGACCCAATCTAGATTTGCAATGTCTGTGTGAATCGTTGGCCTCTCTAGACCATTCAGCCTCATCTCTCCCCTTCCTGTGTTCTACGGCCTCTCTTCTCACCCAGACGAGGTGCCAGAAGCACTGTGCAATCTGACGTTTGCCTCAGTGGGGACTAGGACCAGTTGTCCAAACATCCTCCACCTCTGTGATGTAACCTAAGACCGTCATGGAGTCTTTCTCCAGCTCTCCACAAACTTGTGACATGACCAGCTCAGGCACTCCGAGGAAACCCATGGAGGGGGACACATGACTCACAAAGGGCTGAGCTTTCCAAAGCAGCTCCAGTGACATTACCATGAGGCACGCAACAGGCCAGACAGCATCTGGACAGAGAAAGGTCAGCCTCCCCAGTTAAATGCACTGCTGTGTCATCTGTTCTGTGGGCCAAGGATCAAGAGGGTGCTCCAGGATGTTTGGGTTGAACCCCTGTGGTAGTCATGGGGTTACTGTGACTGTCCCCATCCTGATCTCCTTGCAGTTTTGTGGCTGGGTGCTGCTTTTGGACAGACTTCTTCAAAAGGCCTCTTAAAGTCTGATATGTTGTGACCAAGGGAAAACTTAAATCCAGTGATGTTTGCACAAAAGCAGAACATTTCAGAGACTTCAACAGAGAATTTTGCTTGAAGAAAACCATCGCCCTTCAACAGAGCACCTGAGGAGGAGCTGCTGCTTTCTAGGTCAGACAGCCCCAGGCTAGGAAGCATCAGCTGAACTACACCTGAATCCCAAGACCCTGCAAAGGGTTTTGTATCAGATAACCATACCTGTGGGTATGAGCCCCACTGCAGGGTTAGGCAGGTCAGGCCTGGGGTGGGGTGACCTTGAGAACAAGTAGATGGCTGTGGTAGGCAACGGGTCTTTCCAGAAGCACTCTCTAGCTTTTGTCCCACCCCTGCCTGTTTCATGCTCCTACTCTGTCGTGATGCAGTTGGCCATGGCCATGGCCATGGGAGAACTGCCCTGGCAGAAGCCTCTAAAACTCTGCAGGAGGCAAAGCCACTTGGTGAGGAAGGCCAGGGCAGGGCCAACGTTCTCACCAGCAGAAAGGGAGCTGCAGCCAAAGGTGACTCTGCCAGTGGGCAGTGCAGGTGAGGAAGAGCTGCACCAGAGGGATGGAGGTGGTGCCAGCAGAAACCAAGGAAAGAATGAGGGAGGTTCACTCTCTGAGACAAATTAGTCAGGGTGTGTCACCAGGACCCAGCTGAGTGGTTGCTGGACTGGCAATCTATGTCCAGCCAGCACAAGCTGTTGAGGTGGCAGGCTGGTATGCTGCCCCAAGCCCTTCAGTTGCTCAATCTTGTGCAGGAGTGAGAAAAACACATGGTCTGGAAGGGCTGTTATGGGCTGGGAGTAAGATGAGCAACAGGATAGGTGGAGAAAACCCAAGCCAAATCAAGACAGTAAGCTAAAAGTTAAGGCAGATAGAGCAAACCAAATGGATCTTGCACAGTGCCGACACAGATTGTTCCTTTCAGATTTGCCTGACCCACAAAGGCATGAAGAACCCCGGGCTGCACATGCCTCTGGGCTTAGTCTGTCCAGAAAGTCCAGGAAAAGCTTCTGGAGTATGAATGGGGACTGGCTGGAGCAGTTCATGACAGGTAGGGAAGTCCAAGGGGGAAACAGCGATGTGTCATCACATTCATATCCTAATCAGGTCACCACAAGAATGGAAGTAGGCTCCAAAAATTGATTTTTGCCCATCTTCCCAATGGGAAAGGCTGCACTAAGGTGAGGCTGTGGCTGGGGTTGCCATTAGCTGTCACCAGTTACCCAGTAGAACAGGTTCCTGTGTGACAACTGGATTACAGCAGGAGAGAGGAAGTGAAAAGCTGAAGAGCAGCTAGTAAGAGCCCTATGACACAGAGTTAACCCGGTTAACTGAGGATGACCAACAAGCCTCTTCTAAAACAGGAGACACCAAGGACCAGAGAGACTAGGGGGAAAATGGTGCTGACCAGATCCATCTTAAACACAGACTGAGCCACACCTAGGGCTGGATAAGGACTGATCTGCAGCACTGCCAAAAGTGAGCACAAATATTGTCTCAGAAGAATGCAAAAGGTAGCCATGGGCTACCTGCGCAGACCCAGCATGTTGGGCACAAACCCTCCAGGATAACCCAGTGTTTGAAAATAAAATATCCCATGGTCAGATCAACACCAGCTGTCGTGTGACAGACCTGAGGACAAAGAGCAAGAGCCCTTTGAGGGCTCTTCTACACTTATGGCACCATGCTTGGTCTGGAAGATTTTCTTGGCTTTCCTGTAGAGAAGTGGAAATGAGCAAAGCATTGCTCACTCTGGCTGAGCTGCTCTAGGTCCTGACTGCGCTTCCTTTACTGAGCAGACTGCAATGATGACAATTCAGAAGCTGGTGGTCTGTCTGCCTCAGAGACACTACAAGTGCTAGAAGGTCTGTGGAGAACACAGCAGCGAACAGTGCAGAAAGTCAGTCCTGGGCCTCAGCCTTGCAACTAGAACTGGACATCTCTTTTTCTCATGCACTCTCCACTGGGGAGAGAAGTGCAACCATAACTGGAAGGTCCTGGGCAGAGATATTTGATCACCTCCCAGGGCTGTGTGATTACATCTCTGCTGGTTAGGGCTCCTCAGAAGAAAGATAGCAGGGAAAGTAAGTCCAAGTCAGGAAGCAAGGATCAAGCTGGGAAGAATTGGAAATCACAGGTCTCACACCTGTAACAAGAGGCAATGCAGGCCAGTGCAGCTCACAGCCGCCTCCAACAAAGACTGGGAATGGCATGAAGGTTGTGCTTTGTGCCACATACTGCGAGAGTGTGTGAAGTGATGGGATTAATAGGGATGATTCAGAATCCCTCCTGTTCACAGGGAGCCATACTCAGGTGTGCAGCTAACTCCAGCAGGCTACTCTACCACTATTTTAGGCCAATAAAATACCTACATGAAGCCCAAATTCAAAACCTTTCCCCTGCTCCCAGGTATATGACAGATGCTGCAGCACAAACATCATGGGGGGGACTTGAGTGCTTGTACTGGTTTGTTCCTGCAGCCACACTTCTACCCTGAGATGCCTAGTGACTTCAGCTGATTTTGGTGCTTTCTTCTTCTAAGTTTTCCTCAAATTACAGCAGCTAACAGCTACAGTCACTGGAACCAAAGGGCATTGATCTGTATTTATAATGATATTAGAGGTTCTCCATCCAAAAACAGCTGCTAGGCTTCAAACCTCCTGCTCAGCCAGGCCACACCAGGTTTCACTTCAATCAAACCACCTAGACATTTTGGCTTTGTGTAGAACTTTTATTTCAAGGAGTAGAATTGTTTTGAGCATATTCACAAGAATAAATATAAAATTACTCTTCAGAGTAAGAAGGTGAGCTTTTATAAAAATATACCTCTATCCCACAGAACCACTTGGGTGGGGTTCTTGTTTGGGAATATTATTTAATAAAAAAATAAAATACTGAAAATACAATGCTTGACCTATACCGATTGGATCAAGAAGCAATTGAAATTTTTACAAGTATATAAATATCGTAAATATCATTAATAAAAATAATATTTAAATAGATGGGAAGCTGCTGAGTGCATCCAGCTGAATGGAAGGAACTCTGCAGGAAGCCAACGTTTCTTCTACAGGGAAGCTGCTGAGTGCATCCAGCTGAATGGAAGGAACTCTGTAGGAAGCCAACGTTTCTTCTACAGGGCACCAACTTCCTTATACTCCTTGGAGTTCATTTGTCTCCTCTTGTTTCGGTACCTGGAAATAGAGGAGAGAAGGGTGAGTTGTGGAAAGCCACTTGTTCCAAATGGCTTTTGGGGAGGGAGGTGGAGGGGGGGTGGTGAAAGCAAAAAAAAAGTGCTGCATGACCTCCTCAGGTTTCTTTTCAACCTCTAGCAGTTACGCTTGACTTGTGCTCCCTTCCAGGTCTGAGGCAACTTGCACGCTGACTCACACTTCTCAGCTCTTCACTGTAGAGTTCACATCTGCATTAAAGTCTCACTGCTGGCACTAGGCTTGTCTCTGAGAAATCCTGCTGGATCCTTTCCTGAAGTAAGGCTGAGCACCCTAAACCAGCCGGGCCAACTTCTCTTTGAGATGATGCTCCATGGAGTCTTCAGGCAGGGAATAGGACCTGCTGTGGTCACCATCTAGCTATTGGCTCTGGGAAGCTGTTTTCCCTCTGGGGCTTGTTCCACCTCCTTGGCTGCCTGACA
Source organism: Phoeniculus purpureus (assembly GCA_028565055.1). Classification (NCBI taxonomy): domain Eukaryota; kingdom Metazoa; phylum Chordata; class Aves; order Bucerotiformes; family Phoeniculidae; genus Phoeniculus; species Phoeniculus purpureus. Next base: position 3,422,098 of record JAOXOE010000405.1, on the reverse strand, counting down.
GCTGCTCACCACTGAGTAGTTATTAGCCTGAAGGACGAGTCCTGCTGCTTTGGGCTCTGCTAATGGAGAGGAGTACTATCCTCCCTGTCAGAGCTGATAAAGTAATGCTGGTGATATCACAGTCACCACAACAACATGGCAAATAATCAAATTGGCTAACGTTAACCCAGCTACTCTCCAGTTCCTCATGATATGGCATTACCAAGAAATGGAATGAAGTTCCAAGAAGGAACTGGTGCCTTTCTATCCCTCTCCTTGGCCTCAACACATGCTCTAAGACAGAGGTGAACTAACACAAGCTGACGCACCTTCCTGAGCCATGAAGAAAATCCTTCTTACCTTCTGCAGATGTAGTAGCTTGCGATAGAAGCAGCAGCGAGGAAAAGCAGAACGACAATCACTGTCAGTGCCATGTACTCCTTACTGAGGGGTTGTCTGACAAGTTCTGAATGCACACATCGGACACCGGAGAAGCCTACATCACACCTGAGGGTAAAAGAATCAGAATCAGAGACATCATCATCATATCATAGTTATGCTGCACCACTGGCCTGCTCTTTCCTCAGGGATAAGCAATATGAACTGATACAACTCAAGTTCACATAGCACTAGAATTGGTGCATATTCTTCAAGCAAATGACAAAAACCCTAAAAAAATGCCTGAAGACTCTTTATGTTGTAGGCTAGATCAAAGGAGAGATCTCACTGCTTTGCCCAAGGTCTGGATCTCACACTACTGTAAAAACAGAAGAGCAGGGAAGCGCATCAGGATGAGCATCCCAAATTTCAGTTGGGTTGGTGGCTAATTTCAGGTGTCTAAGACTCTCAGACAGGTCTCACTGGAGTCAGCACATGTACTTAAGGTGTATTACAGATATGCTGCTCCTTTTGAAGCTCTTGTGAGCATTTAGGTACTTTGCAGGACTGGTGTCAACAGAAGTGAGATCAAAGCCCATCTCATGGGAGTTCCACAGGACACATCACACCTCATCCGTACCTGCAGTAGTGCTCATCCAAGTCAACTATGTACACACATTGTCCGTGGAAGCAGTAGTCCTTCATTTCAGGCTTGCACCGAGTTATCCCAACCTGGGCCACACGTGGACTGTTATCTGTCTGGACTGCAAGGAGACTTTGTTAGCATCCCATGAGCCCTATCTCCCCTTTGTCTTCCCCAAAGGATATACAACCTTTACAAGCAGGACTGAGTGCTCTATAGGATGTTGGCAGCATTGCTCAACAGAAAAATGATTTCCAAGGACAGCTGGTGAGGCCACCAGCCCAAGGAAGAGAGGACCAGAGCTGTGTGATTTAGGAGGAAAGCTGTGCAGAACACTTACTGAGTGCTGTCGTGCAGTTATCCATTTCACCATGCCCACATAATGGGATCACTGTGGTGCTCAGGACTGCCTGCAACAGGTAACCTAGAAGAGAAGAAAAAGAAGAGCTAAAACAAGATGCTTTTCCAGTACAGTGTTTCAGCTGGGGTGCAAGGTTAATGCAAGAACAGAAGCTTTTTATCTTGGTAGGAAAAACCTCAGTGTTGTAAGCTGAAAAAATACAGGTGTAAGAAGTCTCCTTAGAGATCTCCTTAGACCTTAGAAGAGAGACCAAACAGGAACTCGATGTCAGTGACCACCTCTCACCTATACTCAGAGCAAAACTTGAAGAGATGTCAGAGGTAGAAATTAATCCAAGTTTGATTTTGTTAATATCTGTTGGGCATGACAATTTAGCACCCATCACAAGAAGAATTCTCTTAGTGATAAAAAAATCAAGACCTCCTTGACGCAAAACAGTCTACAGGGAGAGAATTTCCTAGGACTCAGAACAGCAGGTCAGTGCCAAGGCAGGCTTAGCACCCCACCTTTGCTCCAGGTAGGCTGAGCTCTTCCTCAGCCAGAAAGGCTGGATAGCTCCTGCTCCAACACTGGGGGTTTTCACCACAAGTTAACACTTTCAAACAGGATTTGAAGGCAACCACAAGCACTTGCAGCTTGCTGCGCAGGCCATGAGGAACCATCCATGAGTACCTCAGCCGTCCATGGAATCCACTGGGCTAACACTTCTTCTGTGGTCACAAACTAACCTATGCATGAACTGCTTAGTCATCAGCCCCATTCCGCGGAAGTCTGTAATTTGTGTCTTTGGGCTGTTTGCCTCTATTAACTTGTCAGGTCATGCATGTCTAATGGAGGGAGTGTGCCTTCATAATTTCTTGATCACTCTAATTCAACTCCAGTTATTAGAAAGTTTCATTACATCTCTGACTGAAATCCAGCAGTGATTTATGAGTTTCCTGCAGCTCACCTTCTTTCTCCTTAGCTCGCTCTCTCCACATTCCTCACAAAACTAATACACCAGGTTTCCACCAATCCTTAGAAGAAAGGACAAAGCCTAGGTCCTCCAAAGTGGACGCTGAACAAGCAGACCCACAACTGGAGGCACCTGCTAGCACGACTCAGTAGGACCTGCCTTTCACTCCAGTGGGGCAGGACCTGTGAGTTTACTTTCAGGGTGGGATTCTCTGTTGTCTTCAAGCAGCACCATGCTCACTACCGATTCTACCAGTAGAAGCAACACTTGTTCAAGGCCATTGTGAGTTGCCATGACAGAGTTTGAAGGACGAGGACATTAGCTGATGGAGGGTGGCAGCTCAGTTACTGCTAGGACAGCGGGCTTTGAGCTTTGGCCAGGGACCTGGTGTCCCAAAAGATGGTGGGGAAAGATTTGCTGAGGCAGTCCTTCTTCCCAGGAACCAGAAGGCCATTTCAGAACTGCTCCATGGACTATGCTGGTGCACCAGCAACGAGGAGCTGCTCCCTGGGACAAGGACAGGATAGGATTACCACTAGGTAAATCCAAAATTCCAAGACTGGTGAGAATCAGTGTCCTGTGATTAGAAATAACCACAAACAAAGCCTTGCCCCATCCCAGCTGATCACCTCCTCCCAAACACGGACACACAGGCTGGTGAAGCTGGAGGGCAACTGTTGGTATTTGCTGACACCCTGCAATATCCCCTGTGCTTGGGCAAAGTTCTTCTTGCTTTGCACTGCTCCATTCTGCCCTTTCCCCCATGTACATATTTCTCCTCTGACATCAGTGGGAGTGGGATCCTGCTAGAGGATAAGGGACCCACATGCCACAATGGTACAGGAGAACCTTTCCTGGAATGATTACTCGATTATGTGTACCAAACCCAGTGCCTGGGAGAGCTGGTTACAGTTTTATTCCCTCACTGCTCACTAAGCAAATAGTCTGGAAAGTACAAGATAAGAGAGCAGAGTCAGTGGATGTCCTGCTGTGCCTTGCAGGAATATGAGTGCTGCCACACTGCTGCTCCTGCACAGCTGACACACACAGCACTGGCTTCTACTGGAAGAGGAACAACATTGCTCTTTACTCGTCCTTCCACGAAGGATGACGAGAAAACAAGGGACAGACACTGTCTGCCTGCCTGCATCAGGGGTGACACACAACAGCTAATTACCAGTTCATACACTGAGAGGCAGCTGTAGTTTCCAGTTAGAGGATGAAGGATGCACATACAGGATACACGTAACTGAGAAACAGCCTCTTTTCAAGATTAACACTAATTTTAAAAGGGAACTGTCAGGTTTCTGAGAGGTCACTCATCATCTGAAGTAGCTTTGCCTGTTGCTGAAGTCATTAGCCTTGCAGCAGTTCCACTGAAGAAGGCCTCAAGATGCTACTTCACATCTGGCATCTCTGTGGTCTCTCTGCTGCAGCACCTATGCCTTTCACATGGGTTCCACTTCCAGAGGTGTCCAGGTGACACACACCTGGAGGACCTCAGCCCTACTTCCATGAGGACAGCCTTGCCAATGGCTTACTCCTATTCAAGAGCTGTCTGTGCAGCTCTACCTCCTGCTCACATCATCCAAGGCATCTCTAGAGTCCAGGGTTTTTTTTTCAGGGAAAGAGGAAGAGGTCATTTGAGACAATTTCAGCCACCTCAGACAGGGCCACACCTCTCCATCTTTGCTCTCAGGATGCCTCATCTGGCTGCTGCTTGATGTTTTTGTAGGAAGTGCCTACACATGTGCCTGAGAAGTAGCATTCAGGTTTCCCCATCTCACGTATCATAACCATGACTTCAGAACTGCCAATTCCAAGTCCTGGATGTCCATAGCAGCTATAAGGCAGCCTGGGAAACACCAGCCTGTTTGGGAAGACCATTGCTCCAAAACTGCTATACAATCGCCCTCCACGTTGTGCCAGGACTTACCCTTAAGCAAAGATAATGCAGATAATTATGTATTATGAGCATCTGAGTGCTCATTATGTATTATCAGTCATCTGAGTGCTGCTTCCACCCCTGCAGAGACCCACACACCAATGATCTCATGCTTCTGTTCCTGGGCCACCGCTTTCCACCACCAGCACAGAGGCAGAAATCCATCACTGCCTCCAGCAAGACATACCAGCCACTGCCACTTTTCACATCCCCAGATGCAGTGACCCTTATGCTCAGCCCACTTGCTGAGGGCCAGACAAGGTCAGCAGCTCCTGAATCTGTCCGGTGAGCCTGGAGGTCCCAGGCCTGCCTTCCTCACAGGATCACAGTAACTGCAAGTTGACCAGTGCCACAGCTCCTGCAGTAACTCATGCAAAAGGCAGGACCTGGGCTTGGCCCCATCACCACGTAGCTAGCCCAGCCCCAGGGCTCCTCAGTTGCTGTTTCCCTTTACCAAGCCCATGGTAGCTAGGATATGAAGCTGCCAATGGCTGTCAGTTGAGTTGGGCTTCAGCAGAGAACCTCTCAAAGACTGTCTGTAGCTGATGTTATACCAGTCTTCCCAGTCTTGTGCCAGTTCTGCTTACACTACTGAGTTGGGAGGGAAAGGCAGGAAAGTGCCCGTACCACGCACTGTGATGCCAGTCAGTGATGACTAATCCATCCCTTACTACTAGATTTTGTACCTGCCCCGTAAATAAAGAAATCTGTACACAAATACATGAAGACATGCCAGTTCCTTCCAGTGCCAGTATTGTGCAGAGCACAGCTGAGTCACAGGCTACAAGATGTTTAATCCACTATCCTAGCAAGCATGATGCAGCAGCTCATCCACAAGCTACTAAAGAAATACTTGGCCAAGATGAAGGACAGAAGCCAAGGTCTTAAGGGATGATGGAACCTCTGCCCCAAAAGAGAAGTCTGGACACGAAGCTTCCCCAAGGAGTGTGACCCTGAGCCCAACAGCACAAGGTGAGAACATGCTCTGCCATAAGAGCAGCATGTGAGTGCGCCAGGTCCTGGCCCTACCACAAACATTGCTACCCACACAGATCCGAGTCACCTCACGGCTGTCAGTAGTTGCTGCCTGTCACCAGTGTGTGGTGCCAGGCTCTGCAGCATGCCCAGGCTCTGTGACTCTGGATGCTCTGAGGACACACGTGTTCACCACTCAGGACTTTCAGACAGGTTATGTCATGCAACAGGGTAACATGCTCCGGCTGAGGAGGTGGAAAAGTGTAAAGCAGAGGGAAGCCATAACCTGTTTTGTTACCAAGTGGAAGAGTTTCTGTTGTGGGGGTTCACCTGCTGAGCTCACCTGGAGCACAAATAGGGCAAAGGCAACAGGACTAGACCACAGACAAGGCAAGTCAAGGTTAAAGTGGACCAACTGCACAGCCCTGAATGGACTGTTCAGAAGGGGAACAAGCATTCACCTTTGCTCAGCCAAGGGCACACCCGGGCGTCTTGTGAGACGCAACAAAACATCTTGTAACAGCACGGCATAGGGCAAACCTGTGTGCTGAGCTCCTCAGCTCACCCAGGTACACCCAGGTACACCCAGCCCAGCCTGTGACTTCATCTCACAGAAGAAACACCTCAGCTCCACCTGAAGGCAAGCTCAGTTTGATGTTTACCAGAGATTTTCCAGCAGCTAGAGAATATCCCAGCCCTGATACTCGGTGTCTGATCCCTTCCCAGTGTACTGCCAGCCTCTGTTCTGAGGTGGGCAGAGTTCACCCGGGGTGAGCAGAAGAGCCCCAGGATGTGCAGAAGAGCCCCAGGATGGACAGAGAAGAAGGTAGAAGAGCCTCAAGAGCAGCTCTGCAACACTCACCGAGGAAGAGCAGGAGGCTGTGGACCTGCTGACACCCGGCATCCATGGCCCTCGTGTCCCTGGGAAAAAGCAGAGGAGGAGAGGAGGAGAAAAGGAGAAGGGAGAAGAGGAGGCAGCTGGCTGTGGGAGCGTTGTGGGTGCTGCTGCGCCGTCACAGCCCTTTATGGGCCATCAGGAGAGGCGGGGCAAGGCTGGTCGGTGATGAAACCCTGGCTGGGCTCGGGGCAGATGCCCAGCCCCAGCCTCCTTCGCTTCCTGCCCTGCCAGTGCCCCCCAGGCTGAACCTTCCAGCTATGGTCAGCTGGTTCTCATTCTATTGAGTGTTGTTGCAAACAGTGCATGGGGCTGTGAAATCAGCCATCCCCTCCTAGCTGTGGCTGAGGCAGTGATGTCCAGGGCAGTGGATGCTCACGGGTGACTGCACCCCTTGCTCTTGAATGATCAGAGCAAGGCATAATGGTGTGAGATATGATGGACCTGAACCATGGCATCATCGTGCTGCCACAAACACTGCTCATGGATGAACCAGGGTTCAGGACACACCACAGCAGGCAGCAGGAATGTGCGACCTTCTCTCATCTCCACATCTTGGTGTTTCTGGAGTGACCCTGGCACACAAGTGCTGCCACTGCTTGGGAGCCTCAGCACTGGGGGCAGAACTGGTCTATTTGCTATAGCACAGGCCACAGGATTTCCAGCACTGTTAGGGTGACCAGCACACTGATAGCCATCATGGCCTCGAGGTCAGTGAGCACTTATGCTATGTTGCCCTGTCAACCCTTGGCCCCCTCACAATCCAGTAACTTGGGCAGCTCTCCTGTCAGCATTACATCTTTTGGTCACTAAGGCAACAGCTGACCAGGTTTGGCTGCTGTTAAAAAATTCCTTTCAAGCACTGTCCTGAAGCCTGAAACAGTGTGGTTTACCCAAATGAGCTGCTCAGCAACACAGCGAGTGTTGCTTTTCCTTTTAAAGCAATGACCTTCTTCCTCTGCTTTATGGCTTCCCATGGTCATAAAAGGCAAGGTGATACCAAATTTATGGGTAAGCTTGATAAGCCTGTGGAATGGTGTAAGGAGTTGGAGTACGGATAGTGCAGAGCAGCTGAGTCCCTCCATTCTGTAAGAGGTTATTGATACAGGCCCATGCAGCACAGAAGATGGTGCAGAATACAATTTGCACCATCTCCATGCCAAGATTGCAATTACAAGGATAAACGCATTCATTCAGTGAGATGGGATAGATCTGGTACTCACAAATCATTCTCCTCTTTATGCTGGGAGTGCTTTCTCAGGTCTGTGGAAGGGTGCAGATGCTGAAATGAAGAAAGGTTGATGTGTTACTATGGGAATTGAATGTCTGCACCATTTACTAATTACCCAAATGATGTGAGAGCTGGCAAGATAAAGGTAACAAAGATCAGTGTGACAATACCACTTACAGGTTCATCGTCCACATGTTAATGGGGCATGACAGAACCAGAATCCTTTCCTAAGTCTCCCCCTCTTCAGCAGTAGGGTCTCGGTTTACGCCCATACAATAAGCACAGGATGAGCAGCTGATGGCTTTTTTCTGATGCCACATGACTGGTTTTGTTGCTTCTTTAATTCAGGCTGACCCCCCTTATTATGGATTTTATTGTCTGCTCTTTCAGGGATCGTAATGAGTAAAGGAAGGAATTGCGACGATTAGTAAAGCATTTCTGTGTGTGGGCATAGAGATGTCTTAAAAAGCAGCATCACTGTAGAACTTCCACTTTATAATTAATTTCACCCTTAAATTCCTGCGTGATTTATCCTCTGAAAACAAAAAGCATTTAATTATAGTCTTGTATCCATATCCAGATACCAAGTAACTCTGACACAATTGGAGCCATTCATTGGAATTTCCTCTTTCAGATTTGAATATATGGAAAACAAGAATCACGCACACATCTTGGTTTCACCTTTCTGAAATGTCTTGCGGCACATGATTCCGCAGCTGGCATCCCTGCTCACGCCTTTCGCCATCCTCTCCTCCACGTGGAGGCTGCATGGAGTTGATACACACCTCAAAGCCATTTTTCCAAGAGGTCACTTGTGCAGAGCATAGCAGCAATAGGTTCACTATCAAGCAAGAGCGTTGCATCCCACGGCTCCAGCATGGAGTGACTTGTCTGTGCAGTGCTGGGAGGCAGCACTGGTTGAGTAATTGAGCATCACGGGTGCGCTCCAGCTATTGGCCTCGATTTCGGCTGGGGTGAACGGGCACGCCCAAGGCAAGGCAACGATGGATTTACGCCACTTGGCTCCAGACCAGTGCGTAGCCCCCAGAATGCTTCGGCCTTTCAGGATTTTCTTCTTTACAAAGTGCAGGAGGGAGTTGTGCAAGAACAACAACTTGTGCAAAAGACGTACTTGACTTTATTGCCTTGCAATGGCTTAATAACCAGCTTTAAAGAAAACCTCTGTTGACTAAGTACAAAGGCCCAACTCAAGTCCATGTTGTGCTCAAGCCCCTTTTGTTGTCACAAGTATTCCCCTCCCTTTAGGCAGACTCACCACAGTGATTATTTCAAGGGTCTGGACTGAGCTTTGTCCATTGGTTTATCACTGATGTCACAGAGGATTTTATATGAACAACATACTGTCTTCAACTGAAAGAGTTAAAAATAGAGGTTAAATGTCCGTTTTTCTGCACTTTACTTTTCCTCACAGTGATTTGCTGTAAAAGAATACAACTGTGTTCTTAGCAGTAAACTGCCTCTTTCTCTGCTGTTACATAACTAAAACCACACACAACGAGCAACCACACAACTTATTTTAGCGGCATCCGGTTATTTCATTTGCATCTGGTTCTGCCGTCACAGGGATGGATCTGCATTGGGTTTGTCTGTCAAGAATGAGATCTGTTTGCAAAATCAACAGGTTTTTTGTCAGGAAGCATCTTTGAAACTGGAAGAAGATCATTCCTAATCTTAGCACAGGGTAACAAAAAGCAGCACTTTCAGGGCTCACAAGCCCAAACCCAGCAGACTGTGCAGCCATTAGTGAGACTTGGACAGGCTGGAGAGATGGGCAGGGAGAAATTTAATGAACTATAACAAGGGTAAGCGTAGAGTCTTGCATCTGGGCAAGAACAACCCCAGGTGCCAGTATAGGTTGGGGACTGACCTGCTGGAGAGCAATGTAGGAGAAAGGGACCTGGGGGTCCTGGTGGACAGCAGGATGACCATGAGCCAGCAGTGTGCCCTTGTGGCCGAGAAGGCCAACGGCATCCGGGGGTGGATCAGAAGCGGGGTGGTTAGCAGATTGAGAGGTTCTCCTCCCCCTCTACTCTGCCCTGGTGAGACCACATCTGGAATATTGTGTCCACTTCTGGGCCTGTCAGTTCCGGGAGGACACAGAACTGCTGGATAGAGTCCAGCGCAGAGCAACAAAGATGATGAAGGGAGTAGAACACCTCCCTTATGAGGAAAGGATGAAGAAGCTGGGTCTCTTTAGCTTGGAGATGAGAAGACTGAGTGGTGACCCCATTAATGTTTATAAATATGTGAAGAGTGGGTATCAGAAGGATGGAGCCAGGCTCTTCTCAGTGTCATCTAATGATAAGACAAGGGGCAATGGGTGTAAGCTGGAACATAGGAGGTTCCTCATAAATATGAGTAGGAACTTCTTCACAGTGATGGTGCCAGAGCGCTGGAACAGGCTGCCCAGGAAGGTAGTGGAGTCTACTTCACTGAAGATGTTTAGGACCCACCTGGATGTGTTCCTGCAGAACTTGATCTAGGTGATCCTGCTGTGGCAGGGGGACTGGACTAGATGATCTTCCTTCCTAATGTTCTGTGATTCTGTGATATAGTTCTATGGTAAAATTGCTGTGATTTTCATAAGATTGGTAAATGAAAAGACACTATGAAATAGCATTCTCAATGAAGCCAGGGAATAGTAGAGTCTATGTAGTAAGGGAGACCATACTGCTTTCTAAAACTACTTGAGGGGAGGTTGTAGAGAGGTGGGGTTTGGTCTATTCTTCCTAGTGGCCAGTGATACTACAAGGGGAAATGGCCTTAAGCTGATCCATGGGAGGTTCAGGTTGGATGTTGAGAGGAATTTCTTGACCGAAAGGGTTGTGAGGCACCGGAACATCCTGCCTAGGGAGTGGGTTCAGTGCCAGTTCCTGGATGTGTTGAAGAGAAGGGTAGATGTTGCATTGGGGAACAGGGTTTACTGTTGATGATCGGGCTAAGAAAAGGTTGGACTTGATCTTGAAGGTCTCCTCCAGTCAAAACTACGATTCTATATATTAAAGGCTACATGTCTTTAGTGTAATTAGGCAAAACAAAAGAAAACTGATGTGTTACACTGTACTGTTTGTTTGGTATTTCCATCGTGTTATTTCCTTCGATTCTACTTTTTCCTTTTGAAGTACTGCTTTAACATTTAGCTTGAGAACTAATGTGCATATTAGCATAAACCTGTGCTTAACATTTATTCTATAGGCCTCTAGACAAAAGCTTGAGTTAGTGTATAAGGTCAGAAAAATAGACTTTGTAAATGTTACAACACTGTACCACAAGATTACATAAAGAATATGACATAAAATTGTGTAAAAATTGTTAATTTGCCTGAATCAAGTCTATGAATATAAGCTCACTTAAAAATAAATCAATACACAGTCTAAACACATGTGAATTTTCTAGAGAGAGAATGGTCTACAAATAGTAAGGAAATAATTAAAACCTTCTGGTTTTACAATCAGCTAATAGATTTTAAAACCAAAAAGTGGATTTTCTTTTATTCCAATGCAAATCCTGTATTATGTTAGTAGTTTTGATCTCTGAAATGCCATTAAATTTTTCTACTGGTTTAACGCTGAGAACACCACTTCATTCTAAAAGTTATCTTTAGACAAGTTTGGGAAGGGCTGCACTGAAGACCACAGAAAAGCTTTTTCTCATAAATACAGCAGTCATAATGACAGCAGACCTGTATTAACAGATGCAAAAAGGTCTCCAACAAGCAGAGAACACTGGATGTGTAAGAGAGTTTCTTATTCTGAAATTCACTGGCAAGATTTTCTATCAAAGACAGAAGTGGCAGAGAGGTAATTTTTAAAAACTTTCCCAGCTCTCAGCTTCACCAGCTCTTAAACCTCTGTCCAAGACAAGACAAAAATCACAAGTCTCTTTCCAAGGCTGTGCCAAGGAGGCAGGCTCACTCTTACAAACTCTCCAGTTCATCCTACAATTCCAAGAGCTATTGACTTGCCTCAATGTTAAGCATTTAAAGAATGTCTGGTAAGAGTCCCAGGGTGGGGAGGGAGGATGAGCAGGAGGAAGCCTTCTACAGACAAGAGAAATAACAGAAGTGCAAATTAAAATCAATTTAATGCTTGGATACAGTCAAACCAATTATTGTTCATTTATTCTGAATTTTCATTGAGAGGAAGAAAAAAAAGTAAGCCTTGAGAGATTTTGCTTTCGATATATTGAGACAGGGTTAAAGCAAAGCAATTAAAGATTTTTATTTAGCATACAGGGATAAAGGCACAAATGACACAGAGTACTGAACCACCATTTAGATGGCAGAGCACATTCAGGGTTCTGGAGACTTCTGTTTAGCTGGTTCCTATACCTAACTCCGAAAGCTGATCCCTGGGAGTTGCTCTGTCATAAGCAGCATGGTTCAGGCTCAGTGTGAAGCTATTTTACCTGGAATGGTGATGCTCTGAATGCTCAGTCCTGGCAGCACTAAGTCAGTAAACAAGGTCCCTACCTTTGCCAGGCAATTGGCAGAGCTTTCATTTCACCTCCCGCTCCATTTTGTCACAGTTGTGCCATTGCACATGCCAGTTATCAAGGGAATCCAGGTACTTAGCAAGGTACAAGATATCAGCAGAGAGCAAAAAAAGACCAGATCCATGCTTATGCTGAAGACTAGGCCTTACTTTCCTTTAAATACTGGACTTGAGCAACAGCTTCCCATCAGTTGTAACTCTGAAAGCCCCCCTCATTAAGGCAGGCATTTCTCTCTTGCATTTGTTCTTCAGGGTGCCAGAATTTTTAAACAGAGTTAAAATACAAATGGAGAAGCCCTTACACAACATGAGAGCAATGGTCTGCGTATCCTGTTGCCTGACCTCCAACAAGCAGCTATTGAAGGAAAGAGATTAAGAAGTGTGACACGCAGAACATGCCAGACCCTTTTCTGCCCTGCTACACAAGCACATTTGACAATGACTTCTTTAGGAAAGATGTTCTGTAGCCATTAATGGACACTGGATTCTCATTTTTTTTTCTTATTCCCTTGGCCCCCAACCCCTAGAAGCTGTAAGCTTAAATGAATAAATTCTCTCTAAGGAGGAAGAGAGATATTATTTTATACTTTAGAGCTGTTGCTTGAATAATGGCATTGGGCACCTCTTAGAACTGGCATTGTCAGAAACAGTGAGCAATCACTCCCTATTCACCTTTTCTATACTCTCATGATTTTATAAATCTCCATCATTTGTCATCTCTCCTGTACATTTTTTCTCACTTGAAGAGTCAGTTCATCTTTCTTTTAGGGCTCTCTCCTCTTCCACCTTCTGTTCTTTCCCACTCTGAGCTTATTCTGCTTCGTTAATATAATTCCAAGCCATCTTTTCTAAGTGCTGAGAACTAAATTAGAGCCCAACATGGCATGTATGTTGATGCAGCTGTTTTATCTTGTCCTGAAGTGCATTACTTTGCATTTCTGAATACTGCAGTTCTCTACGCCTTTCAGTCACGTCATACGAGTGTTCTTCAGAAAGTCAAATATAAAGTACACAGATGTTCACTCTGCTTAACTTTCATTCTGTTATTTACCCCTTTTTTCCCAGATTATTTACCAAGGTTGCCAGCCCAGTTTCCACCATATGTTCTGTGAGATTTTAACTGGAACTTTACTGTGTAGGATCTGAAGAAAGTGTAGTATTTGCAGTTACCACCTTGATATCAAGGCTGATTTAGTACAAGGTCATGTTGCACAACCATTCACTTGGCTGCTTCGTTTCTTAATTTCCCAAGGACTCTTATGTAATTCTGTGCTAACCTTAGATTTATTATGTTTCATTTTCTTGTTTTACTCTCAAACTCCTGCTGTGGTACTGCAGTATGAGACTGTTCTGAGAGTTTCTTGCTAGAGAAGGCAATGCTGAGCTTTAGTACATTCCTACATCCCTCTGCAGCAAAGCACAACAATACACCAGCTTTGACTGTTTGCTACAGCCACACATTCTTCTCCTCAATATGTTAACTGTTCCGCTAGTTTACCACTATGCTTTCCCCTCTCATCATTTAATTGAGGCTTATGATCTACCTCATTTCAGCTGAAATCCAAATCCGCCATGGTCTCTTTTAATGATATTATACAGCTTAAAAAGGAAATCACATGTACCTGATTAGGAAAGGAAATTACTTCACTAAAACTTATATCCTACTTCTTTCTAAACCAAAGACAGAATTTTTCATCATCTGGTTGCTCAAAGCAAAGAAGCCACACTTGTAAAGTTGACTGGCACTGAGTTTCTACATCTTCCAGCATTCAGGATCCTGACTTCAGAGAAGTATGTTCAACATCATTAGCATTACAGACCAAGCCCTTCACTGTCATTTGGGTATAATCTGTCCCCACAAGTGAAGGGCTGAAGCTTCTAACCAGAGGACAAAACACTACATTTTAAAATTTTCACATAAATAATAGGAAGCGAGAAGAACTGTTGATAAGTAGAAAAAAATGCATGGTTTTCTGCTTTTCCTGAACTGAAAACAGGTTTGATGCATTTCATCTGAGGTTCAGGTTCACTCTACCAACTCAGAGGAACAATAATTATTATGTTTAAAGTAAAAAAAACCCTAGGACTCACAAGCTTTCAGTCTCCTCAGCTGTAGATGACACATGTAATAGTTGACTGGATTTTTGAAGTTTATACCGCAACAGGTATTCCCTTTGAATTCTTGAGAGTCATGCTGTGAATTGGAGTGAAACTAATAGAACCACTTTTGGAGCAGAGGACTCGTCAGCTGAACCAGTGCTGTCACAATCTGGCTTTTGCAAAATATCTTACCCAAACAGAGTTAAGTTACTGCCACATAACAACACCACCCGCAGCTGTGATATCACAAAATAAATTCTATGGAGGTTATTTTAGGCTGAAACTATTTTATTTTATTTTTAATTAAATACCTATCTCATATTGAATGCAGGGCATCTGTTCACTTAACTTCTATGACTCGTTACAACTTAAGACTTGTATTTGCCAACTTACTGTTATTTATTTTATATATTTTACCTAAGACACTGTTACGGCAATTAATTGTGATCTGCTATATGCTCTTCCTCCTCCTGCTAGAGACCATTCATCTTTCAGACTTAGGGCTATGAAATATGAACTGATAATTCTTCCAAGTCAGTTTAAATGTCAGCCAGTATACATACCCAAGTAGCATGGTATGACAGCACTGTAATAATTTCTGTCAGTACTACAATGTGTTGGACAATTAAAAACCTGCAAGAGAGGTTAGTAAGGGCTCCTGAAGTTTAAATATTTAAATGATGTTCAGCAGATGCAAGAATACAGTCCTGATGACCTCACTGGAATTACTAAAACTTCTGTGTCTCATAACACCTAGCATTGAAATAAAAAGCCAACCTTCATTGAACTTCCACACATATTTCTCTAAAGGAATAGAAACACTCAAAAGAAAGGCTGTTCATCTGTCCAAGGCAGGTGCAGGTAAGTATTGCCATCTGTCTTATGATTCTCTTTGTAATATCTCTGCGATTACCATATACTGCTCTTTGTAATTCAGGCTGCCTCTCTCTCACAATGCTGAGCTACCCAGAGATGAAGTGCAGGTATTTAGCAGCTGCTCTTTGTAATACGCAGCCTACCATGGTTTTTTTTTCCCCCAGACTCAAATGCAATGGATTAGGACAGAAAAGTCTATTCTTTGCTGTTCAGTGATTCAACTGCCAACATCTATCAGGATATAATTTAAGCAAGGAATATATATGCCATTTTCTTTCATATTTGCAGTGCTTTTAAAGCTCATACTGCTACAGTATTTAACAGATACTAACAACAAGAGTTAAGCAAAAGGCTCTTTTGCCTTTAAAAAGAAACCTCAATTTATTTCTATTCCAGTTCACTTCCAGATAGCGTTATAAATACTGGACAAAATTATCTATTTCACAATTCCTAGTGGTAAAGCCATTTCTTAATTAATATCCACTAGTAATTATAGAAGTTAATGTCAAAATGCCACTTGAGAAATCATATGTGATGTCAAAGAATCCATACTGTTCAATTTTTCCCTTTGTCATCTCACATAGAAGATGACAGCAAGGGCAGCAAACACCACATAAGCATTAGTTATAAAACTGTATTATCAAAACATAGCTGCAACATTTATATTCCAAGAGGAAATAGTCTCAGGTCATTTTAGAACCTCCAGAAGGGAATATATCACAGTTCAGTTTGGGTTTTTCCACAGGGAAACAGCCCATCAAATTTAAAAAGAAAAAAACCCACCACAAAACAGAAAGAGTGCCATGGAAAAGCACTGATTCACATTGATGGAGCTCCTCTCTCAGCAGCATAGAAAGTAAAAAATCCAGTTCCCAAGACCATAAGGAGGCCATAAACAAGGCTTAGGATTCCAGATCACAAACCATTCTTAATTTTGTATTTATCTGCATAAACCCTATTTTTTTCCTCTACCTTTATTTCTATTGTCACTTATTTCATCTTCTCTATCCCAACTGGAAATATATGTGTTCCCTCATCACTGACATCACTTTGGAGCAGGGTCTACAGTTCGATTTCACATAAGGCTTTCAAGAAAACCCTATCAAAACCATTCATGGAGTCTGCCCCATTCTTGCTGGTGAAGGAGGATATCAAAGCCCTTTGTACTTACTGCAAATGTGTGACCCTCCTTCCCAGACTACTAAAATACAAAAGTGTGCCTGCATTCCGTTTCAATGGCATTCTCACAACAAAGTTATGCATCTTTAGTTTTATGGTTAAGAAAGAATAGCACCAGAAATTGAACACGGATATAAATAAACTCTGAGAACAGTATTGTTCTTACAACACAAACCTTTATATATCAAAAAAGAAAACCTACATTTTTAACTGTTTTGCATTAACCATTTTTTTATATACACAACTTTCATTTCCCATTTTCATTATTCAAGGAGAAAGCATTCAGATTTTTAAACAAACATTACTCTTGACCTTTTCAGTAAGCAGAAACATTATGAGACTTGTATCCACAATACTCGTAAATCATATTACCTGTCCCTGATGCCTCATATTAATAACTTCTTATTATTTCTTTATAATCTTCAAAGACAATTAAAGAGATGGCATCATTCTTTAAATCAGTAGTCCCTAAGATGAAGGTAAAAGACTTAAAACAAGTTACTTACCTTCTGTTCCCAAAAACTTCATCCTTTCATTTGGGCTTTCAGCAAAGGCCATTTTGTACAGTATCGTACTGGAGGAAAAAAGAAAAATAGGAATAGTTTCAGTTACTGAGAAATAAAACATACAGGTTTGCAATACCATCATGTTTTGTCCCTCTGGAAGTGTGAAAACATTTCTAACTAAGTTATACGATTTGAAGTACGTAAAAGATGTTCCATTTAATAATTTGCAGTGCTATTTTAATAAATAGTTAAAAATGTACTGCTTCTAAGCCTGTAATTAAAATGTTCTCTCTAAATTATATTGCTTATTTCATAGGAAGACTTTACAGATTAAAAACACAGACAACCCAGTAAATATTTGAAAGAAAGCAAACCATGAGTATTCACTCATGAATGCAAAGTTTAAGAACAAGCAAAGAAAAACTACTCTGAACAGAATCCTTTCCAAACCAGAAAAGCATAACCAGACCTAAAAAAAAAAAACCACAGCAAAGGAAAAATTCAGCAACTCTTAAATGTAGAAAAGTAGAGAAGTGAGATGCAGACACAAATTAAAACAAAATCACTCAATTAAAACAGCTGGTGCTGCAGACATGGGACTACATTCACTTCTACAACAAAGATGCACATTCCTGTCGATGGCATCTACCAACTACTGGGAGTCTGCACCTTTCCCTGAGCAGAAAGTGCCCTCTTACTTCCATTACTGTGCATCAGAGTTCTTTTCTGGCCAACCTTCTCCTTTTAAGTTGAAAACCTTTATCCAGTAAAACAGGTCCCAATACTTTTACTCTTGGGGGTAGGGTTTCAATTCCTTTAAGCTAAGAGCAGGGTACACCAGCATCAGCAGGGTTGTGGCTACCTGGCAGCTTTCCTAAATTGTTCAGTGATTTAACTCATCTGCATAATGGACAAGCTCTTGAAAACAGAGGCCTTTGCACACTTTAAGAACAGGGACATCTAACTGACAGAGGCTATAGAGGTGCCAGTATAACACAGGTGCTGAGTAACAACTGTGTCATGACAGAGAACCCACTACTACATGGATGTGTTCTCCCAGCCACCATTCTCTGGAAGCAGCCACATGCTTATGGCTTTCCTGGGACCCGAGGTCAGAAGTGGAACAAGATGGCTGTAAAATTACTCAATTGCAGAAACAGGAAAGAAGGAGGACCAGGAAACTCCTGTTACTCATGTCCTCTCTCTCCGTGTCACAGCAGCTAGAAGGATTCCAAAATTTGCGTGCCCAAAATGGAAGTTAGTGGCTCCTGTGGGTCTTGCACGAAGCTCCTACATGATACCGACAATTTGTATCATCTAAATAACTGAGTGTCCTCAGCTTTATTTAGAAGTGGATTTGCAGCAAGATGCCTAAATAATTACATACCATTTATCAGTTGCATCAACAATTTACTGACATTAGCTGTCCAGCTGATTCCAGATAAAGTTAGTCTGGGATTGTATAAGCACAGGGACTAAATATTTACCCAACCTATTGGCATTCTTCAAAAGAAGTTATTGCACTGCTAGCATGGGCAACACAATAAGAATTACTACTCTTTAATATTTTATTTACAATAGCGGTGGTAAGTTTTGGTTGTTGTATTTTAAAGAAGTAGGAAAAAGCTGATTTTACAAAAAATTAGTATTTTAAAGCCTTAATGTAAACACCAGAGGTATGTAGTTTGAAGTTTCTAAACACCACCATTTTTATTTCCCTTTGAAAAGTAAATACAAATGATTGACAGAATTCTTAAGGTTTTTTTTACATTTTCAACAATATTTTTGGGGAACCTGTTATAGACCACCTAACCAGGATAAAGCAGCAGATTAAATCTTTTATAAGCAGTTGAGAGAGGTTTCAAGATTACTGCCCCTTGTGCTCGTGGGGGACTTCAATTTTCCCAGTGTCTGCTGGAAATACAGTACCACAGGGAGAGAACAGTCGCAGAGCTTTCCAGAATGTGTGGAAGAGAACTTACTGACACAAGGGAGAGAGAGCCAACCAGGCAAGTTGCCCTCTTAGACCTGCTTCTTATGAACAGGGAAGATCTTGTGGGAGAACTAAAGGTTGGAGATCACCTAGGGCACAGTGTTCATGAGATGATTGAGTTTTCAATCCTTGGAGAAACAAGGAGAGGGGTCAGTAAAGCTGCTGCCTTAGACTTCTGGAGGGCTTGTTGAGGAGACTAATTGACAAAGTCCCTTGAGAGGCTGTCCTGAAGAATATAGGACTCCAGGAAGGCTGGACACACTTCAAGAGCAAAGTTGAAAGGCACAGAAGCAGGCTGCCCTTGACTCAGGAAACATTTCAGGATATTGTAAGGTCGTGTAGAGAGAGAATTAGAGATGCAAAAGAACTGAATCTGTCCAAATCTGTTCAGGATGATAAAAAGTGTTCTTACAAATCCATTAATAACAAAATGAGTGCCAGGAAAGATATTCACTCCTGATTGGATGAAGGGGGGAAACATAGTAATTGAAGACACAGAAAAAGCTGTAGTACTTAACAATGTATTTGCCTAGGTTTTTAACAAAAAGCTTGGCCATCTTCAGGGTAACTGAGCTCTGTAGTTGGTAGACAGGGATGGGAAGCAGAATACCCCTTCTGTAATCCAGAAGAAAGTAGCTAGCGACCTACTGTGCCCCTTAGATCCTAAGAAGGCTATGGGTCTGGATGGGATTCATGCCAGGGTGCTTAAGTAGTTGGCTCAAGAGCTACCTAAGCTGCTTTCCATCATTTATTACTGTTCCTGGATAAATGAGGAGGTCCCAGATGACTGGAGCTTTGCCAATGTGGTGCTCACCCAGAGTTCACCAGATACTCCTTGCAGCCCTTCTGTCAGCCTGATCTCAGTGCTTGGCAAGGTAATGGAGTAGATCAACCTGAGTGCCATCAAGAAGCAGGCACAAGGCAATCAAGCACGGCCAGCATGGGTTTAGGAAAGTAAGGTCCTGCCTAACCAATCTGATCTTATTCTACAACTGGGTGACCTGCCAGGTGGATGAGGGGAAAGCAGTGGATGTTGACTACCTAGACTTCAGCAAAGCCTTTGACAGAGTCTCCCACAGCATCCTCTTGGAAAAGCTGGCAGTCCAGGTCTTGGATGGGTAGATCCTCCACTGCGTTAAAAACTGGCTGGATGACCAGGCACAGAGAGTAGTTGTAAATAGTTACATCAAGTTGGTGTCCAGTGACCAGTGTTGTCCCCCAGGGATAAGTTCTATTCAACATGTAACCCAATCAGCACTGTCTGGGTTTTGTCCTTCTGGTGTCAATTCAATCTAAGTATAGATGAGCACATGCACAACCAGATCTTCGATGCTACAAGTGTGTGGGGAATGCTGTGACCTGCTTTGCTGTGTGAAGCATTTGGTACCACACACACTTTAACTCATTCAACAAGTTTGTAATAAACCCAAGCATTTTAGCATCCTTAAATTTGGGGCTTAATTTCTTCTATCACATTTCTTTTATCACAATGACAGAAGAAATTAACAGTCTTGAGTACCAGGGATTTAGTCAAAAATACATTCTAAGCTTTGAAATATTACACTAAAGTGATAACTGATCAGTATTCACATCTTCAGATTGAGAGAATATAAAGGCAAACACCATCAGAGATACCAAAGGAAAGGAGCTCGAAGCTCAGCACACAACTCAAATGAGGCAATAAGATACAAATCACTAAGGGTCACATTCACACCACCAAAAAATCCTAAATGTCCAAAGATGAACACTTTGAAATGGGTGCTCTCCAAAAAACATAACTCAAACTTAAGAAAAAATGAAGCCCAGTGCCTGTATATCAGTAAGGGTGGTGGAATTAGCCATATGGCAAGTATATTCATATAATACATGTTGTACAAGTATTTGGTGGCAAAGTATACACCAGTTTTTTACTGTTTACTTCTTGCTAATTATCAGATCAATGACGTTCGTGAAAAAGCCGTAACAACAAAACTTGTTTTAAAACAATAGAAGTTTATATACTGTAGAACTGTTGTAGCTTCACAAAAGGTATTTATGGAGACAGCTTGCACAAAGCTGTCTTAATCTTTGGATAAATTGTGTTTCTGAAACTATGAAAAAATAATTAGTACAAATATAATTAAAAAATACTAAAAATCTTCTCAGTTTGATCCATCCAAACAAAGCGGCTCTTAATAGGCTTCTGGGAAGTTCATCTAAACATGGAGTTCTTCAGTTTCGCATGTGCATGTCTTCAAATACTTCCAGAATTCTTGGAAGCTAAACTCAATGTGATTCTATTGCTGTGATTTGCACGTTATTACCTTCTTACTCCATTATAAAGGAAATGAAAAATACTTCAGACCACAACATATTCCTCTGCTTTTTTCTTTTTTAAAAAGGTTGTGAAATTTGTGCACACTCTGAAAATTCATCCCAGCAATACAATAAGAGTTGCTCTGTGTTACATTAAAACCTAAACTCCATCATTACTTGCTCGCTAAAAGTATAAATCCCACCTGGTAGTCAGTTAGTTCTTCCTTTTACCACTAGCCCACACAGCTGTTGTTAAGTTAATGTTTTTTGCACTCCCTCTCCCTAAAGACCCTGTAGAACTTTATGAAATACAATGACAACACTCTGACATAGTCCTTGTTACAAAATACGCCTCAGATGGCAATCAATCAAAGGATGCCATGAGCTCAACAAAACCTTCAATAAATACGACAGGACCGAACATCTACAGCTATTGTTTCAGCTGTAAATCTTGTGAATGCTTTTTACTGTAGCAACAAACTGCTAATAAATTCAACTTGCATTACCAGAAACATATAAAGGACAAGATACTCTTCATGATGTTTTTTCAGTGTCCTCCCTGAGCCCATCCACGGAGGCAGATTGTTTCCAGAAATATTTTATAGCTAGCAGTAATACACTGTGTCCCCCCCCTTCACCCTTTTCTGTGACTGATGGGACAGAGAACATTGACTGAATGCCATTGCCTGGCACTACCTCCCTCCCTCTCACGCAAAAGAGACAGGAGGCTCTGTGCTCACAGTTTGCTTTAGCAGCACTCATCAGCATTAATTGCACATGTATCACTAGGCAAATAGACTACTTTCTGTAAAAAAAATAATGTAAAAACAGTAGAAGCCAGCCACAGCTACAGTCACTCAGTGAAGACCAACTTGCTGCCACCTATTCCAGTAAAGGGAGGTAATGACAACATGATAATAATTTCTTTGATTATCTTGGGTAAGACTACAAATTCAAAGTTTACACCAGAGACACAATCTGTGTTCTGGAATATCAGCATTTTGGTGGGGTTCATCCTTAAGTTCTGTGCCTTTCTTTAAAGAGCTGCCTCTGTGGGAAGCAACATCTTGTCAGACTCTCATTACTACAGTCAGAGATCAAGATATTTCTCAAGTAAAGGAGGGAAAAGAATCCAGAGAAAAATCATATCCCCATAAATCTCATTTGTAAAGAACAGTGTTTTTTCAAAACCTTATAAATTCCATTCTACAGAAATGCTTGTCATTGTGAAGGGTACCAGAGTTCACAGGCCAAGAGATTTTTGCAGACATGAAAGAGTGACTGTGGTCATGAACCAGTAAAATAATAAACACACTGTGCTGACACATAAGGAAGTGACTTTGCAACTTCTCTTAACTGATAAAATGGTTAAAAAAACCCCCACAGTTTTATGGAAAAAGGTATTTCTCTTGGGCATTTTACTCCATTAAGTTCAAAACCAGTGGAAAGTCCCTTCTATGGCTAGGAGAACAATTAGCATCAGTATGTGACATAGAGATTCCAGACAACATCTCAGTAGCTTTTGTTTGATTAAGGACACACAGGTAGGAATTTCTGGAGAAACCATAAACAGCTGCACTACAGATACCAGCTCACAAGAGGTTTGGTTACCTCCTGCTTGGAGATGAAGCAAGAGGTCCTAAGAAGATACCCAGTCCCAGAAGGTGCTGCCACTGGTGTTTTTGTTAGTTGGCATTTACTAACAGTGACCATAGCAGGTACCTATGGTTGGTCCAGGACAGTTTAAGGGAAAGTTGCTTATTCTTTTACAATCTAATCCCTCTTCCCTTGTGTTCAGTCACATAATAGCCTGCAGTTCACAACTACCAAATACTAGCTAGCATTGTAAAGATGGAATCAATAGTATAATCCTACTAAATTCTGCAGTGCAGGCTACTTTTCAGATATATACTGGAATCCTCTTAAATTGATTTTTTTTTTTTTAAATGAAAGGTAAGGTTACATGAAGCTCTAGCTAGAAACCTACAAAAGATTGCCTACATAATTATCTTAAGGTTCAGTCTGTTTTCCTCCATATAATTTTTGTATAGTGGCTGGCACATAACTGTGATACTTACTAGGTTATCTTCTAAAATAAGTCTAAAAAGTTTCCTTAGTTATTGTAACCATAGAGCAGTGAAATAACTGATGATCTTACTCACACAAAGCTTCAGTGAGAACTGACACTTCAATTTGCATATAATTTACTGACACCTATTGCCAAAACACCTTTGCTAACATGGTCAGATTGCTCTTACTCACACTGGAAGTTAGGGTTACCAATTGCTGGAGAACCTTCCCAGGTATTAGCTCCTGTATAGTTTACTTCATCCCAAACTTCATCTGTTTGTATTTGAAGACTGCAGGATGTCTCTTGAAAAACTAGATATTTAAATCTATCAAAGATTTAATCTATGTCACTCATACCACAGGAAGAGTACCCTTTGTATCACCAGCCACCTAGTTCTTGCATCAATGAAAAATGATGTTATCTACCCAGCACACATGCTGGTGGACAAACCTATTTCCAGTTCTATCACAGCAAGCCATACCATAGTCCATACATATTCCAGGTCAGCCTGATAGTTTTCCCATGTCTTTCAGAGAAAAGAGACTACACACTGAAAATCTAGAATTTCTTTCTGTGCTTCCCTAGAAAAGATCATCTTTACATGTTCTGTTCCCAATTACGCAGCCAATACAGATCAGCAGTTGTTACCAAAAAAAAAATATCAGCCTCTACACTACCTCCATTACCTAGAAAGACACAAAAATCTGTAACTAAAATTTGCAACACAAAAGTCATAGCAAGTCAATGATCAGAATGATACACTGATGCTGTTAAAAATACAATGAACTTCTCATTTCTCCAAGCAATAAATGTACATATTCAACGCTTTCTAGACTAATTTGATGCATTTTGTCAATCAATTTTTATTGCCAGTGTCATACCAATACCAGAATTTCTAGATCCACAGATCAGCAGCAGCAGCATCCTTCACATAAACAGCACATTCCAGACATGGCTTTCTACATAGTGGAAATGGACAGGAGCTGAAGGCTGGGCAACCCCCTGCTTGACCCACTGATGCAATAGGGCCACAAGTGAGCTGGGGAGAGGACCCAGAACCCTGCCTTTGCCCCATCTATCTTTCACTTTTTACATTGATCTCTCAATAGATCACAACATGTTACAAAGGTCTGGGATTGACAGGAGGAAAAAGAGCGCAAGTGTAGCAGCCTCATTAGGATTCTGCTCTCAAAGGCTCCACACAGCTTTGTCTTTTGAAGAGTAAAAGCTGCTTAACAAGTCAGCAATAGCTTGGTCCCCCCCCAACAGCTATGGTAACAGTCTTCAGTGCACAAACACGTTTCTTGAACTACTTTCCCAAGTCTCTGCTAATGTGAACCTGTGGAGTGAAATAAATGCAAGACAGCTCTTTTGTCTCCCTGCCTTTTTTTCAAAATGCTTTGCATGACAAGTATATCACTCCTGTTTCCTGTCTTTTTCCTTTATGGTACAAATAAGTCATCAGAATACACAATTCAGAGATTAGGGATAATTGCCACCAAGTTCATAGAACCAGTTGTCTCAGCCAACACCAAAGTTCGCTAAAGATTTCATAACATTTCTGTCCAAGAGGAGCCAGTTGGCAGTGCACTTCAAGAGGTGCTTATTCAAGCATTTGAGTAAACTTTTTAAGGTTAACAGTAATGCTTTGGGGTGGCTACACCATTATGCTGCTGAGAAGACCGCAACAAAAATCAACTTACTCACTCCAATAGAATAGTTGTAGCTTTTCTCATTTTTGGAAACAGACAGGCAGAAAGAGATGCTATTCCCCTTTGCTTCCACATTTTATGTTAAAATCTGAGCAGAAGCATCTCCCAGAATCTAAGCACCAATTGTCCTTGCTTCAGGGAACCACAATCCAGTGCTTTATCTGCCTAAGGAAGAGGCAGCAACGTTGCTTTTGCACTCCAGACACTTTGCAGCTATTTCATCTAGCCTGAAATAATTCACATTGAAATCGCATAACCAGAGAATAAATTGACTTCAGCAGTTTGAATAAGGGCAACAAGGTTGATGAAGGGTCTGGAGAACAAGCTTTACAAGAAGTGGCTGAGGAAGCTGGAGCTGGTTAGTCTAGGGAAAAGGAGTTTCACTGGAGAACCTATTGTCTGCAGCTATCCAAAAGGAGACTGGAGACAGTAGAGAAGTGAGTGTTGCTCTCTTGTCACAAGTAAGAAGCGATAGGACAAAAGGAAATGGTCTCAGATTGCTCCAGGGGAAGTTAAGGTTTCACATTAGGAAAAAACTTCTTCATTGAAAGTCATCAGACATTGGAATGGATTGCCATAGGAGTGGCTGAATCACCATCTGCAGATGCATTTAAAAATTGTGTAGATACTAAGCTTAAGGACACAGTTTAGCAGTGGGTTTGGAGCATTTGTTTTAATGGTTGGACTCAGTCTTCAAGGTCTCATCCAGCCTAATGATTCTAATATTAAAATTAGATTGATTGCTGTTCTTTCACCTTGCATGAAGGCCAAAGGAAAGAAAAGGTGTGTTTCTGCAGAGAGAAGGATGTGGGGCAAGCAATGTCAGTCCCTTGCTCAGCAGCTGGGGCAGCAGGTTACAGGAATTTGATCCCTTCTCTACAACATGCAGCCATCAAGCTTCAGTGTTCTATTACAAAGGTATTAAACACTTGCTTTAAAAGCTTTCTACTGTATGTGCCCTTCTGAAAGATAAACCTTCCTGCCCATAAATGGCAGGAAGCATGCACACATATATTAACAAAATGCATAAAAACAAATGCCCTTCTGATTAATAAAATAGAACAGCATTGATCTCAAGAGAACATGATTAAAACCACAAAGCTGAGGTCAGTTTTAAACAAACTATTTCTACTGATAAAAACAGTATGTTAGGCATAATAAAATGTCAGTTATCACATCATCATACCTGAGCTTCTACAGAATGGAGTCAGAGCTGGATAAAATAAGCACTTAGATATTGACATACATTTGCTTCACACACAGTTCTAAACACAGGAGGCAAGGGTTGAGGTTGCTAATGCCCGTATTGTTTCCCTTCTCCCTGCTTCATCCCTTTGACTTTATGAGATATACGAATTGCAAAAGCAGAAACCACACCGTGCTCCCCAAAGCACATGCTGACATACCCAGCACAGTTTGCATACATACAGTCACATGCTTTATTTATAAAGCCCAGGAAATCACAAGCATTTCCAAAATACTCAAAGTTACGCAAGCCAAATAAACAAACACACTTAGGGTAGCACAGGCAGTTCCATCTTCACTCAGAAGATGCTCAGGGACTGAACTTGTCAAGAAGTCCATGAATTTCTACAAGAGGCATACAGATGAGCTCATAGCACAAAGCCTTTCTTTCAGAGAAGGAATAGGACAATTTAAAGGCAGTGGTTGGAAAGCCCCAACACAGGACACAGCAGTAGTGCTAATTTCCCTGAGTAGCACAGAGCTCTTCTGAGAGGACTACAGGAGTAATGTCAGATTTCTCATGATACTGAACACTATCTGCTTATATTTAGTAAATGCAGAGGCCACTTCATGTAAACATTCATTCAGAACAGCCTAAAGGTCAACATTCTTTCAGTGAATACAATTTCCCTAATTTTCTTCCTTCCTTTTTCCTTGACAAGCAGAATTTTTTTAAAAAACAAATTCCAAATAGGAAAACAACCTTAAAACAACATGTTATCTAACAGGCACCAACAAACTGACAGGAAAGAGACAATAGTCACATTTCTGAGATTGCTTTGTGTTATTTTTACACGTATAAGAGAAACTGCAGTGATCTAGAAGTTTCGTGTAGAATATGATTGGTTTAGTTGGCACTGCTGAGGCCAAGATGCAACACACCTTGGATATTCAGTGACTCAGTCTAGAGACAAATCAGAGAAAACAGAAACATATGCATAGAAGGTAAGAAACACATGTGGCAGTTATGTGGGTGCTCAAGGAGGGCATTTCACCCACACAGGTGAATAGAAAGAACAGAAGGACTCAGGGTTTGAAACTGTCTGACAGAGTAAAAGCTGTGCAGTGCTTTGATTTTTCTCAGCAGCTGATCAGTGCAGGAGAGCAATGGGAGTACTATGGTGGCCCATGACAGAGCACATCTACATAGGCATAAATGAGAACCAGTTGAGTCCGCATTTAATGAGTTACCTAGTTTGGCTAACCGAGTATGAATACGAAAAGTGTTTTCAGTGGAACACTTAATTACTGAGCAAGAAAAAAAAAGGCATGAAGTGTTCCTTTAAAGATCCATTTGGCAAGTGCTTCAGTTCTATCTTGCCCTTTAAGGGTCGGGGGAGAGGGAGAGGGTAAATGGAATTGTGATTCAGAAGTAAGTCTGAATCATTTTTCTCCCTGGAATTACGCTTATAAGAAGATAGTATTAAGCCTGCTATATTCAGAGTTCACATCACAATGTGACTCTTAGGCACAAATACGTTTCATTTGTCACCTACATTCTGTAATTCAAATGTGTAACCTGATGCCTTCAAATGAATTGAACATCAGCATAATGACCTAATGAAGAATCTCATCTGCAAACCAGCAGACTCTGAGGAAACAAAGGAAGTTGGAAGCAGTATTTAGTACTCCTTAAAGAAGGTACTCAGACTGTCTCAAGATATGTTGTCCTACACAGGGCTAAAAGCCACAACCCAGGGACTCAGAGTCCCATGCTCTACCAGAGCTAGTTTTAACAAACAAGGTTTTCCTACAGCTGTTTCATACTAACCTCAGCTGGATTTGATACTGATATCACTGAAAGTTCCCAATGAAGCATATACGAAAATGTTTTGTATCCCACTTCCTATGTCCCTTCCACCCATCCTGCTTTTGATGAGCTGGCTTCTCATCTCCTATTCAGCACTCAATGGAAGAGATGGCAAATAGTTTTCTTACAGGTTCTTGGAAAACTTCTTGGTCCTTCAGGAGGGCTCAGGGGAGCAAAGCACAGCACTACCTATGTGGTGAGTGCTGCTATCTTCACAAACCAGGCTCTGTTGTTGGTGGCATCCCTTGGGCAAGTACAGCAGAAGACAACTTCTCTGAGTGCAACTTAGCAATTCTCAGTCTCTGTGAGCTGCATTAGAGAGTTTATAGACTGTGTTAATCACACCATTATTGTGAGGTTACACTGAGAAAGGGCTTTTTCAGAAGGAGAAAGTAGACCACTTACAGAATATTTCAATACTCCATGGGTCTTTCTGGGTTCCATATAAACAGCATGAGTTCTAAAACTACACGGTGAAGTGCTTAGTATGTACACACACACACACGCACACACAAATAG
Organism: Phoeniculus purpureus; assembly: GCA_028565055.1. Taxonomy (NCBI): domain Eukaryota; kingdom Metazoa; phylum Chordata; class Aves; order Bucerotiformes; family Phoeniculidae; genus Phoeniculus; species Phoeniculus purpureus. The sequence goes on along the minus strand of JAOXOE010000405.1, from coordinate 3,393,916 downwards.
CTACACCCAATTCAGTACATTCTGCTACTTCATGATTTATTAACATGAACTCAATCATAAGCGTATTTTGCTTTCAATTATATTTATATTTCACTTCTCAATATTTAAATCCAGATCTTTTCAACATGTATAGCATCTAACACATCATTTCTCCTGACTCATGCTGAAGAACAATGCTCATATAATCCATAAAAAATGATACCTTTTTTATAATGGGAACATTTTTCAGTTAATTGCCAAATACAGACTATTTTATTCAGATTTTAGTGAGTTTAAATAAATGAGCATGAGAGGGGAGCTGTGGTTCTCTAAGGGTGGTTTCACATTCTACTGAACACAGATCTGTGAGCAGAAAGTGATTTACCTGAGGAAAAGACTGAGTAGCAAGAAAAAGCTATGAAAAACTGTTCCGTCAGAATTCTGTTCTGAGAAAACCCTGAAGCTCAGCTTATGTAATTCAAATAAGGCAAATTTAGTTAATTACCACATGCAAGCACTGAACCTCTGACATTCTTCAATATGCTGTTCACATACCCTACAAACCAAAATACTAGTCATGCATCCCTAACTAATTTCATACTGTCGCCCCGATCTGCCTTGCTAATGTTAAAAATGATCCTGGGAAAACTCTGTGTACAGTTTGGCAGAGTGCAATGTATTTGTCATTAAATTAGTCAAAAATAGCTTATGTTTTAGTCCAAATCATTCTTAAGCTATACAACTTCTTTAAGTTTGTGGTTACTTTTGTTGCAGATTGTGTTTCTTGGCCTATTTGTTTTCTGTAGGTAACTGATGATTATTTGTGCAAAAGTCACAGAGTATCTCCCCAGCATAGGGGAGATGGTGTGTGTTGCCCCCACTTATTTAACCAAAAAGGGCAATCAGGCTCAGGCAAACCTCACATTAGCCAAAAGATTGATGCAAGCATGTTTGGAAGGTTTCTTTCTCAAGCTCCTCACAATAAGAGGCCATAGATGTGAAAGGCAACCTACCTGAGGAAGGCAGCCCACGTTTTCTTTCTAAACAATTTGATTTTAAAAGAGCATAATAATTTTTACCGTCTCAAAATTACTGCCACAAATGGACTGTGTTACCTTCTGTTGAGCTTTATTCTACAAACAGCTGCCATCCCCTCTGGGGGTGGGAGGAAAGATCTCCAGAGAAGCAGCAGGACAACAGCTGTCCCTTGACTCTTCTTCAACACAGCAGAGTGTTTCTACTGATACTAAAATCCCAACACAAGTAACACGCCAAGGGCTTATGTTCTGCAACAGAGAGTGCAGCCATGAAACTAAAGCTGAGTAGACGAAGGGCAGAAGAAATTATTGTTGAAACACAAAACCATACTGTTTTTTTGTTTTACTCTTATTTCTGCAGGAGTCCTTACATTACATCTAGTTTAACTCACAGCTTGGCTTTCCCTGTTTCAGCCACCCTCTCTTATAAATTATTCAAGCTCAGGAAGGCTGTTAAATAAAGTATTTTTAAGAGCTTGACTAGCATGAAGTTATGCTCACAAATGCACAGGAAATGGCGAAACTCAATTCCTTAATACAACTTCACTAACACAGAAGAAAAGATGTCCACTCTTCCCTCGACCAAGTGCATGACATTGTTAGACTTGATGATTTGGGTTTCTTCAGTTACTAAGAGAGCATAATCTCTTACACAGTCATACACAGTCAAGTATTAAGTATTCTCCAATACCCCTACTCACTCTTCCTTACTACCAGAGAGCAGATTTTTGAGCCTGCAGAGGACCTTGGCCACCAATAATGAAATTAGTTAATAAGCAGGTCTCTCATTGTGCAGTGTTGGGTGGATAGATGTAGCTTGCTACTCACCAATTTTTAATTTATACATTCTGGAGACTATATGTAGTTACATTTGACTTTTTTCATCAGTCTTTCAATCTTGTTTTAACTCACAATTATAACTGAGCAGATCTAAACACATTTAGGAAATGTTTTAATGAGGATAGGCAGCTAGTGAATTATCAAAAGGTTACAGGAACTGTTCCTAGCTCATTTCTATCATTCGCACTCACATTTGTGTTCAAAGGCCAAGGTCTCTCTAGGTCAAGTATTTATCACTGTACCACAACCTTCCTTGCAGTCTGTTGAGAGGGACCATGTTTTTTCCATTTAGAGTGAGAAAGGATAATCCAGCCACTTACTGACAGACCGAAACAGCCATACGCATCCTCATTAGGATCGTCTGTGCTTTTAAGAATGACAATAATCCCAGAAACACTGCCTGCTCCCTACTCCTGCTTTATGAAGCTCTGTAGCCAGAAAAAAAACATTTTTTAATGCTAACCAGTGATCTAGAGAGTTCTTATTTTTTAAATTGATTTGAGACAATTTACAATCAATCAACCCAAGTAAGATTTCTCTCCTTGACTTTTCTATAAAGTGACTTGAAGAAGCTCTCCAAACACTAATGTGTAAATTTACTGGCCAGCTCTGACGACTTAAGATAATATATTTTGTTGGTTTGCTACTCATTTAATTTATTCTGCAGGGTGCAATTTATCAAGGTTAAAATTCTTTAAAGCAAAATCAATATTATCACTACAGCCCAGCAATATTTATATCTTTTGTGGCAACCCCTTCAAAGAGGCAGAAGTCATTAAGTTAAGACTGGAGGAGGAGACAGAGAGACAGTCTTCCCTAGAACACATTTAATCTGAAAAGATCCACAAAACTGTTGATGTATTTAAACTGAGCTACTGAGCACTGTGTATTTTATCCAAGTCATTTATTATTCTGCTTTCAAGCTTTTTTGTTATGATTTAAGTCTTCTGTATTTTCTTTAGCTCCTGTCATGCTCCTAGGTCCCTCTAGTTACACATTTGAGATTTAGTAAATGTGTAGAAAATTCTAAGACCCTTAGCAAATGGCTTCCACGGCATTAATTGATTAGGCACACTAATTTTTCTCTATTGGTTTATTTCTATGCTGACAGAAAGACAACTGCTCTTTGCTCTCTACTGAAGTTACTCTATGTTGTTGTCCTCAGTATGCCAATCCTCACTAAGATTTTTCCTGTGTTAATACTCCCAAGCTTTAACACAGGCTGTTGGTTAGCTGCTCTTTTTTACTGTTTTTTTGGAGGGATATAATGTAGCTACACGCAGCACATGCTCTGTTACTTGAAATGGTTCTGTAGGTGTAGCTGTTCTGGATAAAACATGCAATGTATTTATCTACACAAATGATGAACACTGGTTATTCTTGAAAAACGATGCATCATTTAGGAACACTAGTCTCACAGTGGTGAGCATTAGGAAGAAGTTAAGAGGGAACTAACCATGTATACTTGGAACAAATATGGTTTGGGGTAAAGGTTTATTCCATGTAAAAGGAAAATATGGCATACACAACAAGAAAAGCTGATTATTCTCAGACATCACCAGTAAAAATAGAATCAGGTTCCACTAAAAACAGGCAAGATATTCAGCAAATATCTTTGGTAATTTTGGCAATAGCGCTATTAATTAATGAATGAAGGTGCAGCTTACAACTGCTGGTGAAGATGTGGCCTACTCAGACTGCTCATATGTAGGTTCCAGTGTTTATACAGGCATTTTAGACAAATAATTGTATGGCTTCATCTAATTATCATGATTCCCCAGACACTGTAGTTTTAAAGGTCAAGTAGGGTATTTTCTAAGCAGTTCAGTTTTTGAAGCAAACTAAGAAGAAATTAAAATTTAGGGAAGGAGCACGGGTGCGTGATCTTCTTTTGAACTCAGCCATGTGCAAATGAGTGATTAGAACTGAATTAATATACTGAAGAATAAATTAAGCTCAAGTTTATTTGCAAGTAGTTCGCATGATGTACATCTGCGTGTCAAAAAAAGTTTTCAACAATTTATATACTTGCAGACATCTTTAATGTAAAGGAAATATATAGTAAAGAAAAGAATGTAAAATAAAGTGCTCTTACTTTGCTAATGCCCAGCTTGCCTCCTTACCAACATTCACGTACTTGTTACTCGAAATCCTTCCTTATCCCTATATTTTTCACAGAATCACAAGCTATCTTTGATTGGAAGAGATCCTTAAGATCTTCAAGTCCAACTTTCAACCAAGCACTGCCAGGTCACCACTAAACCACGTCATTCAGCACTACATCTGTCTGTCTTTTAAATACCTCCAGGGATGGTCACTCTAACAGTGTCCTGGGCAGCTTGTTCCAATGTTTGATAACCCTTCAGGTGAAGAAATTCTTACTAACATAAAACATAAACTGGCAATATATATTTCTATCTGAAATAGAAAACACACTGCTTAAGGTCTAGAGGGTCAAGGATATTTCTCACAAGTTTGCTAGCAGTTGCTACAACAGGAACTCTTATAAGAGAAAATGTTGTTTCAAACGTTCTCAGTATAGCACCTGTATTCTAAAACACGTGGTTCATATAGATAATTGCCTGCTTTCATGTCCTTGCCAGAAAGTACTGGAAATTTATCTTTGACATGCTCAAAAAGAATGGCTTTGTTGATATTAGCAGGTTTTTTTTACTTAGTCTTGCTAGGAAACATTCTTAGCCTACTGAAAAATACAGTCTTAAATTACAAGGTAAGGGCACATTGCCTGAGTTCTACAACCTCTTAAAGTTATTAACACTGCAGCTTTGCTACACAGTGCAAACATCTTTCACTTATTTTTGAATGAAGTCTTAAGCAAAACTGCTTTCCCCTATATGTTATGTGGGGTAAGTAATGTTACCCCTTAGAGATCAATTCTCCACATTCCAAACACAAGCACAATAGTGCTTTGACTATCAGGGGGTTCAAGAGTCTTGAAATCAGTATGTCCCTGGCAAGATAGCTTAAACTGAAGCCAAGGAAGACTTCAAGTGAGTTCCTTTTACTAAGAGGTTATACTGGGAGATATACCCTAGCACTTCAGGTCTTTGGGGAAGGGGTCTGAGTAGTTCCGAAGTGAAATTTTTCCAGTTTTACTTCTATGAGGAAAAGCTTCCCTTGCTTCTTCACTAAAATCTAAAAGCATTAGTACCCATGATAGCTATTTTGGACACTGCAAGCATTTCCATTTGTATTTTATCTAATCTCTTTGAATTAAAGGTCATTTCCAAATGAAATCTAATTGCTCACCAAAGGATAAGGTATCAAGCTATCAAGGATTAAATAACAAGCATGCATGTCCCACATGCAGCATTTCAGGAGATAAATGGGCATTAAGATGTGATTCCACAAAAGCATTATATAACAATATGAGAACTAGTATAACAAGACTGTAAAAGCAGGAAGCATCTTCCAACAACAAATGCACCTAGGATCTCTTTCCTATTGTCAGCGTAGCAGACCTTAAAATGTTTTAGTGGTTTGGGTCTTGTTTATTTCTAAATGAGTTTATGCCAGCTCCCTTAATGAAAAGGGCATCAGGCTCATCTAGTTCCACATACAGCAGTTTTTACCTTCATACTGCTGCCTGTGACATGCCCACTCAAACCCCGGACAATCAAAATGAAAACTGGCTTCAAGCAAATGGATAATACAGAACTCATCTTCAGATCAGTCTCACGCTGCCCAAATATCAGAGTATATCTGATAGCAGCTATGAGCTTCCAACATCACCCACTGCATACAATAAGCCAGGCCACTACCATCCTATTGATCCATCATCTGAATAAGGCTCAAGAAGACAGTTAAAAATCAATGTAGAAAAATGGAAGGTTATTTCCAGTCTCCACTGAAATGGATAAGATTCTCTAACACAAAATCCTTCCTTGATCTACCTATAAGCACTGTCACTATTATTCATGTTTAAGAACACTGAATGAAATTGACTAAAAGTTCAATAATAGAAAATTAATCTTGTCCTAAGGAACAAGGACCACTTAAAAAATAGTAGGGAAATTCAGAAGTTTAATTGATGCATTTTGTCATGACAACACTTCTGTAAACAAGCTGTAAATTGAGGGAATGAAAGCTTTTGATGCCATTTAGGCAGCAAATTTTCAAGTAGCAAGTTGATTAATTCATAAAGAAGGCTGAAATCTACTGAAGAGTTATCTACCTTTGGATTTTGTAACCAAGGGATAATACTATGATTTAGTCAAACATGTTACTCTCATCAGTTCACATATTCAGCAGCCATATAGAAATACAGATTATTAGAGATCATTCATTATGGACTTAATTTATGCATTACTGGATTTAAGAGAATATTATATTAGAGATGATTTAGAGTGGCTTCAGGATGTATACAAAGTGTGTTTGGCTGGTTGCCTCAGCAGTGTGGGAAGGCCTTGCTATATGAGGGATAATACTTTCTTAATAGTTGTAGCTAGAACAGCAGAAATGAATCTACCTGCTAATCTCTGAAGTCACAAACTGTTTCTGTCACCATTAGCTAACAATTCTACAGTCAGCGAAGCTACTAGCATAGCAGGCTTTGTGATTACCAGCTTACATTACTAGAAATATGCCTGTGTATTGACTAGAAAAGGAAGAGCAGAATAACCTATATCCTAGCAGAGAAAAAGCTTAATTCTCTTCATTTCAAATATGTTTCTCTAAGATCCAACCATGGCTGAGAAATGACTGTGCATTTTGTGTCAACAGACCTACAAACAGATCCAGAGTAGATGCTCTACTATTTTTTTGACTCTTTATGTTGACAGTCCTGAGAAAAGAGTGTATTATCAGCGTGCACCAACTTTAATAGGATTAAGTTTGATACCAGCTGATAGACGACTGTTGACTAGTTCAACGTTCTCTGCAGTTTCTCCTGAGGTAATAAGATGTTTGGTACCATTTAGGTAGTCCCTCTTCAGTTAAGCATTTTTTGCATCTTAAAGGTAAGCTAAACAACTAACTGCCTTTGGCAGAGATATTAAACAGGCTTAATTAACACTAACATACTCTGTTAGATTCCTATGAATAAAAATTCAGATAGCACGCTAAAAATTAAAGCGGGATATAGTTACCTCGGAACTCAAGAAAAGGTTAATAACTGCTAAAAAGCTCATTTTGATTGCCAGTGTGCAAATGAAGCATATCTTGTCTTTTTGATCTGTATATATATTCAGCTTCAAGCCTTGCAAAGAAATCACAATACTAATACATGAATCTGTAACTCTTCTGGCTACACAGATTACCTCAGGTTTTTATCAACATTTGTGTTGCTGCAATTATATTAAAACCAAATTTGCTCCCGGGTAATGCCTAAGAATAATGTAATACTCAGAAAGTTGTATCCTAAAAAAAACATACCACTTCTCTCATTTCTAAATGACAGAGCTCTACAATCTTTTCAGAAAATAATTTAACTACGGTTTAACAAATTGATATACAGCTTACCTCTGTGAAACAAACCTTTTAGACTTAGTCTTTCCTAACTATACTTCTCTGGATGAAGACACCTTGTAGGGATTGAAATGATTTTGGTCAAGCACGTCAAGTGCCTTGAGCTCATCCTCAGTGCTTTATTTTCTTGCTTTAATGCAAGTCCAATAATATAATCATGATTTATATACTTCTTGTGTAAAATTATTGGTGCTGTTTTCTACACCCTCTTTCAGAAGACCATTAACACTATTAAGATGTTTCTTCTAAAGCTTATTTCATTATCTTCTAATACACAGCTTAAGATACTCCCAAGAAGTTATCCACAAAAAGTAAGTGGCATTTGTACTGACTGTCATGAGCTGATGCTTTTAACAGCTGTAGACAGCTATGGCCTTTAGCATAAACCCCTGCTGGTTTTGCAATTTGAATGATGTCCTTCATCAATATTTCTCTGCTCTACTTTGTGACAGTAAGAAACTTACTGAGTAGTAAAAAGCATCTTTACTTCCCTAATGTGAACAACCAGTGACAACTGCAAAATCATTTTGACATTTGGAGAGTTGTTACCATGCTCATGTTCTCTTTAGCATCTTGAACACACTAATTACAAAGTTCATTACTGGGTGGGAGTGGGAAAAGCAGTAAGCTGAAAGCTCGAATTGTGCTGTCTCTTCTCACTGTAGAATGATGAATTTGGGATAAATTTGGGATAAAGTGAGGTACTGGTTTATACCATTTCACTGCACCACATTAAGGAAACAGGGCTCTCGCTAAAAATTGCACAAAAAACACTCTACCATAGAGGAATAAAGCAATATTCACATAGCAAACGTTACCATGGGTCCCAGTGTCAGAGATTACATGCATCCTTCATCAACTTCACGCTGAAAGTCATGATTCCTCAAGAATTCCCACTGTGCTACAGCTCTGCTGCTAAGCATGGACTTCTCAGCATGCTGCTTCCCAGAACACTCTTGCATTTTACCCAATTCTACCAGAAACTCCTTGAATGGGGCACATTTTTCTTCCAGGTATTTGCCCAGAATATGCTGTCCCTGACTACCACATCATTAAGTAATCAGTTCAGAGATTATAATGTGACTTTTTGCAAACTTGAAAGGGACACTACTGTAACAGATTAAACTGGCAGCCTTACTACATGCTGCAGATGTTTCCTTTAACGGCAGAGCTACTCAGTGTGAAAGCTTCTGTATGAAAAATACTTCTCTTGGTATACATGTGAGCCATATATACATCAACTTGATTTCTGTTCTACCATATAAACATTTAATTTTGTTGATATAAAATCTGTTCTAGATTAAAAGAACACAGAAAAGCTATAGTATAATGAAGCTTATTGATCAAGAGATGGACATGCACAGCAATAAGCTGTTCCTACTGAGTCATGCTTGTCTAAGCAAGCCTTAGCAGAATCAACTGATGTACCTCAAATAGACACGTCTTCAAGCACAGAAGACCATTTTGGGGTCTAAAACTGAAAGAGTCTTTAAAGGAAAGGCTTGAGGAAAGGTCTGCATAGGTCTGGTATCCGTAACTTCCAAAGTTTTATAGGAAAGCCGTCTTATAAGAGAACTTAGATGAAAGCATGTAAATAAACGTCCTTAGCCCTTCACTGTGGCAGGTGGCATTGTAAACCAAACAAGATGAAGCCTAAAACAGTAATCACTGCTCTGTCAGAAACACTACATTTTTGTTTCTTTTTAAAGCACCATATTGACATCGGTTCTGTAATAACACAAATAACTCCCGTCAAAGGCAAGGCATTAGTTTACATAACCAAATGCCGTCTTCCCCATGGTTATTTATGCCGCATCATTCAACTGCAGCCCCCAAATCAGCTGCACTGCTGCTTGTGTTCCATCACAGTGGGACTGAATCATGTGCTGCAAAGTGAAATCTTGTGTTCCCTTTGTTCCCTTTGGTTTTAAAATCCAGCTTTATTATATATCCAGTATCTAGAGCTTATTGTTATGTATTCCTACCTGCTAATTGCCAGATTGTGATGATCTATTTATATCCTTCCAGAATACTCCTAAATGCACTACAAAATACTTCTCAGAGGATTCAGAGGCCAGAAGTGATTTTTTTTTTTTTTTTTTTTTTTTTTTTTTTTACACAAACATTACATTGCTGTTTCTCATTTAAAAAAGACACCACAGTTCATGGGGAAATTAAAAAACAAACAACCCTGAATTAGGAATTCTTTGGTTTTAAAATGTATTACAGACGGGACTGCAACCAGCCTGCAGATGTTCACTTGATCATTTTGTCTGAGGCGGCATGGGAACGCACGCTTCACATGATAGACATTTCTAGAAGAGACTTCTTTGAAGGGGCTGTAGCTGCCATTCTAAAGCAACATATTTCAAACCTACACAATGGTAAAGCATTATCAGAATGCAGAACAGTGTGGGTATCTATAGTTGGCTCTGATGACTCTAGTTGTTTGGAAAGCTGTGGCTCAGCAGCACCAAGTGACCCTAACACAGACCCAAAGAGTATCTGTCTCACAGACCTGCTCTGTAACAAACCATTTAAAGATTGTCCTCTACTAAACATAAATGACAAGACTTCACTCCTGCTACAACTTGCCTTTAGGTCATTAAGTAATAAATAGCACGAGCAGAAACTTGAACCTGATCAGGACGCTTGGGCAGCTGACTTTTCATTCTAACCCCCATCCCAGTTACCGTGAGAACGCTGAAGAAACTGGGAAAGGACTCATTACTTGTCTGGTACTGCACTGCTCAAGCCAGTTTATGCCTTATGAAATCTTAGCCAGTTTATACCTAATGAAACAAAAATCAAACCATGAGCATTAATATGTTTGGTTGGGTTTTTTATTTGGTTTCTCCTTTCCAAGAAGGTGCTCAGTGCCTTATTCACTCCATCAGTTCAAACTGGTGTCTATCAAACTTTTCCACTCAGATGAACGGCAAACTCTGATGAGGCACATCAGGTTTATGAGTTTAATAGCACTAGCGTCTACTTACATGACAACAATTTAATCTACTCAGCTATATAGATGGAGAAAGGTCTTGCACCCCACTCAGTATACTTTCATTTCCCTCTTTTAGCAGCTGTAAGGTTGTCACATACACTTTCAGAGGTTTTCAATAAGAAAACAGGAAAAATGAAGGAAAAAAACAGGCCAGCAGCAGCAGCTCAAAACTTAAGTTACTTGTATGTTTTGCTTTTCAGCTTGACATTGTTCCTAAAGTAGCCTGGTTCTGGACATTGTAAGTGACAAGATGAGGTCTTTGTCCAGGAGCTGGGTTTGATAGCAGAAATCAGAAAGTCCTCCTCAAGTCTTGTTTCACATTCATTAGCACTGTCAGAAATGGTTGTGAGAAGCCAATTATTCTGCTCCTCCTCCTTTGAGCTGCCAGCAAGCCTTAGAATTGATTGACATGATCCATCTTCCAAATCTGTTAAAGTCTCTAGTGCTTTAAAAAATGCCCCTTTTTTTAAATATAGCTTTATTGTCTCCACTGCACTGTAACCTTAATCACCTCTCCAACAAAACTCAGCACTTTCTAGCTTATTTTGTCCATAAAAGAAAAAAAATGCTATATCTAGACAAGATTTGCTTACTTCTAACTTTGACAGACTTTCCTATCTGCAGTGGATCTGGCTGGAATGGAGTTAACTTTCTTCACACTAGCCCATATATTCCTTGCTTTTGGGGTTTCTGGCTAAACCAGCCTGCTAACAGATATCACACTGTCCTGTTGCTGAATAGGGCTTGCATAGACAGCACCAATGCTTCTTTTTCTCCCACTCCCACCTCCAGCAAGCAGGCTGCAATTGAGAAAGGACCTGTGAGAAGACTCAGACAGGAAAAGTGACTAATTGGCCAAAGGGACAGTCCACACCATTCAATGTTCACTGCCCTCTCCCATCACAGTGGGAAGCAGGCAGCAAACAGGAAGAAAAGCAAGATAACTTGTTGTTCAAGATAAAGTCAGTTTAATAACGAAAGGAAAAGGGGGTTGGGGGCATAATTTGCCAGAAAAAAAAACATGATCAAGTGATACAAAACCAATCATTCACCACCTCCCACAAGCAGACTGACAGTCAGTCTTGGAATCCAAACTCCTCACCTTCTTCCTATACCCCAGGTTTGGGTTTTTTTTCCATTTCTTTTGTTTAGTTGGTTTTTTCTTTTCCCTGAAACTACTTGCATTGCTGATAGTAACAATTCATGAAATCATTATGCAGAATTGTTTAGTCAAAACTCAGAAGATGATGGAGAATGATGCAGGTTATGATGTTCTCTGAGATGTAGATTCTACCTTTGCATATGAGTGCTAGTTACCATGTAACACGGTAGAAGCTTTGTGAAGGTTACTGCATCACATTCTACCACATTAAGGATCCTTAAAAGATGGGGAGTTAAAAGAAGCATTTGATTAAGAAAGAAAAAAATTGACTATTCTTGGTCTGTGCAATCAGATGGCAAAGTTAGTTATCCTTTTTTCAAGTTAGTCATAACAAAAACAAGGTCATTTAGAAGGAAAAAAAGATCATTCTAATCTTATGTGCCCAATCCCAAATTAGGAACTGCATTTAAAACTATAAAGACCAATGGAATACCTCATAACAGCATAAGAAAAGTAGACAACCATCTGCCTGATAGGTCTTGGGGATGGTTAAAAAGAAAGCTCCCTAGATACTATGGCATCAATCCATTAAGATCTAAACCAACCAGCAATTCAATTTTGGAGAAATTCTGTAAGTTCACGCAATACGTGCATTCCTTCAGTTAACTCAAAATAATTCTAGTCCCAGTTCACTTTTCTTTATGATCTCAAACAATCTGCAATAATTTGTCCAAGAAAATTACTTGTTCAATTCAATGCAAAAAAGGAAAACCTCTCCCTCCTTCTCACTTGGGCTTTCTCACATCTGACTGCTGCCAGATGTTACAGGTAGAGGCAGACAGAACACACCATCTGCGCTACTGAACGTCTCAGGCATATCCTAACAGGCTGTTGGCTTCATCTGAACATTAACAGCTGATGGCAGCCCAGCAGGTGCAGTGAAAGAGCAGTGGGAAATGTATCAGAAAGCCCAGAATGGTCTCAGTACTTACGCACTTGATGAAAGTTTGGAGCTATGAAAGAAGGCCACACGGTCCAGATTGAGAGTCATTGAGAATTCTGTTTCAATCACAACTTTCATTTCCAAATAATGTGACATAGTACTATATTACACAAAGTAAAGTCTTAGTCTGTTGTATTTCACAACAGTAGGAAATCAGAAGTGTAATTACCAAGGTATTTATGAATGGACACGCATTTTAATAGCTCGCCTGATATGCTGCAAAACATTCCAACAGCAACCACACTGCAACTGCATCAACTGTCAGACAGTATGAGACAGATATAAACTTAGACCTTAGCTGGTTTTCAAATACAAAGCTATCACACTAAGGACATTTATTAGACTATTGTGCTTCTGCTAGGCAGCAGTATGTTCACGTGCACAAGACCCCTACCACACTGACTTTCAAAACATAGAATCAAATCCTGGGTTCTTTTAAATCATAGCGTATCCAAAACTTTCTTCTGCAATGTTATATCTGAGGTTGATAAACATGGCAAGGAGAAGCTCGCTTTCTTATTAGCAATAACAGAAAATAACTGGGATGCACTATCTTTTAGTTCCTCTCTAATTAATCTAAATTATGTCACAAGAATTTCTCTCCACCCCCCATCCCATTTGCACTAAATTATTTAATCACAAGATGTCAGAGAAAGAGTTAAAAAAAAATTAGTTACTCTCAAATTTATTCCACAGCTCTCAAGAGAAATATATAGCTGAAGGAGACTGCTCCAAGATTTTTCTCGTGTAAGAAGTCCAATACATACAGCAAATCACATCTGAACTTTGCTGACATATCACAGAAGCTTTTTAATGATTACTCCATCAGTATCCCTGTACCTGCTGTGAACAGAATGTCTGTAGAGAATGAACAAACAAACCTAATCCTACTTACTATTCTGTTAAATGCCCAAGTTAGTTCACAGTTTGTGTTAATGTGGAAAAATCCCAACTACATTATTTGATATGTAATGTTTTGATTTCTTTACCAGTGACTGAACCAAGACCTACTCATTTCACACCCACAAATCCATGAGTTTGTTTTAGAAATCGCTGTAAATTAGTTTCCTTAAAAGGCTGGAAAGGTCATATCTCATGATCTGTTCTCTGACCTTACTTGTTAGCTGGCACACTTACAAGAAAGGATGTTCACAACAATTCCTTAACTTTATAAAGGTCTTTGAACACCTACAAATCTTAAAGAACGGGAAAAGAAAGTGTAAGAAAAGACTAGATATAAATCTGATTAACTAAGTTATGTGCATGATCATTTTTGCTCTTTCAAATTGTAATGACTCTTTACCATTGCTTCTCAATCCCAAAATTACGTCCAAGTCCCTCTCAATGCACTAGATGGATTCTAATCCAAACTTTATGCTGCTGCTTCCTCAGTCAGAGCTGTCCTGTGAAAAAGCCCTCTGTATCAAATGGCCATGAAGCTGCTGTCCTCCCTCACAACAGCCACTGTCCTCCCCTGTCACCATACAGGACCAGGGTCAGTGGCTGGCAACAGATCCCGTTATGGCACAGCCTGTCTGTGGGCACATTGAGGTTTTTCTTATGAACAGCAATGCAGACTTCAGTTGGTACCACAAGCGATTTTTATACCATTCACTGAGGAACATCATTGGTGTAATAATAAAAGCCCTTGTTTTGCTTTAGTTTGAAGTAAAAATCTGACTGTTCTACTTTGCCCAACTGTTTTGTCAAGCAGCTTGGTATCAAAACACAGAAATTGCATTGCTGTAAGTTCAACCTAGTAGTTGTAACAGGGAAAACAAATACTAGAATTTCATCAGAACAGCTAAAGGATTTTGTAGCCTTTGCTTGCTTCGCCCATTTAGGATTTAGTTTATTAAGCCTTGATCAATACCTTAAATTACATTCTGTATTCCCTTGCATCTATTAAATGTAAATAAGCATTTTGATTAAACAAAGGGATACAATTTCTTTCCCAGTCACAGAACATCTTTCCCAGTCCACAGAACATGTTTTCCAACTGGAACAGACCAAAGTTTCATGAGTTTTTGTCATCTTAAGTACAAAAATCCCAATGATTCCAACTACTTTAAAATATTGTATTTACTGGACTGATGCTTTGTCTGCCTATGCGCTTATCCCTATCTCAACGTTGAATTGGAGAACGCACAAACAGAGAGGCAAAACCATTAATTCTTTAATTCATACAGTTAGCTTTACTCATGCCAACAGGTCCACTAGAGTCAAAGGAAGCCTTTCTTTAAGCAAGAAAACCCATGAATTTCCCTCACATTTCTTTTAGGCAGATAGGGGTGAAACAACAGGGTAAATTCATTAGCTTCAAAATAGCTCCACTGGGTTTTAGCAGTATGAAGTTGATCCATTGTTTAACATTATGTTTTCTGATGCTTTCCTTTATTACCCTTTGAATAATTAAAACCTTTGAAAGATTGTTGCATTAAACAACTTTCATACTATTAGTTGCTTGAATAGCTGAAAGGGCAAACATATGAGCTATAGGTAGCTTTAAAAAACAACTGTTGGTTTCTTTATGTTAAATGACACCCACAAACCCTGTCAGAGATATTTGCAGCCCATGTTACTGAAAGGTGGCTTCTGTGAAATGTGCATACAGTATTAATAGCAGATTTGAGTTCAGCAGCAAAATACCACTGCTATTAATCATAATGCGATACCAAATTAGGGGATATTAAATTCTTAAAAATTGAAGGTTTTTTTTCTTAGATTTGTTCTATTTCTTCCCACTTGCCTAAGTTATAAGATACTTTTAATTTAGCAGAAAGACAAGTAATGGTTTCCCCCTAAGTAAATCAATATTAAGGCAGGTATCAGTTGTCTTAGTAAGAAGCAGCTTGGGCCCAAATCTACAAAGGCAAAACAAAAAAGAAATTTATTCTTACCAATGAGCAGAATCAAAGAGAGATTGTATTACTCCTTCTCCCTTCCTTGGAAGCTCTTACAGTCTATATATCATCATTAGTGGAAGAGAAGAAAAAAAAAGGGAGAGAAGGGTACCAAAATATCATCTTATACCTTCTTTAATCATGCTAAAAAAAAGTCATCACATAAGCATTATTCATTCAAAAACTGTCTCATTTTCAACAGCCTTGGGCTAAAGAGAGATACAGATGGAAAGAAGTTAACAGAACAATCTATGGAGAGGAACTTGTCGTGCACAGCGTTATTTCAAAGGAAATAAAGGATAGAGGAAGAGCATTCTGCACTTGCTCAGCTACTAAATATAGGCTGGAAGATCACCATTTAAATATATTTAGTGCTATTTATACGTACGCATATGCCAATTACTTCTGGAAATTTGTTTCCAAATCGAGGAGATTTGTAGGACCATACTTCCTCTTAAAATCTGAGGTTAAAGTAGTTTACAGCATTGCATTTTCCTTCCTCTAGTGATTTATTTAGAGAGTCCAAGCTACTGGCTCCTTTCCTGCTTGTTAGTTATAAACTTTAACATAATTTGTTCTATGTCTTTATAAAATGCTGTAAAGTCTTTGAATATTTAACCAGTAGCAAAAATTTGGCTTTTGAGAACAAAGCTACATGAGTTCTCTATCATAATAGCAGCACTAATATGTTAAACGTTAATCTTGTTATCTTTTTCAACATGTCCAAACATAGTCTAAAAAGAACCTCAAGAGTAGGACCTAATGTTTGAAAGCAATGTTTCTGGGCAAAATATTCCATATGTAATACACATTTCACTATTAAAGCTGATAGATCAATCTGCTGCTGGCAGAGAAGAGACTCAGAGCTCAGCATCCCCTATCTTCTTTCACATCAAAAGTGACATGGTTGAAATCAAAAGTCTGACACTTGAGAGACAGGTCAATCTACAAACCATGAGTCCATATTAGGTAGCATAATCTGCAGTTGCATAACCAACACCAAAATGTCCTTGCAGAATAGATTCAGCGCTCTGCAAGAGGAAATGAATAACAGTGAGCCTGATGGCTCTTCCTGCTAGGAGGTGTTGCCAAAGTCTAGCCAAACTGCCCCCTGCATTAAAACCTCCTGGATAATGAATAAAATGTTTACTTTTCTCTCCTGTGCGAAGGGCAGGGGGGCAGAGGTAGGTGGGGTGTGAAAGTGAAGGGGAGGAGTTGTGGAGTTTCCTTCTCTGGAGACCTTTAAAACCCATCTGGATGTGTTCCTATGCAACTTGGTCTAGGTGATCCTGCTGTGGCAGGGGGATTGGACTGGATGATCTTTCAAGGCCCCTTCCAATCCCTAATAATTCTATGAAATGTGGCTGGAAAGCAGTCTGGCAGAAAAGGTCCTGGAGTTTCTAACTGACAGGTGACTGAAAATGAGCCAGCAGTGTACCTAGGTGGCCAAGAAGGTAAATGGCATCCTGGCCTGTATTAGAAACTGTGTCCAGCAGGAGTAGCAAGGTGATTGTCCCCCCATACTCAGCACTGGTGAGACTGCACCTTGAGTACTGTGGGCACCTTAGTACAAGGGAGACATTGAGTTGCTGGAGCAAGTGCAGAGTAGGGTTACAAAGCTGGTGAAGGGCCTAGACAACAAATCTTATGAGGAGAGATTGAGAGAGTTGGGGCTGTTTAGTTTGAGGAAGAGGAAGCTAGGGGGAGACCTCATCACTCTCTACCATGTCCTCTCTACAACAAGGACATTGTAGAGATGTTGATGCTGGTCTCTTCTCACAGGTAATTAACAACAGAACCAGAGAGAAAAGCTTCAAGCTTCAAGAAGGTAGGTTTAGAGTAGACATCAGAAAAAAATTCTTCATTGAGAGAGTGGTCAGGCACTGGAATGGACTGCACAGGGTGGTGGCTGAGTCACCATCCTTGGATGTGTTAAAAGTCGCTTAGATGTAATGTTTGGGATCTGGTTTAGAAGTGAACTTGTAGAGTAGGGTTCGTAGTTGGACTCAATGATAGTTGGACTTTTCCAACCTTACTGATTCTATGATTCTATGAAAATTTAAATTCCCTGGCTTTAGAGACCCAGCACTGATCTGGCTGTGAATGGCAATGTTTCAGGCAATGTGATTACTTAGGCTGAAAAGGCTGGAGAAGAGCAAAGGAGAGTATTTCACAGCACAATGAACACTGGTTAAGCACAAGCATAAACACGTCTGACAGTGTGTGACAATTCTGCTACGTATTAAGTTATCACTCTTTCCTGACCACAAAATTAAACAGGAACAATGCTGGTACCAATAGTTACAAGATAAATTCTGCCTTTTTGTGTATGCAAAAATTCTATCTTTTGGCGGGGGGGGGGCAGGTTCAGGACATGAAAGGGAAAGAATGATCCTTCATCCATTTAACATCATATAGCCCAGCCACAGCAAAAATACTTAAACTGTAATTTACATGGGCCTGCATCTTGTTTACATTGATGAATGGGAAAGATAAGCCTCTTGGCATCTAAAACTGTTCCATCCTGCACATAAGCTTGAAGCCACAGCAAGGTACCTTCACCACAGAAACAGTCCCCTCCCACCCCCATCACATACTGCTCTGGAGAGTTTCTGAAAAGCTAAGGCCCTAAATCCAAGCTGTCATCCTCCTGGGAAGGATTCCATGGATTTCACTTCAGAACTCCTGTTCCAAATCAGACACTGCCTCATCAGTGGTCATTCTTCTCAGGTTTTGACCTCCAACTGCTGGCTGCTCTTAGAACGTTCTGTCAAATAGTGTTTCACTGACACTATTAACTAAATTAGACAGGCAATAGCACACACTGTGAAATAACAGTAAAGTTATGAGGTCCTTAGTACAAGAGGAAAACTAAAGCTCTATTCTGGCTGTATGGCTGCTGTATTGTATATCATAGCAGCGCTACTAGCCAGAGAAGGTTGTTAACATGTAAAGCCTTTAATGGCTCTCACTGTACTCAAAAGTTAAGAGCTGACACTGTTGAAGAATCCTACGGCAAAAACCTTCCTCTTTTCTTCTTTCCTCTTTTCCTGACCCTATAAATTAGCTGTGTTGTCACTTTTCTGACGGCAGTCTGTTCTTACCTCATGGTTTATTAACAAAAATCTCAAGCCAGACCGTTATCTTTTAAGTGTGATTGGGGCACTAGCTGATATGAAAGCTAATTTAAAACATAAGAGTACCCCATAAAAGTCTATATTATGACACAGGCAACAGCACGTGCACAACATTTCTCATGCTATCATCACAGAAGGGCCTGGAATTGAATGATATGTGTTAGCAGCAAGCAAAGGAAATGCAGCCTGAGCTGCACCACAGATTATGCCAGTTCAATAAAGTGACAACTGCTGCTTTCTCCAGTGGCATCTGAGTGTTAAGATTACATTTTGCTGCTAAGCTTCCCTCAATAGGCCGCAGGAGCTGCAGAGTGTCTCGCAGGCAGAATTCTTTCTCAAAAACAAGACCCTTTATATATTTCACTGTTTTTTGCCAATGCACAATATGGCAACATCAAGCCTGTTACCTGCTGGAATATCACAACACTGAGCAGTGTGAGATAGCTGTCCCTTGCAGTGGCACGGAAATAAAACTGCTGAAGAAGGAAATAGGCAGTAGAAGATGAAATACACACTCCAGTTTCCAAGGAAAGCATGTTAATGCCTAATACGGGGTGAGGGAAGGAATAGTAACAAATATAAGAATAAAAATTTATCCAATATAAAAATGTTGCTTAAGTGCTGCCAGGGGAAGATCAGCAGGACCCACAGTGATCTGCTGAGTAAATGCCCGTCATGCAAGCTGAAACTGCCCAAGAGCAGCTTTGGGTGACATATCCAATTTCAGTGTTTACAATGCATGAACTATTAAACTCAGCCAATATGACTCTTTGTGGCAGCCTTTTTCAGAGCTATATGCTGACTAACACTTTAATACAGAGAAGTATTTTGTGTGGTTTTCAGAACATATTTCCCAAGGAGAAGTGCTAGTTTTCAGCACAGACTGATGAAGTTCCTGAAGACAGAAAGAAAATACCCCAAAATAAATTCTGCTGATATCAAGACTGCTCTTCACCAGCTATCTGCACACCAACATGACCTCTTCTGTGGCATTTTCTCTGAGAAACAAGGAAGACTCATAGTGGGTATAATTTAAGACTAGCAGATTATGTTTGGCAGGCTTTACTGTCTCAAAGATTAATACTGCCATTAACAAGAGGCCAGAATTAAGGTTAACTATTTGTGTAAATAAATATTTGCCTAAATAAATATCTGCTTCTAGTTTTTATATATGCTGGTAATAATCTTGTATCCACATTAATATATTCACACCTTGTAGCATTGCTGTTTATCATAGGCTAAAGGCCAGCCACAAGATGAGATCTTGACCTTATCTGCCTGACTTCTATATTGAAAGGGTTATCAGGCATTGGAATAGGCTGCTCATGGAGGTGGTTAAATCACCACCCTAATCACCTTTATGAGTCATGTAGATCTGGAGCTTAGGGACAAGGTTTAGCAGTGGGCTTGGTACAGCTGGGTTAGTGGTTGGACTCAATGATCTTAAAGGTCTTTTTTAACCGAAATGATTCTATGACTCCAAGTGGTGTCAGTCTGAACTTGGCTGGGGAGAAATCACCATCCATCCATGCAACCTGTCCTCCTCAGTAATGTTTTTTCATGTGATACAATAACCAAGTTCCATACCTCTGCGCTCTCAACCTCTCAACCCAACCCAAACCCCTTTCACAAGCGTTCTTCCAGTCCTTAACTTCTCACTAGCAATCTAAATTTAGATGGCAGATAGGAAATAATGGCAGAGAGCAGCAACAGAATCTGATACTTCAGGTTAGTTCTTTGGGCTCTTTCTTCATCTTTTGATTTGTTAGCAAGAATTCCAAGAATTAAACACTGTGGATTCTAAATTGCACATTATCACATCTGTGCAATTTAGATGGAACCAGATTACACACCCACCAGTATTTACTACCCTTCTGTCAACTACATAAATTAAATTACTGTGAAATTTTGATGGCGGGAAAAAAAGATTTCCAAAAAGACCATATTTTACTCTCAAAGAACATGTTCTGCACTGATATCCACCAAGAACATGTAGAAAAGTCATCAGTAGTACTAGACTTGCTGGTTTTGTTTACTAAGCAGCATTGGTACTATCATTTATTGGTTAATGCTTTTAATGTGGTTTTATCAGAGGGTTTAACTGGTTTAGGTTTAGTTTCTTAATGACAGAGGCTGTCCACCCAGTTTTTTGTTTTCGGCAAAATTGCTTTCAACTGTATCAGTACCTTTTCTAAGTCACTGGGCAATAATCGGTGCATTAATGGTGTCTTAGGACGGTAGATATGGCAAAGCACATTTGTGGGCAGCACTTCATGGGAAAGAGTCCCTTACAGACATCAGTGAGATTCCTAATATTCTAATTACCCAAAATACAGAGGTATGTATGGATAATTAGATGCTTAAGCTCAAATACGGACTGGAAAGGTCAGTATCATTGGAACTGCTCAGCTGAGATGCTAAATGCCAAACCCCCATTTTCTAAGTCACAGAGCTATCCAAGTCTCACACAGAGAACACATTACTGAAACTGGCCTTTTATTTGGCACTCTGCACCAAGAAATGCTTAGCAAAACAGCATTTTCTAAATGGACTGTTCCGTGACTCATATTAGGGCTAAATTAGGTTTTAATTTTAAGACTGAGCAAAACTAACCGCCATATGATAAGCACCAGGGATAGCCACCAGGATTGGTACAAACCAGCCTCTCTCCACAGCACTACCCCTCAGGCTAAATGAGTGCCACACACCTCTTGCTAATCTTCACCTCAGGGAATTCAGCAATTCTCCTACAGAACTACTTATTGTGAGACCAAACATTTCCCCCAAGCATCTAGCACGGCATTATTTTGTACTTGTCAATACTGGAAAAAAAAGCCCTTTTCTTCTGTTATCTACTGACCTAAATAAAACATCTTCATGCAGGGAATGCCCCAGGTCCTTTTCAACATAGAGTTGGTAAGTTCCCCCCTCCCTCTATTCCTCTTTCCCAGCAGGGACCAGTAATTATCAGCAACACGTTTGTTCTCACTTCACAGTATGTGTCCTGTTGAACAAAGAGTTGTTGAACAATATTATGTTACCAAAACACCTGCTACTGCATGAAGACTGACAGAAGTCCAACAGCTAGACTCCATCATTATCTAATCTAGCAGATTGATTTCTCTTTCTACTCCTATCTGTCTTCCTGTGGTAACCTTTAATTTAGGTTCTTTAAAAATTTTCTCCACTATTTATAATGCATAACAATTCAGATTTTATGTGATCATGTGTTTACTTTCATTGCTCCTTGGCTTAATCAGATAAATACTCAAGTGAATTATTCTTTGAGGACTGTTGGGGAATGGCTGGCAGAAAGGGGCCATTCCAACTACATGCAGCTAGTGGGCCAGCAGAACGATGCCAATTCAGAAAGGTCTAGTGTTATTGAACTTTACATAAGTAAGGGTTAACTAGTTTTGCTTGATATAACTATGATTTAGGAAGACCACTGTGTCCTTGCTGTAAGCTACTTTCTTCCATTACTTCTCATTTCTACTGGTTACACATCCTCTTTTGTTAACCACAAAGACCGTTGTTTTGACGCTGCTACTGTGCCCTGTGTCTTTGCTGCATCAACAACTCGCTTTGGCAAGAAACCGCAAGTAGGAATAAGACATAAACACGATCTTCTGCCTGTTAGCCTATCAGCAAGCATATACTTGAATGCATTAACTGTAATTGTATAAATGTAGTGCACACTGCTCAATAAAGTGTCACCTGCTTATAATCCATATTGGATGCTGGTGTCCATTATTTCCTTCCCATCAGAGGATGAGGAGACCACAGCTGTTTTTCAAATCTTCTCAGACTCTCGAAGAAGAATATATTTGTATGAGTTCTATTAAATACAAATATTATCTGTTACCTTTTCCACGGGGACAGAAGAGCATTAAAGCCATGGCCACAAGGGCAGAAAAAAAAAAAAAAAGCAGTAAGAACTAAAGAAGATTCCCTGTGCACATCAAAGGACATGTTTCTTCATGTTGGTCTATCTCCAGCCAAGACAGATCAAACAAATAGCAGCAGAAAGGCTTCCAAAGCTGAGAGGGAAAGAACTGGGTGCTTCCATGCAAGTGAACATTACAGAAGCTTCTAGGGAATCTCAGACCCACCTCTTAAAAAAAAAAAAACAAAAACACACACACACACAAAAAGCTGCTGGGTTCCTTCTTCACCCTAGAAATATTGCATTTGCCCTCCAACTCTACATGAGTAGAAAGGACTTTAAAGGACAAACATTACCTAGCCTATCCTCCCCCATTTCAAGACATCATTAGCAACATTTAGATGAAGAATCATAATCCATAAAAGAAATGGTTCAGTGCTGTAAACACTAAGCTATACCAGATCTGACTTGAGAAGGTATTTTAGTACCTGCTGAGCCCAGCTGTGTAATAACATGGACACACACACTCCGATCCCATTTAAACTGGTCCATTTCAGAACCACACAAAGCAATTATATCACCATTCTGTTCTTTACTTAAAAAAAAGTATAGGAAACAAGTAAAAATGGAAAGTCTGGAATAACTAGCATTCATGTAAGACAATCCAATGAAATACCATTTGAAGGCTGTTGGTATTATTTGTATACTAAAGAAAGACTGACATTGCTCAAATAATTTCTTTAATTCTCTGTAAACCACTATTCAAATATACCACCTAGAAGATGGCACAACACTCCAGCAACATGCACAAACTTTTCCACCTCAACCTGTCAGAAGTTCAAGCAACACTCAATTTAAAGAAAAATAAGCAGTTGGACTGGCTCTGTATGATCCTTTTGCAAAGGTTTGGCACACTACGATCTTCACTCTTTACAACCTGTGAAAAGTATTACCACTCAGCAAGCCTTGCCAAGCCTGCTGACACAGAGCAAAGTGTCATCGGTTTGCCTACGGCAATTTCAAGTATCTTTGAGTCTTGTATGACTAACTAGAATGCTCTAGCACTCTTGGTATTTGTCGACACAGAGACTGAAATATTCACGCAGGCGGTCTTCACAAAGAACAAGCACACTGAAACATCTTGGAGATACTTGGACATTAATGCATTGATAAGGCAACATATGAAGTTAACCAATGCCAGAGCATTGAAATAATGCCACTTCATCTAATGGCACAGATGGAGACTCATCCTATCACCGTTTTAGGTGGGTGTGCAGTCACCCTCATGCAAGAACAAACAAGTCATTCAGATCCTGGAATGCCTCTCGCTCAGCATGGTGACACCCAACACCCTCTGTTTCCTTCACGAGTACAAGACAATCACATTCTGTACGGAATGTGCTGGTAGTGTTGCTAATGAAGATGCCTGTACTTAGCTTCTAACTATTAGGTTTGGAGCAAAAGGTTGAAAACAGCACCCACAAATGGAGAGCACACAACTCATCCCGCATTTTTACCATTAAAGCCACGCGTGCTAATAGCTCAGTATATTCAAAACAAAAGAGCCTGGGGACAGTTTGATATTTGTTTTTCCAAACAAGCTTTATATTAAAAATTGCTGTTCATTACACTAACATTTTCTCAACAGTTGGACTGCATGGGCTTGAAAAAACGACACACAATCAACCAAACCAACAACCAAACAAGGTCTCTACCATCAGCCCTCAACTAAAAGTCAAACTTCAGCCCATTCTGAAATGTGGAATTCATTTCCCCTACAAACAGCATACTAGCCTGTCTTCTAATGTACAACAAAGCAATGGGAGATCTGACCTGCCTTATTTAAAGAGAGTTTCTGCTCACACTGCTTATGAAATATGCGACAGCAAAACGCCACAAAACTGCATTTATAGTGCTCTAGATAAACTAAGACCCTAAAGCTGATAGTAATTGCAGAAGGAGAGGAAAAGTTGGGGGAGGTGTCTTGCTTTTTAATAGAAATAATATATATTAGGGCTTTAGGAACCCCATTCCAAGGAAACGTAACTACATTTTCTTGATTTCTTTCAAATATGCCTTGCCATCTAGAACAACTGCAGACCATGCCTACCAAATGAGAAAAATGTCTTTATGTAAAAGGTAAAGATCCTACATTTTTCATAGCAAATAAAAGCAAAATTTACTTGTTTGGGAGAGTTAGAACATGTGTAAAGAAATTACTTAAGGAAAATAGAGTATCAGCCATGCCAGTCTTAGGAGGAGCTCCAAAGCATCATTATTTTGAAAACTCAGCTTGGTACTAAATTAAAAATACAACTTACGAACACAAAAAGGTCTCCCTATGCTTCTCTCACACAAACACCTATTTCTGAAAATACTTCTAAAGAGACATATACCTTCTTCAAAATATTTACCCATAGCTGTAAATATCAGCAGTAAAACAGAACTTTGCTGCTAAGTATTTAGCATATTTTGGCAGAAATTGTCTCTGCATATATTCACTTCTCTTTTAATTAAAAAGGTACAAGAGCACTGTGTGCAATATATATCCCCCAAAACAATCTCAGCCAGCCTAGATCCAGCACTGCTGCTGCTGATTCAGCAACATGACTGTTAATGCCAAAGGCTAAAACAATTAGATTGAACTTGATGAAGTAGCAGCACTTTCCATTTACTAAATGATGTTGAAGTGTTTTCCTGTCTTCATGTGTTCGTAGCTACAGGTGCCCTATGCATTAGCCTCAGTGTTTGCCTCTGCCACTCTGACTTGTAACCACGAATACAAGGAACAGATTATAACCCTGATAGTCTGATTATCTCTGTTGTCACATTTCTTTGGGGCACTCTGTAATTGTTTCACCAACAAGTACAGCGATGTCTTAATGCTGACGACAGGACGGATTTCAGCTAAACTGTCCAAACATAATCTGTTCCACAGAGAGGAAGGAGAGGTCCCAGGGGTCAGAACATAAAGAATATGAATTATTAGCTACTCACCAACACCAGCAATAGGCACCAAAGAAATATCGTGAACATAGCCCATACACCACTTACATTATTTTCTCTACCACATGTCAGCTGAATCTCATCAATAGAAGTAGTTCTTTCCAATTTCAGGCACAGTTATGAAGATTACGCAATTTTAGATTTAGTAAGTATGAGGAAAAAGCCCAAAACACAAGGCTTGTAAAAATTACAACAGAAAAGATAAACTTTTTCGTCATCAGTTTTGCAGAAGGCAAAACTGAGGGTGCTGTGCTTAGTGGTAGAAAGAGTCTCAGCAAGGTCAGTTAGTTTCCATCTCAAACACATGGCAGAGCTTTTAGTCTCCTGAAAGCCCAGGTAAGAGAGCTGGATATGCTTTACTCTAAAGGATTAGGCTTGAGAAGTTAGTCAGGTCTCCATTCAGCCCCAGGATTTAGATTGTTCACTTGCTAATCTTTTCCTCTTGGAACATACTAAGAGCTTCACTCAGAGCTATTTGCAAAGCAAGGCTGCTGAGGAGCCAAGCACATGGAGCAGATGTAAGGCTAAGTACATACCATGGATCCTTCAGCTTTAGCTTTGGAAATTATGTACTCATCATCCATATTTCTGCTGTGGAAGCTGTAGATTTTATCTTCCAGCAAAATAGAGGGGCTTGGGTGTAATTTCTTTAGTGCACAAAATGCAGCCTTGAAGAGGAAAATATGATTACTACCAAAGAACTTTTCAACATTGAGCAGTAGCTCAGAAAATAAAAACCTTTTGGAAATCAGTGACGTTGTTTCTTTTCTTGTCTGCAGATGTCATAAAGAGGTGAGATGCAGGGAATGGGAACTGAGAACAAACCAAATTATTTAGAATTAAATATGACCACATAAACAAAGAGACATATAAAGACATTCAGAACAATATTTCAATCTTTGTATCAGCTGTTTAAAATAATTAGGTAATGGTGTGTAGAAGAAAATGAAAAGCTACCGAAGGCTGCCCAGGGGGCATCCTTATGGGACAAACCAGGATGTTATCCTGGAGCTTCTTCAGAGAAACAACTGTTACCTGCACTTCAATTAGAAGACTACAAGATATTCAGCATTAGACTAAGGGCAACAGAACACTGTTCAGTCTGCAGCAATATGAAAACTAGCAGTGTGGTTTTATCTGTCAGAGTTTGAAGTAAGATATATTTGACATAATTGGCTTCATTGGTGAGGTAAGTTGACTGATTTACCTTGGTAACTTCTAGTTGGAGAAGGATTGAGGGAACAAAGGCTAGCAAAGGGGTGGGACAGTTGCTTTGTAAAGCCCAACCTTAAAGAAAGTACATCTCAATTTTGGATCACTAATCACATAGAAAAAAAGAGATTAAAAATAAAGATACATACAGGTCGAAACACTTTACATGCAGTAGGCTATTTTCAGGAGTGATCCACAGTCCCAGGTAGAAAAGATGATATAGAAGAATGCAAGAAAGCTATCATAGAACCTAACTGTCACTGCTGCAAGGAAAATTTGCTGCTAGAGACAAAATACTCTAAAAGATATGTATGTTCAAAATGAGGATTTTCACGAAGGCACAGCAACAAACTCAAATATCACTTCAAAGCAGCCATCTTGCAAGTACCCAAATCACTGTAATACAAATTCATCTCAGCTTGGCTACTCTTCAGTCTCTTGGAGGACCAAACTAGCAGATCAGATGCCACCCTCTGGACCTTTTTGATTGATGGAAAAAGGTCTCATGCAACTGTGGCATTAAAATGCTTTTAAATCATTCAAGACAGCCTTACATGAAGCACGGAAACACAGGAATTTAGAGCAGCGATTTATTAAAAAACCCAAACTAACAGCACTGTAAAAAGTTCTAACTTCTGCTGAACTAAGGCAACCTTGTCATGTAGAACCATCCTGAGGAACTGGACTTTGACAGGTGTATTGGCTAGAGATTTAGAGACATCCTTGGGATTGATTGCATTCAGTTCTCTAAGAAACTGAAGCAAACAAGTAAATATGCTACTTCTAAAGCATTCCTATTTTTCAGAAAACACATTCTTACACTTCTGAAGATTATATACATCACATCCTAGTGCCCTCAATGCTTCTGCACGTCACAATTTTCCTTACAGCCACTAATTAGCACACCAAAGTGTAGCAAAAGTAATAGGTAAATTATCCATTAAGAGCATTAGAAACATTTTCCAGATAAATAATTACGTTAAAATATGTTTGAGCATTCATTTTTCTGTGCTACATCATGAAAAGTATGTTTTAAAATCCAAATTTGCATTCCACATTAGCACTTGTAATTTCTCTCACATATTGTACCTTTTAGAGTAGCATGAATCTTCCTAACCTTCTTTCTTACATACTGCCCTTTAAAAATCAACAGGACCAAAAATACCAACCATGCTCATACCTGACAGAAACTGCTGAGCCTCTAAAAGCTTCTCTGATGATTATTCACACTTGCCTCTCCCTGTTGTCTGTCACAAATGGCAAATCTACACTTGGGTGCTTAGATCCCTCTTTACTAAGTCAAGCTTTAATCAATGTAAGCAGTCATTTGGGTTTGTGCTCAAAGAGTACACATAGAGCAATCACCTACTTAATTTTGCCTGGAATCCAAGATAAAAATAACAAAAGTGTATATTTGTTGTTAGACTTCCCAAATTAACCATCAGCAAACTTCCACAAGAAGGTAGTAGATGCAGATCAGTTAGGTTTTATAAATTCTAAAAACAACCAAACAGAACAGCCTGCACAGAGCTTATTTCCACTACTAAACTACATGAAACACAGCCTGTTTAAAAGCCCCTTTGGTTATTTTGACATTGCATTACACCAAAAGAACAAAAAAAGGCCACGCTTTGCCAAGATCTAAGCCACACATGCTGGTTAGAAGAGTTACTGAAGAAATTGAAGAAGCAATTCCAAGTGCTTTTGACTCCAGCTGTCTAATTTAAAACTACATCTCTTGTAAAGAAACAGAATAATAAGGTAACTCCCACACACCACAGGCCTTTAAGTTCCCTCAAAAACAGGACAAAAAGTCTCTTTTCTAAAAAGCCAAGGCAAGTCTCTAAGATGTAGCCTGTTACCCTCTATAGCTGGAACTTAGATGTCAATACAGACATAGAATTGCAGCAAACATGCTCATGCACCCTTTTAGACAATGGGACATGTCACTGCCTCACCAAGCACCTCAGCAGGGAATTCTGTAAACTGAATGTCTGTTCAAGATCATATTTTTTCCAGTGGTGTTGTATCTGTTGCCTGTCAGCTGTCCACAAAAGAGCATACAAACAAGAGAATAGAAACATTGCGCTAAGGTGTGTTTTTCCAGGCTTGTTATACCAAATGGAAAGCAGTTATAATTAAGATTTGTTCAAACAGTTTAATTAATTGTGGGACAAATCAAATGTTATTGATTTATTGATAGTAAAAGACTGCCACATGCACACATATCCAGCTATGAATCAAGCCACATGCAAAGGAAAATACACCAAAGTCTCAAACTCCTCTCACAAAACTTTTTCCTTTTCTAAATATTGTTCTGTGAAATAAACTCTTTCTAGTTTTAACCGTCAAATCCCCATCTACAGACAGAACAGTCTCACACTGAGAAGTGCCAATAACACTCCAGGAGAACTCCCAGACCATTCTCACTTCCCTTGTCCCAGATGATTCCAGATTTCATTTGGAGCCCAAAAGCTCAGACTAGTCACAGGCAGAATTCTCCTGAGAGATGATGGTTTGACTAGCCTCAGGTGAAGAGAGCTGAGCCAAGA
Source organism: Phoeniculus purpureus (assembly GCA_028565055.1). Taxonomy (NCBI): domain Eukaryota; kingdom Metazoa; phylum Chordata; class Aves; order Bucerotiformes; family Phoeniculidae; genus Phoeniculus; species Phoeniculus purpureus. The sequence continues at coordinate 3,364,768 of JAOXOE010000405.1, read as the reverse complement.
TTTCCCTGTAGCTTCACGATGCACTTTAACAAACCAGTTACTAAGAAGGAATGGCTGCAGATGCAAGTACAGGCTGCTACAGCTATAGTTCACAATACACAAAAGGTTATTTGAAATTTCAGTTCTTCCTCTGAAAGATTTTATTTGCATGGAAGGAGAATAATTTTGCTTACTGCCTTGCAGTCTAGGGGTCTGAGCTGCTATCTGTTGGCTGGGTTAAAAACCCTTCACTGGGTTTCTCAACCAGCACTGAGATTATTCCAGTGCATCACTCCCAGGCACTGACGAGATCTCAGTTATTTAAACAGAGGATTTGCAAGATACCTTGTCACAACATCTGTGTCCTCCTCCTAGATCTGACTCATGACATTTACACCAAGTCCTGTCATCTTTTGTGAAAAAGTTTAGTACACACAAGGATTAATTGTTTCTTCTGTTCTCAAATCCCTTTCTGTGATCCAACACACACAGCTGCTTTGCTGCTCTGGTGCAAATAACTCAAAGAGCAACTAAAACCACTCTGAAGTCCAGCTCATAAATACACTGGACAAATGACCAAAACCTGCTCCTATTTCCCCTCTTTTACAGTCTCTTCCAGACAACCAGACTCACAAATTACACACAGTACTGCTCTATATTCTGCCCCTGACATGATGGCAGCAGTTTGCAGTTCAGGCTGCAACAATTCATGGTATATGGCACGCTGCTCAGCAAGGTGAAAGAAATATCATGAGCCATCTCTGTGGCTGCAACTTGCCTCAGCCCAAGTGTCTTAGTACAAAAGAAAACAAATCAACCCAAAAAATTACTCCAAGCATGGCATGACTTTCACTCCCCCAAGAGATGTGCCATACCTCACAGAACACTGCAGTCCTGCCCTGTACAGAACTGTCTTCCACTGCTCCGCTCTCAACACAGTTGTTACTCTTTAAAATCTTGTTTAATTCCTTTAAATACTATTCAAATCCTAACTGCAAACATAATCAGTGCAGGCCCTTCCCTTTGTACAGCAGTAATTGATGAACAAAGGATCCAAGATTGGCCATGCAGACCTAGGAACAAAATTATTTCCAGCACAACCAAACATCTAACACTGATTTTTATGCAGGTTTAGGTCTCATCTGCATTTTATTGTTGTGTTTCAGAGGCAAGTATTTTTCTAGCTAATCATCCATTCCATCATCAGAAGATATAACTTCAGTCTAAGGGTCAGAAAGTCATTTCAAAGCATTTCATAGATTACCCAACAGCCTGTTCCTGTCTATCTATGGTCTTACAGAATATAAGATCTATCCAGAGTATTGTTAATGCACAAGAAATTCACCAAATTCAAAGGTCTTGAATAATGCTATTGTAGAACTATAAAGGTACTTTTAAAGTAGAATTCATTTTAAAATTACCTTCAGAATTGTCTGAAGTGTTGAGATACCACCCAAACAGGCTTTCTGGCAGGCTGGAGAGCCCATACATTTATATCCCATATCTATCTCTATTGATCAGAGATCAAAAACAAACCACCTCCACAGTGCAAAGACTGCATCATTTCCATTTGTTCCTTAGATGTTCTACCCACGGTAGTATTTGTAGTGTCACAAAATAGAGCTAGTTTCCAAGTTAAGTTGTTACCAATACAGTCAGGGTTTTTCTTTTCTGCCTTTGCACACACAGCGGGCTGAGGTAAGTATGGTAATAGGCACCAAAAACCTGTTCATAAATGCAGGTTAGGATAATAGTTTGGATGCATTTAAGCCTTTCACAACCCATAAGAACCCTGCCTCAGCTGTTTTTCCATTTTTTCCAACAAATTCCTTTGGTAATGGATTATTTGCTGCAAGATGTTAAGAACCACCACACAGCCTCACAACTACTGATCCACTTGAGGGATCTGCTCAACAACATGATTGAGCAGTGGGTTTGGTAGACTTGGGTTCATGGTTGAACTAGATGATCTTAAAGTTCTTTTCCAACAAACAATTGTATGATCTCAATGAAGGAGCTGTCAAGAGAAACATAATACTGTACATGAGCTGTTGCTGTACCAAAACCATAAGCTTTAATGCAGAACTTGAGGCCCCTAACGTATGCTTGCCCTGATATCTGCATGCCTTCTTGATAGCCACAAAAGATGTTCCCACAATGACAAAATAAGTCCCATGGGAGACAAACTTGAGGAAAGAGTAAGGAAAAAAGACCAGTTATCACAAAACTTTTTAATCAAGTGCTCATAATTATTATTAGCTAAATTCTAAGGCTATAAATGCTTGGTTCCTTCTATGCACAGAGTTCCCTAAACATGGCTGGCACTGCCCTCAGCTCCAATATCAGGCCACTTTCACTCACGAATATGCAGAACAAAATCTTTCATGCAGCTACATGTCTGAGCAACTCACCCAAACTATTCTCAGGGAACTAGTCCTCTAACACCAGGTATACATGCAAATATTTGAAGAAATAAAGCTGTTCTTTCTCTACAATCAATATAAGCTTTTCTCTTTTAGTCTCCTCATGTTACTGAGGTGATTGGAGCACTCTTTAGTGGAAGCTGAAGAACTCCATGGAAATTCTATATCAAAACCTATAGGCTTGTTCCAAAAAATCCAAAATGAAGTCATTTTTACGGGCACAGAAATGGACCTCTACATAAGAATATAAAAAAACTCCTGTATTTATCCAAAAACAAAACCATGCCAACAATCATCTAATTTTTCCTCTCTGACTACATAAATAGAAGAGGTCAGCATCCCAGGTAACACACAGTGCTCCAGTTCTGACCAATGAACATTTCTGGTCACATCTCTTATTGTGATAAAATTGTGGAGGGGAGAATGTGGAAAAAAAAAAATCAAATTAGTTGAGTTTTTCACTTTGTGTTGGAGATTCTGCAAAAAAGGTTTCATGTGGAAAATAAACTCAGAAAATTTCAATAACTCCTAAGATGTCTTTTAAACAAACTTTAACATCTTAACGACCCTCATGGCCACCTTACCATAGAGAAGTTACTAACAGTAAAACAAGCATACTTCTACATGCAGTGATGCCAAATCACTTCAAACTCCCAAGTTTTGTAGTTCCTACAATCCAGGAGTGCTATGTGCCCAGGTACTAAGCTCATTCATTCAAACCCTCCTTACACAAGCACAAACAGCAACTGATGAATTTGTTGGATATCACTCAAGCATTTAGGTTATTCATGTGAATAAACATTTTGTGTGCTGATGTGTGCAGAAGCCACCCTTTAATGTAACAGAGCACTTACCAACAGGCTCTGGTAAATCTTACTCCAGTACTTTGCAGCTGCCAAACCTGAATTCCCACATACTCCCCTGTTGCCAATCTACAAGAGAACAACTGAAACGCTTCACTCCAGCCTCCTGCTTCCTCACACGAAGCCAGCTTAATTGATAATTTAAGATAATACTCCACACTTAGTAATGAAGAACATACATTACTCCTTTTCATTATGCCCTAGAGAATAGATCAACAAAAGGAAGAATATTAACCACTCCAACCGGATTCTCCTGGGCTTTCCAGTTAGCAACCACAGTCAGAAGTGCTTACTGAGGCTAAAAGGAGAAAGATTGTTATTAATGTGAGATTTTAATAGTTAAGTGTGATTTTGTTTTAATCTTTAAACAAAATCAAACACCCCAAACAATAAGGGTGTACATGATAAAAACAAGCCACACCTTCAGACATCTGAGTCCAGCTGGATACCTAAAGCCAGTAACAAAGGAGACTCAGGAAAGGAAAAATCATTTCCTTTTTCTCCTTACCTCAGGCAAGGGATACTTTCTCTAACTTTCCCAGATCATGGCAAAACAAAGCAGGATCTGAGCAACTAAAAACACCCATGGGAACTCTTGGCACCAGTATGCTATCCTGCTTGCTCCTAGAGGACCCTGAAGCGCAAATAGTGAGTGCCTTGTTTGATCCAAGTGTTCAGTGCAACCTAACTCTAATTGAAGATTCTTCCTCCACGCAAGCATTCAAAATGCCCAGGTCTTGTATTCACCACAAGGCAACATACCCATGAAATGCAGCATCCAAGCGCTCCTAGGTTTCATCTACAAGGGAGCCAAACTAGTGCAATCTTTTAGGCTTAACTGCTAGGCACAGATACAGCACAGCTGTAACAGCACAAGGGCCCCATGAATTCAGGTTCAGTGCCACGCTACAGTGATATACTGTCTCTCCTCTGATCATGTTGATGTCACATTATACTTCACCTTTACCATAGAGGTTAAGTGGTTTAGGTCTACTCAAGCTCTTCACTCAACTGAGCAAAGGAACAATTGCATTTAGAAAAAAATACTAAAATAATTTAGTAGTGCTGCTTTACTGACCTGGAAATGGCTTTTACAGGTGACAAGTGAGATCAGCAGAGGGGAATGATAAGGAGAAAAGCCCTACTACACTCAATTTAAATTCTTCTCAGGAAATTTGACCACTCTAGCCCTGACTTAAAATGTCAGTTTCAATGACCTGGAGGGAGAGTCTCTGAAATACTACAAATTGTTTCTGCTCATGAAATCACAGGCAAAAACCAGCTATGCCAGATTGAAAGACACCATATTGGCTACTCCTGTTGTCTAACAGATGTGGAAAAAAAATGAACAAGATTTTAGCAAAAGGCACTCCAGCTTCTTCACAAACTGCCCATGTACATTTTCCAAACCTTGAGTTAAATTTCCAGGAATGTTGGCACTAGATGTGGGTGAGCAACATGTGAAGTTGAGCTTAGGAGGGAATCTATCTGTCAGATAGATTGTGTTTACTCCCTGTGACTCAGATTCTCATTTAATTTCTGCAAAAGCATGCTACATATCTGTGTTGTTTGGATTACCCAGCACCTGCATTCTTCCTATGAACTACAGAAGTATTTAAAGACACAAGGACTGGCACAAGAAGTTAGTGGTAATTGCCTCTGTTCAAGGATAAATAAAATAGTACACAGCCACCGCTAGAACTTAACATGTAGGAATCACATTCTGTTAAATTTTAAACGTGCTTTCATTTGATCTAAGTGATCCTGCTCTGGCTGAGGGAGTAACCCAGATGATCTTTTGAGGTCTCTTCCAATCCCTAAAGTTCTGTGATTCAAGAATCTGAATGGCTTGTTTCAACTTTGGAACTAAAACTGGTCCTGATTAAGGCTTTAAGAATTAACCACCACATTGCTCTTAAGCATTTCTAAATCACTTGTGTTAACTCAAGAAAAGACACCCACTAACTGAGATGTAGTATCATACTGTTAAAAATACATTGGCTGCCTTTTCCTTTTGACATCCCCTCTTGAAGTGCAAAGCAAGCTTCAAGTGTCAGAATCAGATTCCTGCAGAGAGATCCTCATACACACATGGACCCCAGCAAGGACGGCTGACAGTTATTTACACAGTTGCTCTTTCCACTAATCACAGCTGTGCACTTGGCAGGTTTTAGGCCCACAGTGCCTTCAGGTAGAAACAGCAGTCAGAATCTGAAGAGGAAGGTCTCTCTTAGTGAGACCCTATGCAAGGGAGAATTTTAAATTGTTTTGCTTAAGCAAAATGCTGAGATCTTTCTTGTGTAGTATGTGACAATAAGCAAACAGTGTAAGATATAATGGCGTTAAGTGAAGCACTTCAATCCATAGGGGGACTAGATTCAAGACCCAGGTAACACCTTAATGGAGCAACTGCTGTCACGAGGCAGCTGATGCGCTCTTCTGCACTATTTCATGCACCTCTTGGTTTGCAGAAGAATGTCTGAGTAAAACATATCCTTGCCACTATCAATTAAATTATTTAGGGGAACTTATTTTTTCAATTTTCAATTATTTTTTTTAATTTAAAGAAAGGCTTCTTTGTTAGAAGACACTTTAAGTTCCACCTGCTATCTTACAAGTAGCAACTCAAGAGTTAAACTTGGTAATAGATTTAATGGCCTTTATTCAAAAATAATTTAACTCAAACTAAGTTTCATGAAAACAACCATTACTTGCTCCTGCAGAGTCCAACATAATTAATGTAATTTCCGCCAGATGTAATAGGAACAGTTTCAATTACCCTACTTTTCAATTAATCTCCATAATATCTTTTCTTTTAGAAAGACTAGAGTGTCTTTTATTAATAAAAGAGTGTTAAACTGATAATGAGGATTGGGGAAGCTGGGGGGGAAGTGGGGAGGAACCGTCTACACAGGAAAAATTGTATCATATATTATTTACTTTTGCTCAGTCAAACTCCAAAGAAAAGGGAAAGACAGAATAAGTGACTTAATGTGAATATCTGAATTGGACACATAGATGACTTATAAGGATTAAGGTCAAAGGATAGATAAAGGCATAAATCTACTCAGCACTCATTAAGATGCAGATGTTTTATTTAAAGACACTCCTAATTCAGACCAACGTTAAAAAAAAATCATCTGTTAGACCAGCTCTGACAGATTTCTACTAAAGCAAGCATCTTTTAAATCTTTGCTTGTGACTTAAGCTTCTGGCATAAAAATGTAATTAAGCAAAGCTCCTTTTTGATGAGGTGCTTAAATCTGACTTTGAGATACTCCAGGTGGTAGGAGGTGGAACACATTACACATTGTTAGAAGTATCATATGTCAACCCTTTACAGTCAAAGTTCTTGTTTTGTAAAATAACTGCCTTACTCGACACAACGTACCAGCTAAATCACAGTTAAGAATCTGTAAGTACAGTGTACCTGCACATGCAATGGCATGTCCCGTTTTGAGGTTTCTAGAGGGTTTTACAGAACACAATGAACTGAAAAACCAGTTCCAGTGGTGCCCTGGTTATAGCAACTGAGGCCTCTATGACCAGTAGAAGGCTACTTATTAATCTTACAGAAACAAAAGATTCTGTGCTTACAGTTCTGATACTTAAAGTGTGGCACAAGCCACAGAGTATAAAGTATTTTAACTTTCAACAGACTTATGCAAGGTTTTGATATGCACAGATCAGCATACATTCCTTCGTGGACTCTATTGCTCCTTTTATTTCAGGTAATCTACCTAAATATTTTAGCGTGCACCCCATTTGTTTTGCTTGCTGATCCAGAGAAAGTTACCATCAACTAAAAAATGCTGAATACTTTCTGTGCTAGGCTTGATAGTTACAAAGAGCATGGGCTAATTTTATTAACTAAACATAGCTCTTTAACCACTTTGTGCTATGTCATCAAATACAGCTAAAACAGAAAAGAGAATTAAGAAAGCATAAAGGCTACTAAGAAATGGGATAAAACTATATGAGGAGCCCTATTTAAAGTAGTAACACAGAGATAATACAATACATATGAATGGTACCTCAAAAAAGCTATATATTCAAATAACTGTTTATGTTTCCATTATCAATCCTGCTTTGTAGAAATTAAAGACTTATCAAAGTTGATTTCCATCAGTGTGAAGCCTGGTATTACAGTCCTCAACTTAGATGCATCTCCCCTTCCCTAATTTTGAAGAACAGTTGACGTAAATCATTCCACAACTTTTCATTATTAGACTAGAAGCTCATAACCTTATTGCTTTTTCTAACCTAGCAAAAAAGCCTTATAAACAGAACTGACAGAAGCAGTTGAATCATCCCATAACTTTTTAACATCTAAGGGTAAAAGGAGTTTCCAATATCCTCATGGATTATAGGCCTCATGGACTATAATCCAAATTAATGGTACATAGTATGCTGAGTCAAAAGGATGCATAATTCATAAGTAAAAGCATATGAATGTCCAGTATGGCACCTCTTACTCTGGCAAAACTGCCTTTAATTTCAGCCTAGGCAGTTATGAGATGAAATCTGTGATGGCTCCTAGGTATTCACAGCCTTGTAATGGACAAGTTCACTTACGGTGAGCCACAGTGTAAGAGCTTTTAGGTGAGGTCCTTAACAAAATTTCAGTTACAACTTTGAGATAAATCCTCAGTCCACTTTGGGGTGACTGTACACTGCAAATCTGCCCCAGGACATGGGAAAGCAGAGGTCTAGCACTGTTCTGTCACACACCAGAACAGATCCAAGAGGAAAGGCTGATGGAGCTGGGTCTCTTTAGATTAAAGGACACCGAGGTATGACCCCGTTAATGTTGGTAAATATGGAAAGAGCAGGTGTCAGGAGGATGGAGACAGGCTCTGCTCAGTGGCCTCTAATAATAGGATGAGGGGCAATGAGTATAAGCTGGAACAGAGGAGGTTCCACATAAATATGAGAAGGAACTTCTTTACAGAGCACTGGAACAGGCATGGCAGGGGGATTGGACTAGATGATCTTTCAAGGTGCCTTCCAAACCCTAGTGATTCTATGATTCCCAGGGGGGTTGTGGAGTCTCCTTTTCTGGAGACATTTAAAACCTCCCTGGATGTGTTCCTGTGTGACTGGATCTAGATGATCCTGCTATGGCGAGGGGATTAGACTAGATGATCTTTTGAAGTCTCTTCCAATCCCTCATGTACTGTGATTCTCTGAAATATATAGTTACTGAATTTTTCCTCAAAGCTCCCTCACAATCTATCCTGCCTGGCCAAGAACAGAGTTTGGTTTCACATCCATCTCCTTACAGAGCACCAGGTACTTTAACACTTAGGGATTAGCAGATGGGAGGTGCAACTTTTAAGGAGTTTTCCAACATACATATTTCCCTTGCTTCACTGTACACAGCAAAGCTAATAATGGCTTCCTCTTTGATGATGCTAAATCACAGCACAGTACTCCAGTCAAAAGATACTCAGCCCACAGAATTAGATTAAAATTAGTGCAAAGTAAAAAAAGATGACAAAAAGGTACTTTGATATGCTTCAAGTGTGCACATGAAATCCTCAGCTCCTTCCAGGGAGGAGGAGTCCACATCCATCCCTGTTGACAGACATCGCTTCACAGTGTCAGTGTAGCCAGAGGCAGTCCAGGCGGACAAAATACTTCAGCCAAGAGGAGGAAGAAACCCTGCTATGTGCACAAGACCTCATTCTTTTCATCCATAAGAGGTGCCATCCTCATTTAAATCTAGCCAAAACTTTACTAAACAGCTCTGTCCTTTAATAAATGCATAGGAAGAGATTATGTTGATCCACAGCAGCCAGCAGTCAGGCTTTTGCAGCAGTTACAGAGCCAATCACTGTGTTTTTGCTGTACTGCCACCACTACCATTTAATGGTTGAAGCTGAATACCCCAACCAGTTATCAGTAGAAAACATTTTAAAACAAATGAAATCAACATAAAACACAAATGACTGTGACAGTCTACTCAGCAGTTCATCCAAATGGTCCTAAGGAGACCTGAATACAAAAAATGATTAATAACTGCATCCTATAACTTGTCATCTGCATGAGCATGTAAAGAAGAGGAGTTATGTCTATTTGCCAAATAACAAACTTTAAAAATAATTTCAAGAGAACAGCAAATGTTATTCCATCATTTATCATTAGAGTAAAAAGTAAAACTATTAACAAGAAAAATTAGCAGACATGAAAAAAAAAACCAAGGAAAAGAGCAGTGATTTGTTTAGGATAAGAAATCATTTCTAAGTTTGAGCTGGAGCCCTCTGAAGGGATCAGGGAGCCCTTGGATAATCTTGTCAATAATATGTACCCATGATTCCTAGGAGCTTTTGTCACAAACCCTCATTAAAAGCTCATAAAGAAACTGAACTACAATTAGATGAGAGAAGATGATACCTTTTGTTTCCCATCCTTTGATCACTTAATAATTAATAAAAAAAGTAAACTGTCCCTTCAAAGCAGGGGTTCAATGTTCTTGAAATATATGTATCTGGTTATTCACTGTTCAATGCACTCAATGAAGTGATCCAGATGAAGCAGAGAGGAAGACAACACATGAAGATAAATGAGAGTAGGGCACCAAGTTCATATTTTAAGAGCTGAGGATCAGTGTGACAGGTTAGAGAGCACCTTAAGCACATGAATGAAGACACAGGTGAATGCAAAAATGTACATGGAGAAAGAAATTACACACTTACAGAGGGAGAGTTACCACTCAGGAGAAATACTGCAATTAACTCACTGTTCAGAAGCAGATAAATAGAATGTTTGAAATGAGGAAGAGAACAGTAAATCAGAAAGCATCATGATATCCCTCCAACAGACCGCACACACGTACGATTTCATACTGCGTGCATTCTATTAATCCCATTTCAATAAAGAGATCGAAGGAGTAGAAAAGATGCAGAATATTGCAACAATAATCAAACATATGGGAAAACCTTCCTTAGAAAAGGATTAAGTAGATTAGCTCACCATCTGAAGAGAAAACTAGAGGAGAGACAGAACAGTAGCCTAAAAAATTATGCATTGTATAAAGAAACTGAAGAGGTGATTACTCTCTTGTGCAGCAGGGCAGGGGAAAGAACTTTCCACTAAATTTTGGAAAGTCACCGATCAATTTGCAGAGTTAGTGTGACCATTACGATGTGACTACCCAGACATAACTTCCAGATGGCTAGACGCTGGTCAAGTGTAGCAGTTTAAAGCTCCTGTGACACATACTTCACACCTCCTCACACTCTCCTTGGTGAATGCTGCAAGCTCTGAGGCAGCAAAGTAGAAACCTCCTTGTGTAGACCCATTCTAGCATCTGATTACATAGACTGGAGAGGCAATCCGGTGTTTTCCTTCAGCCAGTTACTAACAGGGCTGACTAACAGAGCAAGCCCTGAACCTTTTTGCCATTCTTAATCTAAAACTCTGTTGTGTCTCCAATAGGAGTCAACATGCACTCTCCTGTAAAATTACCATTTTCATTCATGTTACAAAAGCTGTGGTTTGGGCTTTCTTTGTCTTGTTCATTTGGGGGTGTTTTCAGATTTCAAGCTGGCCTTTAAACACTTGCATTTAGCTAAATCTTGTGTAACACAGCACAAAACTACATAACATGCCAAGGAGAATGTTTAAGGAGGTTCCCTATTCAACTCCAATCTTTCCTACAGCATTCACTAAAACTAATTTTAGCATAAGGCTTATCTGATCACTGCCAGTGTTAAGTTACACTTTGGGTTGGGTGCAGGGGGGAAGATAACTGGCTGTTGGCAAATATTTAAATATTTCATTACCTGCACTTGGAGATCAGTCATTTCTTTTCTATGAAGTCTGTATGTCCAAAACTACTGACAGACCTCTAGGAACCAGTCCAGTTTCTCTACCTGCTGCCCTCATGAAAGGCAGGTGGAAAAGCATGAGTAGTAGCTTTTGTTTCTCTCACCCACAGCCCTTCTTTCCTGGCTATGATATTCACTCTGGCAGAGAGCCATTAAATTTCCACTGAAATCATCAGACAAATGCTTGGATACCTATCCATATATGTATGTGTTTCCTCAGTGATAAAAAATTCCATCTCATTTTGATGGTGACCACGTGAGCTAAATATTAGATGAAAGAAACCTTATGAAATTTAGAAACCATTCTACTAACCTGTAACAGTAACCTAAATTCTAAACAATTCAAACAGCTGTTTCAAGGAGGCCTCCAATTTTGCCTTAACGGTAAACTAGAGGAGGAAGTTAAATAAAAAATACCCAACCCCAAAACCGAACACCAAGCAAAATTCTTTCACACATTATTACATTTAACTACTACTAGACAGGTTTCCTAATAAAGGAACAGTCACAGCCTTCTTTGAAGTGGCTGCAAACCAGTATGCCTTGTCACAAAGAGCTGGCTGCTCAGAATTTGTATACCTACTAATACACAGCTGTGATAAGCAGTGTTTTTATTATGGAGTAGTTGGGTGCAACTGTTTCTCTTTCCTCCATCAAACAGCCATTTTAAAAAAAAAAAACAAAGGCTACTCAGCATAATGACCCATTTACGTGAGGCATTAACCTCTTCCACAGTGCAATTTTTCTACCACTAACAGGGAGATATGAAAAGTCTGAAAATCAGGGACCATCCATTCCATACAAAAGGATTCCACCCTCAAAGTCATTTTGACAAGGATTAGAAAAACATCAAAGTGTTCCACACAGTACTCCTGTTAAACTGAACAATCCTACAGCTCCTTAAGAAAACAGAACCGTGAGACGCATAACTTTCATGGCAGGAGAAAGATAATACACGAAGACCAAGAGTCAGCTTGACCTTTATCTTCATAAGTGATAACTCTCAAAAGTGACCAAAAGGTTAACTAAACTCTAAAAAGGTCATCTGTCTTTAATCTGGCTATATAGATCCTTTTCTGATGGTCAATAATACACAGCTACTGTTCATTAAATATCACCCGTCCATTCTGTATTTTCACTCTCTGTTCTCTGCAGCAGATAGATTTTTGTTCTGTCACATTAAATAACTTGCAATTTCTTTCAATTCAGCACATTTTCTGGGATAGGAGCTGGTTTAGACTTATGTAAATAAATTCCTAACTGTTCTTCTTCTACAATATTTCTGCAATGTCGTGTGTATATACATACTAGTTCTGAGCACATTAGTGCCTTCTTTGTCCCAGTAGGAGACTTTCGTTCTTTTAGGACACAAAAAATCATCTTTTTTGCTTCTCAGAAGCAGTGCAGCTCAAATCATATTGAGCTAAAGCTTATTTCAAAGCAATTATAAAATCCAGGAGTGAAAACACTGAACTCCAAACTCAATATACTAAGTAATAGTATGCAGGATCAGGTTCTTCAGCTGTCTAGAGTGTTAAGTAAGGACTGTGAATGAATGTTATGACATCAGGGTTGCCTCTTTTTGTAAGAAAAAATATAATTGTGTTGCTATTTGTGCAAGTACATTCTGAAAGCTAACACCACCTTGCAGAATTACACAGGTTATTCTTGTCTCTTTCCTTTTTACTCTTTTGCAAGCACTGCTGACTACAGTTTAGGTTAAACATTGCAGGGAATGAAGTTTACCACTTCTTTTCCTCCTTTCAAGGACAACAACTATTCCAAAGGTTTTGTTTCTTCAGCTTTTCATTAATAAAAATCCAGCTGATCATACAGTCAAGACTTATCTTCTCATTTGTCATCAGATATTTAAGGAAATCCAGTAAAAAAAGACTTTAACACTCACCCAGTTAGCTTTCATGTTTCCTGCAGATGTCCCTTAAAGTAGTCCTGGAATATTCACTGAGAGTAACTTCACTTTCCAAGTTGTTTTATACATTTTATCTTTGAAAACTGAGAACTTTGAAAGATTATCTAGCAAAGAAAAGAAAGCCATATTAAAAAAAATACCCCAAACCCAACCAACTCTTCAAACTAAAACTATTAACCCATGTAGGAACTACATAACAGGTTACACTCAAAAACATGCTGGTGCTGGATGGGCTTCTGCAGTTGTCTTTGCTCCTTGAGTGTTCTACAGGCAGATACTCTTTGTCCACTTCATCTACAGCAATACATGAGGGAAATACACTCATTTTCCCCACCTAGACAAACAATTTTCTTCTAGCTATCTCCTATCTAAAACGTAATTATTGTTGTAATTATCATTTATTGCAAAGCTCAGAAGCAATTCTTCACTGTCATGTCCAAATTTGTGCATGAAAAGTCAATTTGGTCATCAATTTAAACCTAACGCTTCACGGGAAGAACCAAATAGCAATCACCATCCAACCATGCACTAGCTAGAAATGTTCACAGAAGTCAGGCTTTCAAAGGGTGACATCTCTTACAGGTAATGCCACCACCAGAGACAGATGTGACATTCCAGAAAAGGGCATGGGATGGTTTAATTCCTAACAATCACAGAGCAGAAGACAGGGCTGCTTGCCTGACAAAACACCTCAGCTATGTCCATCTTTCCCAGATGCAAAATATTCAATGGCTCTATGACTCCCATGAGAATCAAAGTTCAGTGTGATAAGGAATGGTCCTAATCGCACCTGGATGTTTCTTCTCTTTTCTGTTCCGAAAGCTTTGTAAATTTTAGTGTGTCTCATCATTTATTAGACAGCATTTTATTCCGGTGTCTTCAAGGAATGGTTGAGGGAAATGCAACAAAACACAATCACATGGGTGAGCATTCTTCCCCACTAAACACTAGAGTTTACTTCCTGAGACACTGAAGTCAACAAAACTAATGCTCCCCAATCTACAAAAAGGTGACACTAAGCAAGCTGTAGGCATTCCACAACCCTGTATGCTCCTGAGCAAGCCTGCAGAAGGGACCCTGATAACCTATACGCTGCATTTCAAAAGGAATGTTGGTTTGTGGATGCATGGATCTGCTTCCTTCTTCTGCCTCTCACTGCAGACACATTGCTCTTATGGCAAAGACAATCTAGTCTTATGAGTCAAAGTGGAAGAAACAACATTGAGGCACTGGAGCGGGTGGAAAGAAGGGCAATGAAGCTGGTGAAGGGCCTGGACAACAAGTCTGATGAGGAGTGGCTGAAGGAGGAGCTGTTTAGCATGAGGAGAAGTCTGAGAGGAGAACTTGTCACCCTCTTACAACTACCTGAAGGGACATTGTAGAAAGGTGGGTGCTGGTCTTTTCTCACATTAGTGATAGAACATTACTTATAGAACAAGAAGGACCAACCTCAAGCTGCAGCAGGAGAGAGTTAGGCCATTAGGACACATTTTTTACTCAGAGAGAGTAGTCAGACATTGGAACAGGCTGCCCAGGGAGGAGGTTGAGTCACCATCCCTGGAGGTGTTTAAAGATCACGTAGATGTGATGCTTAGAGATCTGGTCTAGTGGTGAATTTTGTAGAGTAGGGTTATTAGTTAGACTTGATGATCTCAAGGGTCTTTTTCAACCTGAATGATTCAATGATTCTAGGGATGCGTTGCCAAAAGCAAATGAATGTAAGAGACTAGAAAGGGATTTAAGAGGAGGGGTTCAAGATCTCAGATTTAGGTGTAAGTTTATTGTTTAAAATTAGTAAGAAATGATCAGAACGCATGGGACATAGCTCATGACTTTGCATATCTATTACTTCTGCCTATTAAAAAAAAAAATCAGCATAATAGCAAAATACCAGGGAGTATTACTTCAGTCCTCAAAAACCAACCAACCTCTTCACTTATTCTACAGCACCTGCAACAATAGAAAAAGGCTCAAGCGATGAACAGCACAACATGAGCTATAGGCTAGCACCATCTTAAGCCTCAGGAACAGCTGAGACTAATCACAGTTTGACAATTGCTTGGTGATGTACTATGAAATTAATTACCTGTAAGCTGTGAGACCGAGTTCACACATACAAGCGTATCCTGCAAGTGGTACAAACTTGTCTGTTTGTATTTTTTTGTGAGAGAGCAAGAAATGAAAACTTTAGTCTTGGTATCTACCTTGTCTACACACTCAGTTCTTAATAGATCTTTCTAAGAAATAAGTCACTGGACAGTGAGACACAATGCACCAGCCCACACAGCCATCAGTGTAGTATCCCCAAAGTCTAATAAAGAGTATTCTCAATAATCAGAAAGGTGGATGAAGGTTGTAATCATTAAATCACTTCTTGAACCTTCCCAATGGCATGTTTGTTTACACACATCTGAGCTCACAAATGCAGTGGCAGAGATAGACATTTATTAAGCAATGAGAGAGCACTGGGGAAAATTACTTTCTCCCCAGCATGATTAAAGGAGTTTTCACAGAAAAAGTCTTTTAAGCAGCAGTTTTATTATATGCAACAACAATAACCAGGTACTTTCAAAACAGCAGTATGAAATGCAATTTCTTTCAAATTAAGTGAGGTTATTTTGATCAGACATGTTCAGAAACCTCCATGAATTAAGTTGCCTACAGATTTATCTTTTCCAAAGTAGTCTTTTCTTTGTAATTAAAGCAAAGCAAATGTGAGATCTCCCCTTTCCACTTTAGCCCTCTGAAGCTCACACTGGACACCATATCAGATATCTGTGAGGTTATTGAGGTTATAAGAACAACAAGCTATTAAACATGCCCCTTACCTAAGAAACATAAACCTTCTTAATACCTGTTCCTAACAAAAATTATCTAATATATCATCTTCCATGTGGCAGGGTGAGTGAAGCCACCATGCACCTGTTGGGAGCAAGGATTCACTTCCTGGATGAATATACTTGCCCTACTGCTTTCTCATTTTCATGAGGTTTTTCATGCAGTTTTCTGAAGTGGTAGGCCAAGGACAATATACAGTTTCCTTCACTAAAAGCAAGAGACAAACCTTTCACCAAGTAATGCTAAGATAGGAGATCTTGCCAGACAACCAGACTTCTCATTAAGTCTTCTTTTGCTTTCCACTGCCAGAAATTTGTCGGTTACAGAGAAGAAAACGTATTGTTCATATTAGTGTTCTCATCACTATTTTTTTCATTGCAGAAGAACAGCTGTCAGCAGAGAAAAGAATTAGCTCTTAAAATTGAAAGCAGAACATATGCCTAAACTTCAATGTACAAACTTGTGTCCAGTTTCCTATAAATTAATAGGTCTTGATGTCAAGATCCCTTAAAAAAACTTGAAATAATCAGGTTTTCAGCTATTGCTGCAATCTACGAGCTTCATTAAAACTTCCCTTGCCCTCACAAAACTTGAACTCTGGAAGCAGTTGCAAGATAACGATCACAGAGAGTATCAGCAAAGGCTATAACTAAGTTCATTAAGTGTTTCCACAGCTGAGCCAAATTCAGTTCTTACTGCCAGTGAATTTGAATTGGGATATTTGACCTCATGAAGCTGATAATCTAGTGAAGAATTTGAATACAGATAAATAGGGGAAGGATGTTAGAACCAGGACACTGAACTCTACATTCATTCTTATTTCAAATTATATCATTAACTCTTTCTACCACTCTAAGAGTTAATTTCTTGATCAACTGCAAAGTTGCTCGAAGTCAATGGTCTTCAAAGTGGGGTGCACATATCCCAGGGAGTACAAGATGATCCACTAGGGTACAGGAAAAAAGATGAGGTTGTACCCTTAACAAGTAAGAATATAACTTACTTAATCTTTGTATTCTCCTTTAATTTCTAGTTTTGCATAGGTTTTTATTGCCCATAACTAGTACTGCAGTACAGGTGTATAACTCACAAACACTGAGTTTGCTTCTTTCTTTTGTACTTTTTGGGATGTGCAATCAAAGAAACTTGGGAAGCTTCTCCAAAAAGAGCATTCATTCAAGAGTAACATTCTTAATAACTATAAAGCATTGAAACCCTTCTGAAACATCCAGAACTATCTGTTCCATCACCAAACCATATCAAACAACAGACAATTCGGTAACAGCACAACCAAATCCTAGTGTAGATCCAATCTTCTCTTTAATAAGCTCTGAACACAGAATACTGAAGGCAAAGGAATGTACTTAGCTAGCCAGTCCACTCAAGCTTTCAAAGTATCAGAGAAAGAGACCTTTCCAAAGCTTGTACACAACCACCACCTGTTAACCATATCAGAGCAAGTTTCTCACATTCTTAGATTTCTGTCTCTGTTAGTTAAAGCAGACTCTGTTCTTTTACTGTAATAGAAAAAGCTTTTCTCCACAAAACATGCCTGTTCATGCCTCTGTGTGACCTTCTCCAGCAGATCCTACTGTAGCAGATCATTTCTAGAGGTCACTTCCAACGCCTCCCATTCTATGGCTATGCATCATTTCAACATCTAGACAGTATTACCCCCAGAGGGATTAAAATTATTTCATTATAGTGCTTTTAAGGTAATATCAGTAAGAATAAGGCAGAGAATGGGCTCTACCAACAAAATATCTCTCCAAAAACCAGTGCTAAGAGGCTATTGAAGGGAAACATACCTGGAGTAACAACACTCAAGAGCTCCACCCCACACAGCTCCAAGCTCTCTTGATTGCAGCACCTTACTAGGGATCTGAGGTGCTTCTTTTAAACCTCATCCAAGTGCCAGAGGTCTTTGATGAACACATGGTGCCTGCAGCCTCCAAAAATCCTCCCCTCTAACTCCTGCCAAACAGTGCTTTCCCAGCACCCACAGCCCATCAAGCAGAGCATTTTGCTTTAACCTTGAAGATCATCTCACATTCTAGATTTTAGTAATCCTCTCACATATATTCACTGAACTTCACCAACCTGGCTTCCAGCTCGGCTTCCTCCCTTCCTCCTCCCCCTCGTTAGCCACTTTGGGCTCTCTCAGACCCACCCCATTGCAGGTGGGACCTTGGCCTACCTCTCCCCTTAAAAGGCCAAGCGGCCTTTAACCCACCTCAGCCCAGCCTCTCACCACAATCCTCCTGCAACAAAATATAGTCTGAAGCCTCCAGATTTTAGTTGAAATGGAGGAACTCGATTGTTTTTTTTAAAAACCCCAAACTGGAAACTTGATGCTTTAGTGTTACTCGGCAATAAAATAGTGTTTTAGAGGGCCTGAGCACAAACCCTTCCAGTGCAAAGAAACCCACTCCCTGTGTTAATAATCCTGCATTTTAAACACAAACGAGAAATACATGCACCTCATCTAGCAGAATTAAACTGTACATGTAAGAAAAGCCTTCATGTATAACAGGAGTTGGTGTGTTTCTACTCACAGAAAGAGTTTCCGTAGCTTTTCCGTCAGGGAGCAAATGGCTGCTGTTAGGCCGCCAAAACGGCAGCGCGTGGAACAGGACACACAGCCCTCACTGCTCTGCAGAGACTACTGGCCGTGCCCAGTCTTTCCACATGACCAAAAATATAGAGTAATAAAGAGGCAAATAAACTCAGCATGTGGTGGGATCCCTCCCACCAGAGAAAGACCCTGAGGACCTCATCCGCAGCCCTGCCCAGCCACCATGAAGGACTGGGGTAAGGGGCATCCCAGGCCTCCCCTCTGGGCCGAGGAGTATAAATATATAATATTTTAATGTCATATAAAATAATACCAGAACTGTGACCAGTGTGGCAGCAGCCCAGCTGCCTCAGCCCAGCCCAGGAGCCTGCCTGGGGCCTGCCTGCAGCCTCCATGGTGGTCTGTGCCTCCCGCCTTGCTTAGCACTCGCTCACCTTTCGGTATTAAAGAAGAAAACCATAAGCTGATAAGCTATCCCTAGGCAGCATTTCCGTGCTGCCCAAGAAGCCTCTGTGGTTGCAAAGATCCTTCAGTAACCTGTCAAGGGCTGATGCTGCTGTGTAAAGAGCTGTTTGTCCCTCTATCTCTTTTTAGACAGATGTACGTGCTGCTTTCATATCCTTCAGCTCAGCGTAACATTTGCCCTTCTGTGTTCTCCTTTTAAGCCACTGGGAATTCAAAGCTATTTCAAAGCATAATTAGAGCAATCTGCATATAAAAGGCTGTATGTCCTATGGAGGTTTTGGCAGAAAAAAGCAAACTCCTCGAAAGAAGAAAATTAGAAATAAATCCTGCAACTAAGATTTGGTAAGGTTAATGCATTTTTCATCTGATGTGAGCAGTGTATGGCTTTATAAAGCCAGCAGAAAATTGTCAGCACTGCTGCACTGAGTCAGTCTGTGTTTTAAAAAAAAGGGTAGCTGCTATAGAGGGCCCACGGCTTCAAAACCTGATGCTTATACGGGTGTATGGTGGGTCCCTTGTTGAGCTCAAGACACTCTGCAAGGTGAGATTGTTGAAATGAGCTCTAAAGAACCTTCCCAGAACATAAGCACCCTTTGGTTAGGGCTGCTGCAGGCTATTGGGAAAGGAGGGATCTGTAGAAACACTACTATCTTAAGATGTCATGAAAGACATACAGAAGAGAAGATTTAAATAAGTATATTCATCAAGAAATCTTCACAAGAAAGACTTTTTTTCTGCAAGAACTAATTACATAAAATTGTTTGGGTTTGACTGCATCACATCACTGTACTATATAACAAAATTTAGTTATAAGAATTATAGACACAAGTGCTATGCATGCTGCATGACATAAGTCAGTTCATTTGCAGCATTCCTTATACTGAGCATGCACAGTTAACCTCATGAAACTCATAAAAATGCTAAAAAGCATTTGGGTGCTTTTAATTTACCTTACTCTCTTTGTGCACTTGGCTTAAATTCTCTCTGACAGCTAGGAATATATCTTTTTTTAAATTTACAGTTGAACTGCATACAATCACAGGACTTGAGGAACATTGTAAAACTGGAATGTTTGCAACGTAGTCTTGAGGGCTGGTAATACCAATTTTCTGGGATTACATTTCAGAGGTAATTTCCCTACTGTACAGCTGTTGCTTCTCCCTCTTTCTAATTTTCCTGGGAGTTATGTTTCTGGGGTTTATGTTTCTGGGATTAAGGTCCAGAGGTGGTTTCTCAGAAGGACACAGAACTGCTTGAGAGAGAGTCCAGCACAGAGCCACAAAGATGATGAAAGGAGTAGAACATCTCCCTGATTAAGAAATGTTGAGGGAGATGGGTCTCTTGAGCTTGGAAAAAAAGAGACTGAGGGGTCACCTCATTAATGTTTATAAATATGAAAAGGGCAGGTGTCAGGAGGATGGATCCAGGTTCTGCCCAGTGGCATCCAATGATAGGACAAGGGGCAATGGCTGTCAGTTGGAACACAGGAGGTTACACATCAATATGAGAAGGAACTTATTCACAGTGAGGGTGACAGAGCACTAGAATGGGCTGCCCAGGGGGGTTGTGGTGTCTCCTTCTCTGGAGATGGTTAAAACTCACCTGGATATGTTCCTGTGCAACTTGATCTAGGTGATCTTGCTCTGGCAGGGGGATTGGACTGGATCATCTTCTGATGTCCCTTCCAGTCCCTAAAGTTCTGTGATTCTGTGATACAGCTTTTCCTTCTCTCTAATTTTTGTGTCTCCTCCCAACTTGTCATCACACTTTCCTTCATGCCAACCACTTTTCAGTTCTGCTTAAGCTCAGTCTCCTTCATCACCATCTTTCTTCTTCACAAATCTGGACAGTATGTAGATGCTATTTTCAAAGGAGTGTAAATGCACTGGGAAAGCAACTCCAGCAGAGTTTCTTTTACCTCTCCCAGTGCCTTCTGCAAAAGCAGCCAGCCATTTCACCTTTTCACTGTTTCTATGTGACACACCACAATCAAAACCACTCTTTTTGTTTTTCCAGGAAGAGCCCAGTAATTATCATTTGACTGAGAAAAGCCTCAGAACAAAAGTTAAGACCAGTATTATCAAAATTAACACACCACAGATTAGGTAGTTTGCAGTCTGTATTTACAGTACTGCAGAGATCTATGGCTTTTCTATAAAGCTGTATCATGAAGTGGCTGGAACACAAGATTTCATTTTAATAATGGCCATTTTAAAGATCGCTGGACATCTTAGCAGTCCAGACTCTCAAAGATACTGGAACAGCAACAACAAGCAGTAAAACACCAGGAAACGTACAACTAACATTTCTGCACGTATAGCCCTGTAGTGACAAAATACACGCCTGTGGGTGTTCACCAACTCTGTTGTTTCTCTTCTTTGAGGAAAAGATAGAGCATTGATTTCTAAATGATAAGAAAGATCTTTCAATATGCGTTCACTCCTGATTAAATTTTCTAGGCCAGACTACAGTAATGAAACAAATGACAGTGATTGTTTACTTTTAAACAAATTTTAAAACATCCCTTTGATTATAGGCAATTCCACAACCAGTATTGTTAAATATGCATTACAAAACATAACGTGCTGGCAAAAAGCTTACAAATAGACAAGGCTTCTCAGAAGCTCATGAGAGGCAGCATTCAGCCCCGATTAAAAGTGTTTTCTTGCTTGTTATTTGCAAAAGCCATTTCTTTTTAAAATCCTGTATATTTTAGAAAATGGATAACTTCAGGCTTTTAGCACAGGGCCATTGAAGCATATGGTAATCCCAGTCCCAAACACTAAAATGTGCCTGTCTGTGCCAACTCTTAATTACCAGCTCATTAACACTCAGGTGTCAATTGCTGGTGGCAAAGGCAATACTCAGTTGGCCTGGTTTCTGTCATGCACAGTGTAATTAAATTGACCTCTGCAAAAGGAGCCCAGTAGTTGCCTGATACTGCTTGGACACCGATTGCCGCACTAATCACAATCGTGTAATTTAGTGAATCACAGAGTGTAATGAGGGAAAGACTCTGGAGAGTACCAAATTGTACTTGCATATGTAATAATGACTTTAAGGACAATTAGGGAAATAATCACCGCTCTGTTTTCTTCCAAGCTAATAATGAACTGCAGTAACTATTTGAGTTTCTATTGTTGACTTAAAACTTTAGCTACTGCCTTCTGTTTTAAAATAATGGTTAGCTCCAATTAAAATTAAAAAAAAAATTAATAATAGTAATAAAGTTCCATCTTCATTGTTCATAGCTCCACAAAGGATACTAGTTTCAAGTACTACTGACAGCCTAGTTAGTATCTGAGACACCTGTATAAGTTGGTGTGTCCCAGGAGAAAAGAATGATTCCAAGTACTCCACTCCAAAACCCACCAGCATACAATCATCTGTACTCCATGTACCCTGTGCACATGACAGTGATGTGAAGAAAAGCAGGCAGGGCTGCAGATGGGGCCAGATCCTGATCATTCATCTTCCCAGGTAAAGGCTCTGACTTTGGCACACACACCCAAAAAATGTGTGTGAACACAATTACTCTGTAGTTACCACGGTTTATAAAATCTAGTCAGTGTATATCTTATGAAGAGGACTCTCTACCTTGAGAACTGAGAAAATGGGGCTCCTAAGATTGAATTTATTGTACTGAAGTTTTGGCAGTTAAGTGAAACATCAAAATTTGGAGCATAGTTATCTCTAGTTCCCTTTTGGCCAAGTAAGCAGCACCAGAGTCTTCAGTGCTGCTCCAATTTCAACTGTCCTTAATACTCACATCTCTTTCCCCGTATTACTTAGCACCTTACTGCTATATCCTAATGAGGTCACCTGATTTCAGTGTCTAAGTTCAGGTAGGATGGATCTGGACCGTGACATGCAACCACAGTTCAAACTTAGGAATCACCAAAAGGTCAGCCACACCTTAACTTTAGCATTTTGTCTTCATTAGTTCTGAAGGCTGCGAGTCCCCAGACAGGAGCTGAAATTCCTGCTCTCGCACAGGAGCTGAAATTCCAGGCTTAGTATTTCTGTGGGGAAAAGCTCTCATCTTCAACTGTTTTCATCCCTGCTCATTCTCTGTCACGCAGCACCACTGAATTTCAGTATAGATTGTATAGATCTAGTTCCCACTTCTCACTGTTCAGTCTTTTCTTTAGTGGTCATGTGTTTGTTCATCTAAATCCTGCTGCTGCTTTTAATAATTAAGCTGTAAGGTCCATATGGTGAGGGCAACTTGTATTTGTGTGCTTGTGCATTCAGTAGTAGAGGTGGCTCTGCCTAAGAATGGGTCTCCTGTGTGCTAGTGTTTTACCAACAATGATAAAAATCTGATGTGTGCGCCCAAGTACAAGTAAGAAAAGGCATTTTGTCCTTGTGCTGACACACTGCGTGCACCTCATTAATTAGCAAATTGCATGCAGTATGAGGTAGAATTTTTATGACACATGCAACTAAGTTTTCTGTATATGATATGGAACGTCAGGTACATTTGCATGGGGATTTTGGATGGTGTCATTTTGCAACACATTTGTTTTAAAATTAAAACAAACTTCAAGACTCTGCTGCGGGGTTTTTAATGTACAACAAAACCCCAGATGTTAGATTTTACTTTTACACTGATACCAGTGGGATATCTGAGCCCTAGGCTCGTGTGCAATCAATTCTGTTGTCACCATGAGTGGTTAAAAAGCCACTACTAAAGAGCACAAGCCATCTGATGAATAGTTACTGTGCTGGGAGAAGAACAAAGATTTTTTAAAAAGTAAAAACTTCCGTTCTCTCAGAGTGAGGTAAAGAGATTTTCTGACAAGTTTATGCAAAACAAGCAGAAGGAGCAAAATAATTTCTAGAGATGTTACAAAATCTAAAGAGTAGATGAAAGCATTTTGTCAATGATGTGTTTATTAAAGATTGTGAATTCTGGAGAAGCAATCCATCTAGCAAAGAGAAAGCAGTGCTGCACAGAGATTAGGAACAAAAGGAGAGGATCTCTCTTGAAGAGTGACAGGCCATCAAGAAAAGATGCTTTCCAGTGAAGTGCTAGCAGATGTAGCAGGTGAGTCTCAAATCTGTTGAAAGGTATGCAATCTACAAACAAGAGGAGTTCAACACTGTTTCATGCATGTGTTCCTATCTGCAAAACAGTGCTCAGCATGGATTGCATAAATATGCAGCTCAGGAAGGAAAAAGAATTCATATTACCTTCCCAGCAGACAGTTGTAAACATATCTGTGATTGCTGAAGAAAGAATACTTCACACTGGCATAAAGGTGATGGAAATAGTGCATTTGTAATTGTGGGAGAAAGGACGTTGAACTCTTGACACACTAACATACTTCTGAAAAACATTGAGTGTACCTGGTACCCTGTGACTTCTGGTTGCTCAGAAAAGTTTAAGATAAATCTTTGGAGACAAAGCATTTTTAGGTAAAAAAATACATTCATCAACTAGTTTATTTATTAGTGAGTTGTGAGGGAACCACTCTTCAGCCTGAGCATCGGCCAAGCGACGGAGCCAAACGAATGGCTGGCGCCTCTGTTCATTCGAAGAAAGGTCACCAAAAAGCAGCTCCACAGTGAAGTCTCAGCAAAGTGAGCTCAATGTGCTGAGAAACAGATGGTGTTATTCCCTGGATATCAGCTAGCTGTAGCCTTCTGAAACTCCAGACTTCTGCTTGTTGTAGTAACTGTTGTACTGCACAAGCACACACAGGTAAACAATCCTAGTAAAGATACCTGACATTTAAAAGCATTTGCCATCCGTTTTTGAGAGGCAATGCACAATCCAAATCCAGAGAGAAGCACTGAGATACGTAGGTGATCCTTATAAAGCTGCCCCATATTCCTTTACAACATTGTGAGTTATTAATTCACCACCTGTATTGTCTATTCCACTCCACTTCTGTTTTGTTTTGCTTTCTTCCTGGAAGGAATCAAGCCCTCATTTTTGTTTGTGTATGTTTATCCCCTCCAACACCGACTAACCCTTTTCCTGATCATGACAGATGCTGGTGATTTAACATACAAATGGCAGCCAGAAATCAGCGGGCCACAGAGTGTCATTTGTTATGCCATTTTGTCTTTGACTCTGTACACTCAAAGGGCAATAAAGAAAAGGATGGTAGTGATATAATTCAAGGTGATGAGCAGATTCTTCTAACTTGAATGGGCTTCTTGCAATCTTCCATATTATTTAACGGTTCAAAGCCTTCTGAGATTTTGATCTTTTAGGAAAGCCATTTTCTCCCAATTTAGTTTCCATATGTTGAGTAAGTGCAGAGGGAATACAACAGGGTGTTAAAATGCAAGATCAATCCAGAGAGGTATTCTCATCAGCAGCAAGGCAGAACAGTTTCTTGCCCTATTCGTTCTTCTTCAAAGGCCCTTAAGGGAACACAAATCTTGGGAACTGGATGAGAGCAGGGACTGATCTTCACTTCTAGCTATATAGTCTGGAAGCAATAATGCCTGGATGGCTGTTGAAAAATTGACAAACCTCTGATATAATCAGCTTATATCAAGAGTGCAGAATGATTAATTCAGATAGGCTTTTATATCATCTGATTTCTTCTTCTCTAACTTGTGAATTCTGTGCTATGACTTGAGAGGGACAATCCCATATCTCACTTTTTAATTCAGTTTGCATTCACTGATTATTTATGTATATTCACTCAACTATAAAATTGTAGTTCTGCCTAGACATTTGGTATTTTGATTAATGGGTCAGTTTACCTTCTTTACAAGGGGTCTGTCAGGGCAATGTCCTGGTTTCAGCTGGGATAAAGCTAATTTTCTTTCCTCATGGGTAGCTTGCCTCTTAACAGCTAGAATAGTGCTGTGTTTTGGAGCCAGTATGAGAAGAGTGCTGATAATATACCTATGGTTTTAGTTTTTGCTAAAGACTTTCCAGCTTCTTCTGTTTTGCTAGTAGGAAGGTGCACAAAAAGCTGAGGATGAGCCAGGAAGCAGACCCAAATAAGCCAAAGGGATATTTCCTACCAAGGGTGTGCACAGTACATAAACTGGGGGGAGTAGGCTGGGGAGACGCAAATCACTGCCACAGCATCCATCAGCAGGGTAGCAAGCAATTGCACTGTTCATCACTTGGTCTTTCCTTGGGTTTTATTTCACTGACTTTTGTTATCTTCCTTTCCTTTATCATTCTTGCTATTCACATATATTATTATTATCGTTTTTATTATTATATATAGTTATAATATTCTAGTTCAGTGATTAAACTGTTCCTATTTAAACATACAAGTTTTACTTTTTCCAAGTGGGATGGGGAAGAAGTGAGTGAGTGGCTGTATTGTACTTAGTTGCTGGCTGGGGTTAAACCACAACAGGTGAGATGTTCTGCAGTAGAGTGGAATGACACAAATATGCACTGGGCCAAGAACCTACCTTTGTTCACCTAGATTTATTTAGACTAAACTGGAATTGAAGTAGGATCTTACCTGCACACCTACAAGTGTTCTTCAAACTAATAAATTTTTATATGTCTCCTGTACATTCCTCTCATTATCTTACTTGTTCAAGACACTGTCAGGCCAATTACAGGAAAAGGAACTTGGGCAAAGAGGGAGAGACAGAACTGTTACTGGTGCAAGGTTTTTCATTGTCATACTAACAAAGACCTTGAAGATAAAGCAAGAACCTTGAGTAACATTAGTGACAACATAAGCACAGAAGATGTTCTTCTTTGATTTATTTGAAACAGCTATTATCCTGCAATCTAAATACTCCAGCATTTTACAATAACATAACACCAAGGAAATAAAATTATCTAAACAAAACTCCATCCCAAATGAAGTACTTGCTTTTCCATCCTCTTTGGAATCTCTCTTTTACAGCAAGGCATGTTGTGCTAGGCATTAGTATACACTCTGTAAGAACAGCTTAGGTAAACATTGATAATGGCATTCCAAGTGCTGATCCTGCAGCAAGGCAGAATTTGGAACAGTGACCTTCTGGGGTCTACAGTGGTAAAGGGTCGGATGCTCCCTTGGTACTGGGGGCTGCCAGTTCCTACCTCAGGGCAGGGCACGTCTCACCACCCCAGCCAAAAGCAAGGCAGGCAGACAGCTGCCAGGAACAGCCCTGAGCACATCCCTGGGGACAGGGCTGGTCCAAGGAAGACCTGGAATAGTGGCCCACAGATGGAGGTCAAAATCAGGCCTGGTGAGGAAAACCAGATTGAGGCACAGCCCCAGGATATGTAAAGACACAGAAGTAGTCCAAGGTGTGGGCAAATCCTATTTTTATACAAGCAATTTCATAACACTCATTTAAGTTTGGTGGTTTTTTTTTTTCAGTGTCTTTCCAGTTTATAAGGCTAGTGTGGGGATGCTTGCTCTAGGGAAATGGTGAAGAAGTACTGTTTCTCTGTGTAAATGGTACAGTAATTCTGCTGTCATCATTAGGGGAACTTAGGAAAGTCTTAGCTTTTGTTAATTTATCTAATTGTGCAGAATCGCTCAACTTTTCAATGCCAGATAAGTCCTTTCCATTAAGGCATTCTGTTATTGCAAGATTTTTAGACTGCCCTTACTGCTCAGATTATGTCCAAGTATTTTCTGATAACACATGCATCTCCGTGACTAACATGTCAGGTGAGGTTTGCTCTCTTGATCTCTCCCTTTGTGAGGAGGGCAAGCTCTCCGACAGTTCTGTTACATGCCTAGTGTCACTCTCTAAGCCATCTACAAACAGCTTCTGAACAAAATATTTTATACAACACCAATTACCCCCTGGAGAACAAGAAAACAACTCTATATTGGATCAGTGATTAGCTGTAGAAGGTGGCATGTGTGCCTAGCTCCTGCACCAAGAGATGTTTAAGTGCTTTTGCAGACTGGAACTTGCTATTTGGAAACTATTCAGAGTGGGATATGGATGCAGAAATTATCAGAGATGGAGAGAACTGAATACAGATTTCTCACATCCTGAAAAGTTACTCCAGAAGTCATACCATCTGCTCTGGAAATCTTAGGTACTTAGTCTTCAGCATCTTAACAAACATCTTAGGAAAATAGGATCCTATTTTTAGGTGTTCTGGGAGGACATTAATTGAACAGAGAACTATCAGAAATAAGAAATGCTGATAGAGGCCCATTTTACACCACGCTGCAATTGCCTATGATGTCGGCCGCTATGGGCAAACGCTTATATATGATGTGATATTTTCTTTCCAGCCCTCCCTAATCATCAAACCCAAAAGGATTTAGGCTCTGAGTGGAAAGATGAAGAGCTCTTCATTTTTCTCTTTGAAGCTGTCCCATTTTGCAAAGAATAATTATATATTCTTCTGACAGAGAGACCAAGGGCACCAAATTACATATTGCTCTCTAGACTACTAGTTAGATCATTAACCTGCATGCGGGGAGATCTCAATATTGTGGCACCCATGCAGTTTCATATTATTTTATATTATAATCACTGTTGTCGTTGTGGGTTTTTTCTTATTATTTTGATTTACAAACCAGATTCTGTTTTCACCTCTGCAATAAATTCCATTATGAAATTTCTCAATTATGTTTCAGTGAAATAAGGAAGTGATACAGGCATCTGTCACAACGCTAGAGTGTATTTTGCTTACTAATAGAGGATATAAAGCACACAGAGCAGCAGGCAATGGAAATCTTCTGAGTTTGCATGTTTGTTCAATTTCCAGCTATGCATAGATTTTTTAATGCTCAAGGTTATTTTTTTGGATGAGAAGAGTAAGATTTTTGGGTTTGTTTTGTTTTCCTGAAGCCTTAGATCTGTGACTATTAGCAACATGTTCAGTGAAGCTGTAGACTTCGCTCTGCAGATCAAGAACTAAACAACTAATAAATTTGCATGCAAATGTGGTTTCCAGTTTATTCCAAATAGAATGGAAATTGGAAGGGAATTGCCCCAGTCCAGTAAAACACCATGTAAATTTCACATACTTGCTGTTACTGCATTTCATGTTCTTATCCCTAAACAGTGAGAGGTCTGGAAGCTATTTATTATTAAAAAAAAAAATAAGAAAAGGCAAACTACCTGACTTTGCCTGAATTTTTTTCTGGGTAAGTGCTACTTCCTGGATCAGGTTTACTAAATAAAACAATGTTTTATTTCATTAATGATAATTAAAACTCAGGAGGTGACAACAGAAATTAAACTAGCAAAATTAAACCTAGAAGCCTTAATATTAGTTTCTGTCTATTGCTTAACTAGATGCAATGTCAGGAACCCCCCAAAACCAGCATAAAATAACTGGTGAGGAGCACAAAATAGGTGTAAGAAAGAACATGATACTTCACATGCCACTATTTTTCAGCTAGGCTGTGATTGATCTAATTTAAATGTGTACTTTGGGTGTTAAGGAGCAGGTTTATTTTTGTATTTGAGGCATTTAGTTTGTTTCATTTTTACAAATAATTTCCAGCAGCTCTGTGAGGTTTAATGATAGCAGTACAAGGTGTACTGCAGTTTTTCCCTAGATTATATTAACTAACTTTTAATTCCACAACTCTGTCTCTCTTCTCTTTGTTGACAGTCAGAATACAGATCAAACCAAGCCTGTTACAAAAATGGAATGGCCATGAGCTCCAAGGGCATCATTTAGCCTCATCCTCAGGGAGTTCTGCAGGAGAATGTTTGCTTGCACTCATCTTTTATTTTGCAGATAGCGTAAACCACAACAAATATATTGCTCTCCTGGTGAAAACTTTATCTTATTTATGTTCCTGAACAAAGCACTATTTAAGTACCAATTAGTGTCATCTCTGAGACTAGGAAAAGCAGAGAACATTTGCTTTCCTCTCCCTTTTCTACTTCACAAAGGAACTGTGCCACACCACTGCTCTTCTGTCACCATCCCATAAAGTTTCTGCGCTAAACTATTCTGGTAACTATCTAGAAAAGCTGTAGTGATGGGGGTGAAATTGAGTGGTAATTTTGACATCAGACTGCATCTAGGTCTCTTTTCTGTTTTATTTTCACCAGATGGGAATACCACCACCCCACCACCCCCAAGACACACAAACCCTTCAGAGCGCTGCTTTCGTACTGTGCATCAAAATTAGACCAGAAAAGATTACAAGAAAATGGAAGATTCTTCAGTCTGGGTCTGAAAGGAAATAATGTTTTTAGGATCTGTTTGTTGCCTTCCAAAGCACAACCTTCTAAAACATTCATTGTTGAGGTGGGTATTTTTTTTTCTGGCTTTCCTCACATTTTCAATCAACAGCTATGGCAGTGTAAGAATACTCTACTCCAATGAATTTTTAATTCTCTGCCTTTCTGCATAGTAAAGGCATGAACCTTTCTTTTCAGGGCTGCATTTCTGCCTTTGGCTTCACAGAAAATCTGAAGTGGGACTGTTAAACTTCTCGTGTTAATTTGCTTTGAGAAAAAATTATGAGACATCTGTCTGTTTTAAACCAACATTTAGCCACATCCAAACTTCCAAACCTAATCATCCAGCTTGGTAAAAGAAGAGCTAGTGAAGTTTCCCTATTTCTGGTGTCAATTTTATTGTGGGCTGCTCTTGCTTAAAAATGCATGTGCACGAAGAAAGAAATGAAAACTTCCTTTTGCTCTCCTTCAAGTCGCTGTGGCTGGGGCCATTGCCTTTAATGGAATTAGGCTCTGATGCATATAAAATACAGTTCAGTTCTGCAACTTGAATGTTTGGATGCAAGACTTGTAAAGCGTAAGGTTGGTTTGGTTACATTCCTTTCATCGTGTTGTCGTAAGGCTTTGTTACACAATACGCCACTCCTCACTGTTAGTGCAACTCAAAGGTTGTTTAGCCAAAATCTGCTTTTGAGTATCAGATGAACCTCAGAATTGAAGAACACATACAAGGAAGCATACTGTTTCATTAGTTGTTTAGCTTAACTCAACTTTCCATTATGTAATCATAATGCATATAAATATTTTACCCTCTATTCACCTATCATCTTCGACTGTCCTCAGTACGAATGGTAGATGTTATCTGAATCCTGTTTGCCATTTTTAATACCTTTTGATTGACTAAAGCGGTTAACATCCAGAGGACACTGTAGTCACACAGCAAACAAGAAAGCTTTAGCACAGTCTGTTTCATCTTGACTCAGCAAGATTTCCAGCACTCACATTTATACATTTTTGACAGGATGCTTCCTAAATGACGCATCTGCCTTCTGGAGAGCTACGCCCACATAGATTTCATTTTTCCTGATGTCTGTCAATACCGTGAACTTTATTAACAAATTCAAATTCAAAAACAGTTTCAATTCAAGAAAGCTGTCCAAGTTACTTCTTGCTCATTTCTTACATAGGAAGATATCTACAAAAACACAGATGCTCAACAATGGACTTGGATGGACGTGTGTATTTCTTTATATATAAGTATCCATTTCATACCCGGACGGATTAGCAGGTTAGAGACAAAATAAAACAAAGGAGTTTTTAGGAAGAATTTGAGCTGTGATTGCAGGGATCAGTGCAATGGATTTAACTCACAGTTTCAGAATTTCTCATAGCATTGTATTACTATGAAGTCTTAACTGGCTGTCTTTGCCATTACTGCAAACAGAATACACAACGTTCTGTTCTTTACAGACATCGGGTGACGATGTTTTGCCATCAAATTGCAATTCCTAAATGTATACCAGGGATGCTTGTTCTGGCCTCTATGCTTACGTATGGATTTCAATTCATAAGTCTCAATGTCACAAACTCAAGACTCGAACATGGAACAGTGGCAGGATATACCAGCTTTCTCCATATAAGACATACAAATATTTAACAGCCTTGCAAAATTGCAATGACAATTTATCAGCCTAGGAAGACTAGCTATTTATCCACTCTTTACCCTGAGGAATGATAGTACTTAAAAAAAGAAAAAAGCTTACTGTGAGCAGGTAGAAATTTGAAAGTCAACTACTGAAACAAGTGTTTAGCTGTCAGTGTAATGCACGAAGAAGGGGCTGAATTCAACTCTTCAATTAAAAAGTCAGTTCTACACTTAGGAAAAAGTCCAACTTTGTAGTATCATAAATGTACTTCTGCCCTTCTTTTTGCATTTACTGACAGAGCCTACTCTTGTACGAAAAAATCCAGTGGCAATTCACCAGATTTTGAACTGTAATTGCATACACACACACACACACACACACACACACACACACACACTTCACACACATACTTATCTCCATACAAATTTATCTCTTCAGACAGATATATGGTGACTATAATGCAGGAAGCATTAAACTTACAAATTGTGTTTACTTGTACATTGTCATTGCACTTAATTTTGCAACAATACTGATAAAGTATTCCTACCTCTTGTTCAGATCAGCTGAGAATATGTTACCTCTTAACAGGCAGCATGGTAACAACTTACATTAAGTAATTGCAATTCTATTTCAAGTAGTGAAATAGTTCAGTATTTTGAAGTTTTGGAAGAATCTGTCTGGAAGAAACTAACAGTTGGGCTTAAAAGATATTGAATGGGCAAGCTGCTTGGGAATCCATTGCTACATATCTGTATCAGTAATTTAAAATTAAAAAGGTTTACACATCTGATTCCATTTTTTTACCCTTTACAAGACCCCATCTTCTGTGCTGGAACTCTAATTTACTCCAAAGACAGTTCTTCACACAGCTTGATCTATTACGCTCAGAAATTGTAAATTTAAATATTAAATATTGCTTTCGATGGCTAATTGAAGGATAGAACATTCTTATCCCTCGGGCTTATCCTCCAAAGCTTCGCATGCCCTACTAGGAATATTACAGAACAACAGAACTGAGAGGCTAGTCCATGCTTTTTTTCTCTGAGGCAAGTTAAGTACACTTATATAATCCCTGACAGGTATGTTTTTCAGCTATTTTTGAAAACCTTTCTTGAAGGCCATTTCAAAACCTTCCTTATCGCAGCTTATGGATAGAGATATTTCCCCTTAACATCCAATCTCAACGTTTTCTGACTACTCTGCTTGACTTTTGCGTCCAGTATACAAATCAGAGTCCTTAGACCTTTGCATCACATATGCTTAAAAGAAGAGGCAAGTACAAAAGCTAACAGTTAAAGGCATTTACATACCTATCACTGCAGATAGGCACCTAGTAGCATGATGGAATATATGGGCGTTGCTGAACAAGACAAATTCAATGGGAGTTGGCTGGATGACACAGCTATCTTCCCCACTAAAATAAAGAAGTGGGAGAAATTGAGCCTCTGCACTGTCCAATATGCTTGTCAGCACTTCTCTTGAGGCACAGCAGCTCTGCCCTGTTTTTTAATGTGTCCTAAAGCTCGCGTTATCAAATGATATCATACTGAAACTCACAGTGAGCTAGGGGAAGCAGCTAAAGCTACATCTTTAAATTCCATCTTGGGAGCCCAGGCGGTAGTACTTAAAAACTTCATTTGCTTCAACAGTTCTGCATCCTAACATCATTCCCTCTGGGACTCTCCCAGTGAGCTCCGAAGGATTTCTGTGCGTACGTGGATCAATGCCTACGTTGTTTAACATGGAATAAAGGTAAATAATTGAGTATGTATATCACATACACTGTTCATGGAAAGTGTTCAGCTATGGAAATCAAGGACAGACACAATATGGTTACATTTTCAGGAAAAACGGTGCAGTTGCATTAAACAAAAAAAACCACTTCAATTGTCCATGGTAAAGACTGAAAACCACCTTAATTTAAAGTATGCCTAATATTAAAGAGATATGTGGAAATAAAGAAAAAACCCAATTCTAACAAGGCCAAAGACTTTCGTGCTTTAAAACAAGAAACAAGAGGTTAAAAAACTCCTCTGTATTAAGTATTTGTCACAAACTTCATTACTTTTCTTCAAAAAATTAACAAAGCCTGCAGGTGACTAAAAGTCCCGCTACCTACAGCTAAAGGAACTGCTGTGTTTGCTCAAATAAGAAACTGGTTTTGGAACCTCCTTCTGATTGTGTTGTGTGTAATATATACATTTTAAAAAGGATCCCACGAAGTATTTTGTAGTTGTAGAAATCTGCTGCACGTACGCATTGGAAGGGCTTAACTGGCATATTATTTTTTTGTTGTTATTCACATATTAACAAGTTCAGGGCTTGGTCCAGTAGCTGTTTGTACAAAGAACTCTTGCAAATTGATCAGGAGTCTCGTTTGGATCCATAAAAGCATGGTTTCTATACAGATGGTTTCTGTACTTCTGTCTCATAGAAACTGTCATTATAAACCACAACAAAAGAAATAAGAAAAAGGAGAAACCCAAAGGCTATTATGACACAGCAGCGGCTGAATTCAGCTTCTCACAGATTCAGCCTGGGGCACCATTGGTGAGGATATCAGAATTCCTGTATAACAGTATGATCCAAATTCCACTGCAATCAGGAAGAGGTTTTCTGTTGTCTTAATATTGAATCACCACTAGGAATTCTTCAGATTTGGCTAGACGCTGGTTGACAACATAGCGTACCCTTAATTGTTTTCAATATTCAACAGATTTTAAGATACAGTGTGTGTTGAGGGGGGGAAAAAACCACAATACAAAAAGAAAAAAAAAGAAAAAAACATTTTACTAGATTTTTACATTTAGTAAATGGTACTTAAACTCCATGGACATGAAAGCCATTTTAAACTTTTACCTTCGAAATTTTACCTTTTCCAATATTTTATAGAAAAGAAAACCTCTAAGATACTGTTTCAGACCACAGAATTATTACAGAACATAAAGTTTATATGCAAGGGCTTAATTCTCTTCCCAACAAAGATGGTAGCCAACCTCACATTAACTGCAACAGGAAAGGGGTCAGCTGAGAATGTGCCATGTTCCTAATTTCAAATCGCCTTTGTGATAGAAGAGTCAATAGTTTGGCGTACACTTTGCCTTTGTAATTTGAATTCTATCAACAACTATTCCTAGCCACAAGAGAAATATTTGTAGGCAATATATTTGTAGAGTTTCACAAAACGATGCCGGAGAATGATGCGTGGGTGTTTGTGTGTGTATGTACGTACATATGTATGCATACTCATGAAACTGGGATGATTTTCTTAAAATACTTAACTTCACTTACATTATATCTTACATTGCAAAATGTACAGACACCCAGTGTTCTTTTTAACAACATATACAGGTGAGTTTATAGAGCCTTACAAAAGATTTAGTGATTTCCAAATTAAAAACCATAGAAATATAATCAAAAGAATGGAGAGTGATTGATACCTCTGATAGTACATAGCGCTCATTCTGGTAAATATTGACAGCTGCATCTTTGGCATTGAAAATTCATTACAACTTTTAGACAAAATGTTGTTGCTTACAGCTTTCTTTTTTAAACAAGAAAAACAGGATTGACCAAAATACGAATATCGGGGAAGTACTATTAAAGGTTTCTTTTATTTTTTGTTTTTAGCAAGGATAGCTTAGGAACCCTGAATTACCTTCTCGCTTTAGTGTATGGGTAGACTGTATGAATCCATTTAGAAATCAACTAAGTTGTACCACATTTTTCGGAAAATTATATATAATATTATATATATATATTTTATATTTATTTAGAAGCTTTCAAATAGTACAGTAAACACTTTGCAACACGGTGTATAAACTACAGAATGTCTCTGATAATTTTGTGGGTCTTCAGATTAACAACATTTGTATGACCCACAGGTGAAAAGAACATGATCACAATCTCTCTTGTAAAGTTGGAATAGTTTGGGGAACACTTGATCACACAAAAATAATATAAAACAGTCAAGTTTAAAACAGTGATATTGCATTTATAATGCACGTTTCTTTTATCTGTACGATTGGCTTCTTGTGGTGAATATAAACATCTAAAGGGCTCAGTGACATTTTGGAGAGAGAAAGATACATAGTGCTGTAAACAGGCACACACTGATCAGAGAGGCAAGATCAGTTGCCTCTGAAGTTTCTACAGTTCTACACATTTCAACTCATTTCTCAGGCCTGCTGAGAGCAATTAGGTCCTATTGTTGGCCATGATGTCTCCAACAGCACACAAATCCTTCAGTTACACAGAACTGGATGGCCAAGATAATGAAGTTGAAAGTTGATGCTTTTTGTTGGTCGACTTTTGTGCAAATCATGCTGCTTCAGGTAAGTCCTGTAGAAGTGACTAGCATATCCTTTTCCGTGCTGCAGGAAAGAAAGAAAAACACTTCTGAGAGAAAAAAAAAAAGAAAAGAAAAGAAACCAGTCTCCAACACTTCTTAGGTTTAGTATCTCTTACGAATGCAGAGAAACAATCAAAACTCGTCAGGAACTGTGGCTTAAACTTCCCATTGTAACAAACAGCTTCATGCTGATTCACTTTTCAGAGAAAAGTCTCTTTGAGGCTTGATAGCCTGAAAACCAAACTTCACACGCTGCTTTATTGTTCTGTCTAACGTGTCACAGCAATGATTTCAATGTGCCAATACAGAATCACCGTACAAACAAGGCAAATAGTCAGACTTGCAGGTTCAATGTTACTGGAACTTCCAAGCCTATTTTTTCCTAGTTTGGCTTGCTATTTGAAGCAAGGACTAGAAGGCCCTAAAGATTCAGAAGCTGGTTTTCCTTCTCTTTCAAAGTGAACCATTATCCTCATCACCAAATGACCCTTTAGTCTGGTCTGACAGAGACGCAAACGTGGTACATTAGTGCTACAATTCAAATTTCAGTATTTACTGTCAGGCTGAAAATTAACTCATGTTACACAGATGAAGAAGGTCAATGCATTAGAAAACCCACATCCTTATCTACCCACTGTGGTAGCTTTATTACCTCAAGACACTGGCTGTTTTAACGGTAATTGGGAGCAAAGGTAACAAATGATTTGTACTCGCATTCAGGAAGACCCTGGGTTAAATTCTGATCTCAGCCATGCATGAAGCTGAGACAAGAAACTAACTAATTTCCTGAAGTATTATTATGATGATTACTATTCTCATAATCATCATCATCATTTAGTAAAGCTTGTAATGACAAAATCAGGTTTTACCTTACAAAGCCCCACATGAAATTCAGCATCATTCTGTGCATGAAGTGCTACAACTACACCAAAAAGGAAGGAATCTTTGAATCAAGCCATCCATATGTACAGGCTTACGCTTGCATGCTGACACACAAACACATCCAGTCTCCGATCCATTTAACGTACATGTGTGCATTAGTCATACTTGTATCACAGTATGTAGTCACTAGCAAACATGAAGCATATCTACTGCATCACATCAAAGTTAGGTTACCTGCAGGAAAACGTTGTGTGTTCAGCTAGTCTAGCCTGCCCGTGCCATAGAACACACACAGAACAATGAGAAAAACATTTCTGTATGAGCTCTCTGTTTGACATACAGACAACTGCCAGATGTATAATTAACATTGAAATCAAGACACCTAATACGTTTTGGATATTTCAGTACTGTAGCAAATTAGGGGTGGAATTAGAAAGGGGGTTTAAAAGCTTCTGCAGGATGTTTTTAACATTGTAGTTAAGAGTAATGAGACCATAATCTTCATGATGATTTGATGCAATATATGATCAGACCAATTGCATTTCTAAAACTAAACTATCTTTTAAAATATTACAAGCAAGAATTGTTTCAGTGAAACTTGTACTTGATCTTAAAAACTTTTTTCCAGAAGTTTCCTGCATGCATGTAAGTACAGTAGTCTCGACTGCTGTCTGCCATTCAGGAACTGATGCTGCAGTACAGACACAGGAATTTCATGGGAGAAAACTATACAGATCTGCAGCACAAGTGTCCTTCTGTTCCTATCTGACTCGGTGCATCGGGGTGCCGTTGATGCAGCACTTGAGTAGCACAGCAAAATCTGCCCTCTGCTTGTGCCATGTGAATTAGTTCAATTTTAAACTTTTCCAACTTCAGTCAATGTGCTTTTGTGATAAAACAACAGGGCCATTTTGTAGCTGTAACTAAATATTACACATTAGGGGGCAGAACACCTGCAACTCTCCCCACCTACAAAATTCGTTGTCACAAATCCTAACACATCCTCTGCCAACACATGATGCGAAGTGGATTTGAAAGGCAACTTCTGTCCCACATGGCAGGGGTGTTCTGTGTTTGCACAGAAATTTACGTGCAAGCAAATCTCTCCATGTCTATACTAGTTTCCGTCTTTTTACAGATGGGGAATATAAATCAGAGAGGTTAAATGGAAAGGAGGATGGACTTAGCTTAAAACTGAGGGCAATGAAAGTTCTGACATCTGTTTCTGGCTCTGTGTGTGTGCATGCATTTGTGTTCATAAATAAACTTCAATAAGAAACACTAAGCCTCTCTGTATCACGATTTCTCCATCTGTAAAATGGGAATAATATTGCTTACCTATCTCCTAGAGGTGCAGGAAGGTTTAAATCACTATTCTTTATAATCCACTTTGAGATCCAGAGATGGCAAGTGCTATAGAAATGGAAGTATCAGAGTCAGTGTAAGAGCTGTAACAAGAACACCATAGTTTCTGGTGCCTAATATCTCTCTGAGATCACAGCTCTCTCAACCCTGTTTTATCTCCTGTTCTGAGTTCTCAAAACTAGTGCTTAGGGAAGCTGTGCATAGGGAAGTCTGTGTGAGTATAGGTACTAGGTAGAAAAAGGTTTTTAGTAATAATAAGCATTTCCCTAGTTCTGTTAATGCAATTATACGTTTGCCCACATACAATGATTATGTATAAAGATGATTAAAGAATAACAAGCATTCCAGTTAAAATTCTCAGGGTACACAATCTATGCTATATTGACTACTGATCCTTCCCCAAAGAACTCTCAAATGTTACAGTATGAGTGGTTAATGCATAAAATTTATATGGAATTGCAGTAAAACCTGGAAATAAAAGCCAGCAAAAATATATCAAGATTCGTTTGTTTCTCAGGACACATTAGTAAGCCTCCCATTCACAGAGAGCTACTTCTATGTACACTGAGAGAAGATCTGTAAAGACATCAGGCATAGGTGAACAGAAAATGAAATGAAAACACACCAAACAGAAAAGAGAAAATAAAGTACAACATTACTGATCCTAACGTATGAATCAGAAATGAACAGAGAATAATGTAAAGCCCTAACCTCTAGTAAATCTTTCACCCAATCATCCTGTTCTATCAAACCTTGATGTACATACTAGTCTTTGCAGGCATGAATTCAGTCATATACATTTCCTCTGTTGGAAAAAAAATAGACGGTATTGCCTGTACTTGGAAGACCTTCAGACTCTCTGAATCCAATCTTTCTCCTGCTTAGAACTGCTACCTAATCCAACAGAGACAGAGAGATGCTGCTTCCCTCCATAGCTGGCAATCAAAGCAGATCAGGAAAACACATCCTGTATCTTTTATAACTTTTGTCAAACTTCCCTCTATACTATATTTAAGAGCTCCATAAACTCCCTCTGCATTATATCTGCACAAGTGCTCAGTTCCCCCAAATGCCAACAGTGTCAAGATCCAAGTGAACCCTTAGATAATAAAATTGCAAAGGATATCAAATGCCAGGCATGCTGCTGCTGTTTCAGGAACATTGCTGATCCTCCTTGATTTTGGACCTAACTCCTCACTTTTAAATCAGAGAAAATATGGAGCAGGAGAACAGAGGGAGAATCTAGTACATCATTCGCTATTCCACATCCAAATTCTATAAGTTAGCACAATATCCAAGTCATATTTGCCTTCATATGGGCTTTAAGACACTGGCTTCTGTGAAAGCTCTCTGTGCATTACGTGTTTTCTTGCAAACTCCCTGTAAAATCACGTGCCTCATCACACTACACTTATGCAGATCAGGTGGCCCCTACACTGCAACTGATACAGAGGCTATGGGAGGCTACAGTCTCCTGCATTCCTCTCAGAAAGAGCCCAGCGATCCAAGCTCTGCAGTGAATGCCAGTCACTCGTAGTGATCAATAAAATAAAAAAGGAGTTAATTACCTCATATACATGATGGCGATGCTGGTCGTCAATTTTAACTATCTTTTTATGCTTTGCTTTACAGCCTATATGTTAACTGTAGCAGCTTAAATATTGCCCTTCACTGTCTCATTAGGTTTGACAGAGCCAGGAACAGACAATTCTAGTGACAACCAACAGATTGCAAATTCAGCATTCGTGTTTTAGCTCTGCCCGGTTGAAAAGGGACCAGGATTTAGAGCGTGGTAGAAAGCATCCTGTATGAAATAACCTGGCTGTTTCAGTCATCCTGCAGATCTAGTTCAGTTATCAGCAACTATATTTTTGGAAAGCAGTCTACAAGGGAATGGGAATGCAGAGTAAACTACCATAGCTCCCTCACCCTTTGTAGTGGTGCATCCAGGTAAAGGGTGAGACACACGGCTGGGGCTGGGGGATGTAGGATGGGGATTACTCTGCTGCCACCCATGTTCTGTGGACAAAAAAGTATTCCAGTCACTGCAGGTGTCAATTCAGTATCTTTTGCAATCCATAAAGTCTTGCTTTTTTTTAAATGAGCTATAACTTAAAGAAGATTGTAAAGCATTGATAATAATATTAAATGAAAATTCCACTTAATGGCATTACGAAAAGAGGTAATATTTTTTCTCATGTATCTTTTCCTCATGAATTAGTTTAAGGGGAACTTTTCTTTCAAGGCTTCAGTTAAGACATTTGGGGCTTCAAACTTACATGCTCTGTAAAACACACTTGGCAAAATAGTTTGTGTTCCAGATGCTCATGTTATTTTCTGCATAATTAATGAATTTTGTTACCTCTGTATTATGTCAAATAGCTGAAAAAGATGGAACATACTTACGTTGTACTTAAAAGTAAAAAAACCATCATCTCTCCTAAGGGTTGGTGAGTCAACTGGCTCTGGTGGCCACTGTTTATGTGTTTACGTATATATATGAAGACCACACACGCAGTCAGGTAACAAAGTGACCACATTCTGTCAGGCCATTTCTGGCACATGGCAAGATAAGGAAGGCTGGAGGAGCTTCCATGTGAAAATGTAAGTTGTACCAAGGCAGAATCTGTCCCTAATAAAGATACAGAATCCGGTGCAACTGAAATGTTCTTTCTGGGATCTGCAAAACCCAAAATGTAAATGTAGCTTCTACAATAAACTAGCAGCATTTGGACTGATGGGTACAATTACCCATGTTTCATGTGAAACAAGAACAAAAACTGTGAGCATTGTGCACTTCAGGCCATACTAATAAATAAATAAATTGTCGCACTGAATCGTTTCTGGAAACAGACTTGCTTTGAGCTCAACACATAAACCCCACGCACCATTAAAACCTTTCCTCCCTTTGAGAACACATCTTTACTTCTGGAGTCAAGATGTTAATGCCAGAGAGCTTGTCTTTCATACAAACTAAGCAATGCAAACACACAGAGTGTCCTTTCCTTTCATCTTGCGTTAAGTGCATATGTTTCCATGCCTATATTCATTCCAATCAGTCCAACAAGCAGTGATTCCCAGCCAAGAGAAAACTTGACAGTGGTGGATGCTGCACGCCTGTAATCTACTGAACATTATACATGGTGTTACCAACTCCACAAAAAGAAGAGGTTTGTCCTCAAGCACAAAAATGCCACTTTTCAGACTCGAAGGTAGTGCATTAACACTACTAATACTAGTGTATTAATTCTGTATTAACAACTTGAACAAATGATCATTCTTGTTTGAAAAATAGTTTATTGACCCATATTTAACTGACACATATTGCCACTTCTATTAGCTTCATTTCAGGATGGGAAAATACATACTTAAATGTTACCTCTGATGTTTGGAACATGTCTTAGTAAATATTTTCATACGGCAAGCGGGATACCTGATACAAATGGTGACAAATCATGGCAGTCACTACAATATTTTTTCTCTGGTGCTGTTGAGTGCTCTGAGATTTATATTCTACCTGGACTTAACTGGTCTCCAAACAACAGGAAACAATCTGAGTTCTCTAAGCATCAGAGTAAATGTCTTTTTGTTTAGGACTATCCTCAAGCGTAGACTTAAGTTTAAGCACTGACCTTAATCAACAGCGAGCTTTACATTAAACATATGATTAAGAAGGATTTTCTTTTGAATCAAGTCCTGGATTTTGTCATCAATGTTCTCTGGCACAGAAGATTCTTTCATGTTCATTTGATTTTCTAAGTGCTGACAAGTATTTTTTTTCCAGCCAGCAACAGCCCAGTGGCATAGTACATGTCAGGTTTGATTTATCTCTGGTTGCCATTATTTACTACAGAAACAATGCTTTTTAGTTACTACAGTTGAGCACAGAAAGTGCTAAGCTATATTCTATAATGTACTATAAAAATACCAGAGACAGTTTCCCCACAAGATACAGTGAGCAGAAGAAAGCCTTTTCTGTCTTTCTGCATGGACCAAACTGTATTCTCTACCTGACAACACTAAAGAGAACACGTGACGTCACCACTGTATTCAGAAAACCACGGAATATTGAATTTTGCCTGAATTCTTTTAATTATGTGCTGTATTAAGACCAATTAAATAAAGCTGAAATTATTCCTGGTGTCTAAACTAGCAGAGAACACATTCCCCAAGAATACTTCCAAGTTCTCTATCACAACATATTCTGATGGCATCCGTATGCAAACAACAAATTCATATTCTTCCCAAGTCACTTACAGCTAACAATTTTGGTACTATCCTTGATAACACTAATCTTTTATTCCTTCCATTTGTTATAAAAATTGCTTATGTATTTGTGTGCAACAAGCATTTATTCTACTCAATCTTCTTCTTCCTCTGTGCAGTCTCAGTATGGTGGTTTTTTTTTTCAAAACTTCATCATTTTATTGCACTTTTCTGAAGTCTACCATACTCATTTCTTTAAGCTGACAAGCCAGACAATGGACATGTCAGTCCGAGAGTTAACCAATGCAGGATACACTAAAGGCTGCCTACGATGTGACTTAACATTTTTAGTGTCCTTGGAATTAGAGGAGGCATATGAACCATTCCTCCTAAATTGCTCTAATAAGTCCAAGTTCCCTACTGGTTCAAGAGAGACGAGATGTGTAAGTCACTTTTAGTGGCCTACAGAGGTGTCTAAATTAAACAGGCTGGATTTTGCCTGGAATAATTAAATGTACTTGTTCTTGTATGAGGTAACATGTATTATGCAGTATAACATCAGCACCACACTGGGTATTCCTATCCAATTTATCTTTGCCATGACACTTTTGCCACCACTCCTCTCTCCTAGCCCGGAATAGGTGATCTTAGGATCTGGCAGGTATGTCCTTACTCTTTTTGTGAATGTTTTATTTTCCATTTCTGAAGTACAGCAATTATATTGTTTTTCACGAGCAGTGCTCAGTACGGATGTCACAGAGTCCTCCCCACTTTAAC
The DNA here is from genome assembly GCA_028565055.1 of Phoeniculus purpureus. Taxonomy (NCBI): domain Eukaryota; kingdom Metazoa; phylum Chordata; class Aves; order Bucerotiformes; family Phoeniculidae; genus Phoeniculus; species Phoeniculus purpureus. The sequence goes on along the minus strand of JAOXOE010000405.1, from coordinate 3,321,533 downwards.
AATAGAAAATAATTAAATTTATAATATAAACATCTCACAATCCTTTCAAAACTTATTCAAAAATACATATTGGCTCAATTTCTATCCATGAATGAAACTTGCCCATGACCATTCTTTATCAGTTAAGACTACTGGAATTGAGCAGTTTCTACCCACACGATTTAAGTTTTTCAGCCACACTGAGTAATATACAGGAGCCACAGAGAAATGGTCCCTGGCACATGTTTTTACACCCACACCATGTCCAGGATTTGTTTGGGAAGGTAGTTGACGTGGGCAGAAGGCAGCCCGAGAGTGCAACAGTACAGACCGTAACATATTGGACATAAAGAATATTGCAAGTACAAAGCACACAGCACTTGATCTCAAGTACAGCATAAAAAATAAGTTATTACTTTTCATATTACTCAAGTTATTTGTAAGCAATTACTGGTTTAGGTCTCAGTTCCTATCAATACGCACAGCTGTGTGCAGCTACATTCAATTGTCATCTGAAGTCCAATAAACAGGTGTCAAAGCACAAATAGGCAACTAAAAAAGTCACAAAGTGACGGAATTTTACTCTGACATGAGATGAATCCACAGTATCAGCATCTCTAAAATTCCTTATGAATAAAGGTTGCATTCAAGCAGTTTCACAATGAATCCTTTTCCAGTGCTGAATGCAGCCATGATGCTGGAGGTGAAAAGGCAAAGTCAGAGGATTCGAGTCACTTGCTAAAACAGGAGTCTGTCATTCCCATAACTTCTTTGGTGAATCTACTCTGCATCCTTTTTTTTTTGTCTTTCTAATCCACATTACTCCTGATCACCTGTGAAAATGCCACGTAAAATAACATCATTTACACATGTGAAAGAGATGTGTGAATGCAAGAAATGCAGATTTACTCTGGCAACTTATACATGCACATACTTTTCAGGCAGAATGTAGGATTCTTCCCCATGTCTACAGTATTTTCTTCAACCAATAGAGACCATTAGCCTATCAAAGGAAGAAATTAAAGTACCTTAGGAATTTCAGTGAATCCACCTTGATTACTATCATCGTATTTAGTTCTTCCAACAATTTATTGGTACGAAAGTCAATTATTCTAATTGTCTGTATTTCCCACTCCCTGTCTTACAAGAAGGTACCAAACACATAGTTCTCACTCTTCTGACTTCACCATACTGTGTTTCTAAAGCAAATTAAATATTGACAGCTACATTCCAGCAGCAGTCATCCTATTGCTAGCTCGAAACGGAGGATTCTCAACAACTGGTGTACAAATAGAGTTGTTTACAGGCTTGCCAGATAAATAGCATCACTGATCCCTATAGTCCAAACATGACAAATAGATGCAGTTCCTTCCCTCTCTGGCTAGTTGTTGCATTCTTTAAATGGTTTTTCCTATTTTGCCTCCTTTGGTCAAGAAAAAAAAAAAGAAAAGGAGGGAAGCCCTAATTAAAGCAGTGAAAATGACAGTGGAAAATCAGTTACTGTGTGCAGCCAAAGAGCCCCAAACAACAATTTCCTCTGCTGCCCTTGCCACAGAGTTCCTAGTGTAGAGGCGAGCACAGTGGAAAAGACTGTGCTGCGCATGGACCCAAGACTGGGCACACATTCAGCTCTCCAGCTCCTGACTGTCACAATAAAGTCTACATTTAAGAACAGCATTTATTCATAATGAATAGAATTTGCCTATCAAAAATAAATAAGTTTAGTGCCTTTGAAAATTTTAACTGCAAACATGTTATTGCTTTCCAAAGAGACTCATGTTTGCAAGTCGCTAAATTACTTCTGTCGTAGGATTCAAATTTATAGGACAAGAGACATTTTGGAATTTTAAACCAGCATACCACAGTAATCTCACAAATTACTCCAAGAGTTTCAAGCAATCTTTCTGCTGGTTTTGTTTCATACTCCACTGGTAGGACTCTAGAAAATGGCATTTCACTATTTTAAAAATAAAATCTCCACAGATGGTACGTTCACAGCAGACAGAAGCGCGCTCAAAATTGACATAAATGAATAAATATAGCACCAGTCTAAGATAGCTTGATATACAAGACTTCTATATGTTCCAGTCAAAACTGGCAAATACAGACTTTCACAGCTATTAGATGAAATCATTTAAATCATAGCTTTTATGACACACTAAAAATGTAATTTTCTTTTAAATAGAAATTACTCAAGTTTTCTTAACCCTTTCAGTTCTTTTCTCCACTGTAGTTGCAAAGAGCTCCAGAGTAACCAAAGATAAAAGTTGCTACGTAAAGCCAATAATGGGTACGTTTTAATTAACATTATTTTGTACAGTAGAAGGACTGTTAATTCTGTCTCAGATCACAGTCACACAAAGAGATTCAAGCAAGCAGCATTTAAATATATCAGCTAACATCTGGGCATTACAATTACAAGAATGTTTATTTCTTTTTTCTTGTACTTACTATGTCCAATAAAAATTCTAAAAGTTATGTCCTTTATAGGTTTTACTGGGCTTCAGCCAAGTTATCTCTGCATAGTTATGTATTCTTTTTAAATTTTGCTTTTTGACTTGTCCATTTCCTTTCTATTATTGCAGTAATACTCTGTAAGTGTTCTTCCCTTTGAGCAATAGCTGCAAGAGGAATGTGTTCAGATGAAGAATGCTAACCATTGATGAACGTGAGATAAAAATACCTTTGAGAAGTTATGCAATAATCATTGAACAATGAATCATCACAAGTGGTTTATTCAAGATCATAAGGGTACCTGCTATAATGAATAAAAAAGCATCATAGTCTTGCTCTCCCCTTACTGTACTTTAATTAGTATTATATGCTTAAGATTTGTTTTAGCTTTGGGGACTTTTCTGTACGCTTATTTAGCTGACACAGATGATATCTCTGAAGTGGCAATCTTGAGGTATAAGAGTATGAATCTCTTAGCATTTCAGAAACGGCAAAGATGGGACTACTAGACTTTTTAGCAAAGGAAAAGTACTGTTAGCTTTCTTAGCATTATCAGAGGTTGGCTTTCCAACTCAGCCTTCCTCTTTGCTGAGCAATTTTGCATGTACAAAGTCATCCTTGATTGTGCAGAGATGAGAGCTGCATCCTGCCCCAGAGATAAACTCCGTGAAGAGCTCCACTATTTGTGCCAGGATATTTAGCTATGCAGATCAGATATAAAGTTGAAAGTTCCAGTTTTAACATTCTCTTGTTGAGCACAAAACTGTCCTGTTCACGCAGGAAGAGCACTTTTACTCTGCACATATCACTTGTTTGTTCATACCAACGAAGGCTGCATTTCACCACAACTTTTCCTGTGTATATAAATCCAGCACTGTGTTTTCTTTCTTACCCTAAGAGCTGTAACACACGCATGCACCTTACTGATGCCTACGTGTTTGCATTTAGTTCTGCGCAGTTCTCTGTGTGAAAAGGAAAACAACTGAGTTAAAAATGATTTAAGAAGGGATCAGACAGCTCACAATTTAACTTGATTTGTGTTAGAAATCAAACAAGCTAACTTTAAAGGCAAAAAATACAGGCCTAATTTAAAGGAATTAATCTAGTTAACCCATTCAAAATAGCTGGGTTTTATGTTTATGCAAATATAATGGTATAATGTCCATCACAGCTGGGATAAAACAAAACAACTAACCCCCAGAAATAAGACGTAACTAAAGGAACAAACAAACCAACCCTCAAAGTCTTCTTCCCTCACACAACTGTATAACTGTGCAAAACTGTCATTTTCTTAATTTAACTGTTCCAAACCAGTAAAGACTTCTTGCTTAAAACATGTTGTCATATATTGATATTAAACATCAGCAGATAATGTTTTCTTACATATTCTGTCATACAGAAATAGGCTGTTATGATCCTAAGTAGATCAAGATACCCCAAAACTCTTCTCACACAACTTTTTATATTCCTTTGAAAAATAATCAAAGGCTTGGGAGGCACTTCTTGTTTTCTCTTCTAGGTCATTTGTTCTAATCTAATTCAGAGAGATGGATAATGACTGTGGGTTAAACTGATGTTTGTGCTACTCTGTGATGGACTATTTAAAATAAATTGATGGTCCAACTCCTAAACATTCAACTGTGCAAAGACTTTTGAAAGCTTTTTAATGTTATTTGTAAATCAGCTTGACTTGCTTAAGTCAAGTTGAGCAGGTGACAAGTACTTTGTAGCATGAGAATCTCAGACTACAACTACACTGTCACTATAAACACAGGACCTTGTACTCAGACCCAGGTGCAGCCTGCCAGACCTTCATTGTACCTTCACGTCAGAGGGCTTCAGTGGCTACCCAGGCTAAGAACTGGAGGAACAGAATGAGGACAAGCTTATCTTTTAAATTTTTTGGACCACACCAACAAATTTCATGCAAATAATTTGACTCTGCAATCCCATGTGCATCTATCAATGGTGGGGCTGGCGTTTGGTTACCATGCCACGCAAATCAGAACAACCAAAGACAGACATTTTTCTCCCTACCAATTCGTCTTCCTTAGGCTGCCAGCCCTTTGGTGAAGCAACCAGTTTTTTCTTCTCTCTCTGTATATGTCCTACCAAACATTATAAAACCCTCTACATAAAATATGTTTAACGTATTGGCAATAATCACCATGATAACAACATAGTTTGACCAGCGAAGATGAAGATGCTCGTGCATACATAGAATACACTGCAGAGCTCATTAGGGGGCTGCTTTAGAACACAACTATTATTCTAGAATTTATCCTTGTATAAACAGTTATTCTGTGCAGTAAATTGTGCCCTTGCATAGTTTATTTAAACCTGCTTCCAAAGTAGATTAAGTAATTTATTTAAAAGCAAAATAGGCATTTCTATACAGAAAGTTGAAGTATTACAGCAATATTTGACTACTTTTGGATATAAAATAAATCCTAACCTCTTAATAGTCAGGAAAAAATATTCTATCACTAAAGCACATAACTTTAAGAAAGCTCTGAAGTGTTATAAAAGAAATGTTTATGTAGGATCCACAACTGCAGGGGAAAAAAAATAAAGCTACTTCTTGTAATGAATTATAGACACTACTGAGAGGGATGTAATAGTGCTAGTCCCACTGTGACCATCTCAGGACCTGGTCCAAAGTATTACAAATAGATCAGAATCAGACCGGTCAGGCATTCGGTCTCTGTTAGATAACCTACAGGATTTCATACAAAAGAGTTTGAATCTTGGATTAGGACTTTGGTCACTACAGTAAAAATACTTACAAAAATAGCAGCTAATCTAATTACCAGTGCATAACAAATGAGGTAGGGATAGTTAGAATATCTTTTTAAATAACAGCCATTGTTCAACAGCTACATTTTATTATCCTAACAAGTTTTATTTCACTTATTTCACTTGCTCAACCTCAGACACTCCTTCACGTTTTACAAACATTTAAGTTGTTATGAAAAATTCTGAACTGAAAGACAATGTTCACGTTACGTGGGTGAATAAGAAGAACTAAGAATAATTAAGACAGAAAGAATAATACATAAGCTAGAAGAGCGCTCTATGAGTAAGCCCTACAATTTATTGATTCCATCTTGATTTTATTTCTTGTTTTCATAATAAACACCTAAATCACATGTAAAAAATATATATTCTTCACACTGCATTTGAGTACAAAGGGATCTACTTTTGGTGTGTTCTGCTCAGAATGACACACAGAACATGTATGATTATGTGGAGATTGCTGCATGAATAAGAGTGAGGTGAAAATGTGGTGACACGACACCAAGTAACCCTTTCAGGTCTGAGAATTTATATATTTTACTACATGATTATCTGTAACTTAGCTGCTGCTGTTTTCATTTATCCACACAATGACTTAAACCTCAAACAACAAAGCAGCAAACACCCAGATCACCACTACTAAACCTTTGGTTTCAGTCATACCCCATAATCATAAATTTGCCAGATTATCTGTGTTAAATGTGTATCAGTGCATTAAACATCACTAGTCTTGTCAGTTCTTGACCTGGTTGCCCCTCAACTGTTTTGCTGCCTTGCTGCTCAACTGTTACTGTGAATGGCAAATGAAAGCATGCAGCTCACTTTTATTTGCATGCAGTCCCCTGTTTATTCATGTCCCTATCACAGCGTGAAGTTGCACAGGAATATTTTCAGGGGTTTTGCCATTACACTGTGTATTTCTATAGAAGGAACACGCTGGCAAGAGCAATATAGCAATATGTTTTGGGTAAGGGTTTTGTCATAAGTTTTTAGGGACTTTTCAATTAATCTTTTTATATCTAATTCTTGCTAGCTTTGTACTTTGGGGGACACTTCTCAGGGAATTCTTCTATTGTCTTTTTTCTCAAGACTTCCAGCTTCTCATGATATAATGGATCACCTTCTGCACTGAACATGCCCATTGGAACACGGTGCGGGCATACACTTGAGCAGATACACTTGTGTGGCACAGTGTGCAATCTCTGACCAGAGGCAGCTAGGTCACAAGCAGACTGGGATTTCTGGACCATGCTTCTCTGCATGATGTGGGCATATGTAGTCTATTAGAAACCTGAACGACCTAATTCACTTAATGTTATCTGCAAATACCGCCCCCTTTTTCTCATTTCTCTTTCTAGATAATGTTCAACTTTTTTAAACTCTGTGGATGTCCACATAGGCACTTGGGGAGCTCTGTTAAAATGTTCCATTTATCCTTATGATGTTTTTCTCTTAGGCACAGAGAGACTGGTAATGCCTTGCCCTCTGACAACACTTGCTTACTTGTGATACACTGAAGCTAGCTAGAGAGTTTTTTGATGGCTCAAATACAGTCTATTGATTAATTCTCGTCCACTCTATCAAAATTCTAATGGAGTGACAATCTCTCTCTGCATTTTTCATGGTCAGATGCCAACAACTTTACTCCTAAAACCCTCGAGTTACAATTCTATGTCCTATGCAAAGTCTTCTCACTGGTCTCTAGTTTACAAGACTGATAAACACAACTTCTGACTTTCTTGGGTTACTAGCTTTTGTTAGAAACTGAAAGAAAAATGTAGTCCCCTGACTTCATCCTGTCAGTTTCAGTCTGTTTTTAACACCAACCTCTTCCATGACTCAGTCTTGAATATTTATCTGAACAAGTTACCTGCGATGGGTGGCTTCCTAAATATGTGAAGAAACAGTTTAGAATCTCTGTGATGCCCTTATCCTCACTAACTGCGGCTCAAGAGACCTAAAACACCTCCTAGCTTACAACACTTGGCGTCTTTAACATTATCAATATTTATTTGCATGCCTTTGGCTATTTGCTTTAGGAAGTCCCTCTAATGACCACTAATTACCACGCTAAAATTTACCTGCTAGAATTTATGCTTTTCTGATCCTGCTGCTTAAAATTCACTCTTCTTTTAAGAGACTTTCTTAGCTGAAATAGTTTTCATATTCTGCAATACTTTTTCTTCTTTGCCACTGACTTTTTGATGGCCATGTTCATACATGCTGCAACTTCTAATACAATATTTTTGCTGAACATCAAGGTCCCATTTCATACATTTTATTAGCTTCTACAGAAACTACTCTACTGACAAACCAATTTTGATATTATCTTCTTTGTTAAGAAGTTGAATTTAATTTTATTACAATTGTAATCACCCAGTGGCTCAGCCACAGTTCCTTCCTGAACCAACTTCCCCTAATGCTTTCCTCTTGTCTCACTCATCGAATTAATTACTTATTGCTACAGCTATTGTGTCCATTTTCTTTTCTGTGCTCCTGTTATTTGCTATACAATTATAATTTAAACTTGGACTAATGAAAATACTAAAGAAAGGAGAATAAAAGTGAGAGCACTCTTGTTTTGCAGCAGTTTAATCTTTTGAAGTTCAAAACTAAAAATGCAAAATGAAATACAGATTCTCGGGTCTGGATTACAGAATCCCACTGATTTACATTTGTATTGGTTACTTCTGACATTTGTCCTCCAATTTTAACTCCAATATGCCCTTACAGCAGAAAAGTGTAAAATGTAGACTGATGTCTATATGTAGGCACATTGTTCAGCAACACTACTTACAAAATGACTACTTGCAAAATATAAAATATCTAAAATACTAATAAAATAATCTATTGCTATTTGAAATAGAATTCCCAGGCCTAGAATAACAGAACAGCACTGTCATTGTGGTGTTACAGAATCACAGAACATTTAGGGATTGGAAGGGACCTCGAAAGATCATTTGGTTCAACCCTCTCGCCACAGCAGGATCATCTAGATCCAGTTGCATAGGAACACAGCCAGGTGGGTTTTAAACATCTCCAGAGAAGGAGATCCACAACTCCCCTGGGCAGCCCATTCCAGTGCTCTGTCACCCTCACTGTGAAGAAGTTCCTTCTCATATTTATCTGGAACCTCCTATGTTCCAGCTTACACACATTGCTCCTTGTCGTGTCATTGGATGCCACTGAGCAGAGCATAGTCCTGTCTTCCTGACATCCACCCTTTCCATTACAAACATTAATGAGGTCACCTTTTAGTCTCCTTTTTTCCAAGCTCAAGAGACCCAGATCCCTCAGCCCTTCCTCATAAGGGAGATGTTCCGCTCCCTTCATCACCTTTGTGGGTCTGCGCTGGACTCTGTCCAGCAGCTCTGTGTCCTTCTGGAACTGAGGGGTCCAGAACTGGAGACAGTATTCCAGATGTGGTCTCACTAGGGTAGAGTTGAGGGGGTGGAGAACCTCTCTCAATCTACAAATTTATAATCACTATTTATAATCACTGTTGTGATGCACAAACCGCATCATAACTGTCTTGTGATTAGAACATCAGTGCTACAGAACTGGTATTTTTTTAACTGAAGTGATACAGATGCACTTAGCACAGCTAAATTACAGCTTACTACTAAACAATATTTCTTGCAGATAAATAATGAAAGATCAGTTAGGGAAAGACAGTGCTGAGTTGCTAGGTCACAGGTAAGTGAAATTTAACAACTGGTCTTTAGAGTAGGACTAGATGACTGGCATTTTAGCCTACACAAATAAGCTGATTGTCTCAGGACAGGATTTTCAGGAATGGCTTTCACACATCAGAATTGGTTTCTACATTTAGAAGCTCCCAGTATAGCAAACCTAACAAGTTAAGTGGTAAAAAACCTCTCTGGAGGACTGAAATACCCGGACAGTTAATTAAGAAGGGGGAACTGAGCTGTCTGTGTTGAGAATGATATCTATCAAACGTCTTCACATGCCAGGACTGCCAGGGCAGCACCTTTCAGAACAAGCAAATTTTTCATTAAAATAAATAAATTAATACCATTCAGTGATCATCTTCTTTTTCTTAACCCCTGATCTGCCTATAATAAGACTTTTGTTTCTTCAGAAAGGGGCAGCATTGCAGTATTGATGTCTTTGGCTTAACTGGATGAGATAAACATCATAAACTTGAAGGAGATTACAGTCTCTAATAAAACACAGAAGAGTGCTAAATAGAATAAAGAGATGTAGTAGATGAAAGCATTGCTCGAGGCATCTGCTTAGACTTAGACTCCAAAAGGAATCATTAAGGTCTTTTTTGAGATCTATCACACTCTTTCATGCCACTCAACCACAGTCAAAAGGTGATTAAAGAAAGAGGCAAGATTTTGGACAAGGACAGAAAGCATGAAGTAGCACTGACAAAAATCATTACTATTACGATTAGACCAAAGGCAAAGGGTTTTGTCTTCTTCCTTCCAAACCCTTAATGTTAAATTTTATATAAAGAGTTGCTTCAAAATAATACATGCACTCTTTATTCACAAGGTAGCGGTCCACCATAAAACAAAGCCCCTAGGGCAGTCCTCCTGAGTTAATCTTAGTCTTTAAAAGTGTTAGCCTGGCAGTATCAACATTTAAACCATCTATCCAAGAAAATTTTGACAGTAATCCAGCATCAGAAAACAAAATTGAGCAACTCCCCCACTATTATCAGCTGATACTTCTCTTGTGGACAATCATGTCACACTAAAAACAATCAAGGTTGTGTCTTATTTGAAAAGCACCTGGACAATGCCTTCTTCAGTGGTGTCTGAATCCAAGAGAAGCTATTTTTCTCCACTACTCCTAAAACTGTGTCTCTGTTATTCCTACTCTGAATAGCAGAAAGAGCTGATTCTCATTCCCGCAAAGGGAACGTTTTCATGTTGAATAGCTTTTTGAATAGTACTTACTCAAATATGGTGGTTTGTAAGGCGCTCGTGTATTAGACAGCAGTCCATCCAACTCCTTCCTCTCCAGAGTGTTGTGAAGGGCCTTCTCTTTGCCAAAGGTGGAGAAGGACCTTTCCGCCCCCGGCTGGGCTTCTGGTGTTTCAAACACTTCAGTGTCTGGAACGGAGTCCATGCCAGGTACGTGCAGATTGCTGCGGTAATCTGCAGCTTGGCGTCCATCAGATGGAACAAAGGAAGGCATCCAGCACCGATCTGAGTGGCCCAGTGCTTTACATTCCTCTGTGCAATTGGAGAAGAGATCCATGCCTACAAGCATGAAAGAAAAAGAAACTGCAGATATAAGCTTCAGCATCACGAATAGCTGATGAGAGATAAGAAAGATTATGCCAAGAAGAGAGAAGTGGAAACAGAAAAGTCGTAAGAACTTTTTCCACTACTTTTATCTCCTCAACAACAAAAAAAATGTGATTGTCCAGTCTTGTGAAGTCAAAGACACCAGTTATTAAGCACAGCTAACTGCCAGAATGTCTCACACACACACACATCTCTCACAGAAAGGACGTTGGTGGTTCATTCTCACAAAATCACTTGCACATCTCAACTGTTTAGAACCCATTCAAATAAGGTCCTGTTCCACTTGCAGGTTGATTTCTGTGGTTCACCAGTTGAAAATAGTCGTTTAAGAACATGAAGGAACTGTTTCTACACAAATGTGTCTCTGCCCAAAGAAAGGAAATGTCTTGATTGAGAAGGAATCACAGATTTCACTCATTAAAATGAAATATGAATGAGTCTCAGAAAGGAACAGGCTGTGCATACAGATAGAGGCTGTTGATATTAAAAGCAGACCTTACAGATTAGGAATCCAGCTTCCAAGTGATCAGGATGGCTTAATCAATTGCTACACCGTTCTTTCAGACGTACTTCTCGGTGCTACCGCAGCAGCCCTAACTACCATCAAGTCTGCCAAGTAATGAGACAGAAACCTATAATAAATTACTCTAATTAGAGGTACAAAGGTAGCTGCACTCTGATGCGACAAGGCTGTGGATGCTATTGACAAAATTGCTAATGCTTCCCCTATATAAGCAAACACTTATCCCTGTCAACACGGAACTGTTTGCTTACAAATCCTTTAATGCTATTAAGATTGCGAATGACAAGCTATGCTCCTATTGACTACCTTCAGAGCGCCCTTCCAAAAGATTTCCTGACTCTGAGTCACTACGTTGCTGGATTATACTTGCTTTGAGAGTGGGAAATCACAGGCATAAAATGAAGTAAGTGCCAGCGTCTCCACGTTGGTATTCGGCAGAACGGTAAACAAATACCCTTCCCTTGTATTTGTGAAGAGAAGTGAGTGTCTTAGAACAAGTGCATGTCACAACTGAACCAAGTCTGTTATAAACTTCGCATTTACAAGAGTTTCATTAGAATTACAAAAAAACTGCACTCCTTGGGAGAGAAACAGGAAACAACCAGCTGCGGTGAGATTCGTGGAATGTCGCTCATTCACCTGCCAGCACTTTACAGAACTGGATGAGCTCGATCTCCTAAGTAAGGATTAGTATGAAGAATTCCGCCACTGTCTTGAACCATATTTTGGATTATGTTAGCAATATTTAGCTCACACTACAAAAAGCAAGCTCTTCAACGAGCAAGAATCTGAGTTGTCAACAGGTGCCTGAGTGCTCAAGGCAGTCAGTTGGGAAAAAAATTTACGGAAAAAGAGCCTTTAATCTAAAATTTATCTCCCTCCCTAATGACTTCTTAATTTTATATTAAGGAATAGACACTGCTAGGTCCAGTTTTGATTAGAACCTTGCATTGATAATTGGCATACAGAAGCCTGAAAACAATACTGATCAGTGAGCTGTTGAAGAAAGCAAACGTGAACTGCAGATATGATTAAGGCATGAGATGATGAAGCAAGGCACACAAATAATTCTGAATTCTGTACTGGTAGTAGCTATGAAAGAATGAAAAGGAAGATTTAGATACAGGCTTCTCAAAAAGAAATTAATGTATAAAGAAGGTCTATAAAACTCTCTGTGGGTCTCTTACGTATTGAAGTGTCTGCACAAAAACATCTCTTATGCAAGACAAGACACATTTGATGAATCTCACTGTTTGACATTCAGAAAATTCAAATAACAACACAAAATGGTTATTTCAATTTTCAGACTTCCTAGCCAAGTCAGATGTAAACTGCCAACAACCTGACTTTTAGCAGGAAAATTATTACAGGTACATTTTGCTAACAGTGTACCAGTTTCAGTCAGCACTTCCTGAAAGACAGCAGGAGGAAGAAAGGCTTACAAGTAAATATTGTACTCTTTAGTTGGGCAGATATAACGATTCTGCTTTCAAGACATACACTCAAAGATCAACCCTTTCTTTTTTTTCCTTCATGGATTTTATTTCCCTTGGAAAATTTTACCCTCCATTTTACTATTCTGTTTTCACATCAGCTGCTAAACTGCAAAATGTCTCTATCCAAATATTATTTTTCTGGTTCCCTTTTGAATTACCACTTGTCTGCTGCACTGCACTGAACAGTATTATATAACAGCACATTATAAAAGAGACGTTATGGCCCCTATAAATCACGACTCTGAAAAAACAAAGTCATGAATGTAGGGGATATAACATGTAAGTTTCTGTGACAAACTTCTCCCATCTCAACGGTGAGAACTTGTAAAAGAAAAGATAATTTTATATACACATATATCTGGTTTTTAATATACACTGTGGGCACTCACAGCTAGAATGTGAGTGCTTCTTGAGGAAATGTAAAATGTTCAGGGAGCCCTGCGATGGGTCTTGCTGCTGCTTCAATCAGTCACAAGAGCAGCATTTCCTACAAACATAATGGGTGCAGAACCAAGCCTTCGATTCAGTGTTTTGGCAGAAAATGAGTTCAAATTAGATGCCTGGATTTTATATCCCCAGACACCTACGTATGTTTACACTGACTATGATATGAACGCTGGTTCTTCTTCCTCCACCTTTTTCCTGTGGGTCATAGTATAGATTATCTAACTGAAAAGCATTGAAAATGGATGTATCACAGTAAATTAATCAAGACATTCAGCACAGGACTCCTTCATACACCAAGAATTATGTTCCTCAATTATAATAAAGAGAGATGTTCAGCAGTGTAACACTTCCATCTCATCTCCCTCATAAATCTGGTTATATACATGAACCTTCAGAACTAAACTATCCATCATAATTGCAAATCCACGCTGAAGAAAAAGGCTTTATATTTCTCATTTAGTTATCATATTAGAACTTGCATGCAGATAAACAGATTTTAAAGGTGCCTCTGAATTATGAATTTCTAATGTGCTTTGTGGATACAAATAGATAGTATTAGGGCACTGAAGTGGTGAAAAAATTGTGAGCATTGCACTGTTCCAGATACAGCAGACATAGAAAAGTTTGCGGCAAAGGTCATTTCTATTTGTTCAACTCTTGTTACTAGATAGGCCAGTGGGCAATGGGAGCTCTTACATAACCTTCGTTTGGCAGATTTTGAAGGAGAACAAGCCCCTGCTGCTCCCTCAAAGGAAACAAAAAGCTAAGAAAAGGGTTAATGTTGAAGGTTACTGTCTGTACCAGAGATGCCTAGAGAAAAGGAGACTGAGGGGAAAACTTCTCACTCTCTACAACTACCTAAAGGAGGTTGGAGCAAGGAGCAGGACAGTCTCTTCTCCCTGGTGGCAAGTAATAGGACCAGAGGAAATGTTTGCAAGCTGCACCAGGGAAGAATTAGGCTGGATTTCAGGAAGAATTTCTTCACCAAAAGAGTTACCAAATATTGGAATAGGCTGCCCAGACAGTGGCAGAGTCACCATCCCTGGAGATGTTTAAACAACGTGTGGACCTGGCGCCTAGGGCATCGTTTAGGGGTGACCTGGCAGTGCTGGGTCAAAGGCTGGAATAGACGATCTCAAAGGTCTCTTCCAATCAAAGATATTCTGTGGTTCTGTGCATTTCTTGAGCTCAGTTGCTTTGAGTCAGATTCTCGGTAGGGTTGCATTTCTGGGTAATATTTGTAATTTGATTCCTTTTCATATTTCAAAAGGAGAAAACAAAAAATGTCAATGTCCCACGAATGCCAAACGGTTTGAGAGACAGTTTTGACCAAAGCAAAACTCAAGCCTAAATAACACATTCTTTCTTAATTTAGTTAGGGGACAAGAGCCATACACCAAGTCTTTAGAGCAATGAGTGCACATCTGTATTACTGAGTGAACGATATAATAAAAATCGAAAATACAGCTTAAATGTTGACGAAGTATTTTTGCAGTATTGTTATTGAGAGGGGTTTTTCCCCCATCACGTGTCATTTTTTCACAACTCTGCCTTTCACTTGGAATTACACGGCAGTTTTGATTTCTTCTCTTAGAAAAACCCAAGTAGTTAGATGTCAGATAGGAGTGACACATGGACCGAGGCCTGCTTTTCAGAGCTCTGTTGTCTTGCTCCTCAAGGTTATCCTTGAGCAAGTTACTCATTTCCCTAAGATTCGCATTTTGTGTTTATAAATAAGGGTCATAATGCCAACCTCCTTTGGAGAAGACTTTTATCTACTGAAGAATTTGACTTCATGAAATGGAGTTATTATCATTGTTTTTTGCTAAGCATTCGCCACGCTGCCTTGGATAAAACTGACTTCATCTGCATGAGAACATGAATAGAGACGCAAAGTATCTTCAATATTCAGCTCTTCCAAATCTCAACTTCAAAGCCCTATCTGGACCGTTGAGATGTGAACATTATTAAGTGGGAACATTATTAAGTGTGCAGCCCAAAGAAAGAAGGGAAAAAATGAAAACACCCTCAGTTTGAGTCAAAGCACTTTTCTCAGCTATGTTCATATTCACTCTCACTTTATCCAAGATAGACTCTTAGCCCAAGTCTTCTTCAAAACAGGATTTAGCTGTCACTCTGCATAGGCTCAGAAGGAGTACTGGTTTTCTCTATCCCATTATCACTGAAATTCTTCTAACTTCTCAAATTCTTCTCCTTATGAACACTGAAATCTCATAGCTCTTCTGCAATAACGCATCCTAACCCCCTTGGGGTCTACCTCATCTGTAATGAACAAGTGTGAGGCAGTATTGCACGCCGTGTCTTTGTGTTACACTCGTATCCCCTTCAAAAAGTCTACTAATGGAAGCCTAATTTTAGATCTCAGCTGGTCACTAGGGCAGAGCAGCTTATCAACTAAAGCTGATGCATCTTATAATATAGAATCACAGAATGTATTAGATTGAGAGGAACCTCTAAAGGTCATCTAGTCTCACCCCCCTATAACAAGCAGAGACATCTCTAGCTAGAACACATTGCTCAGAGCCCCATCAAGCCTGACCTTGAACGTCTCCAGAGACAGGACCTCCACCACCTCTCTAGGCAAGCTGTTCCAGGGATCCACCACCCTCAGATTCAAGAACTTTTTCATGATGTCCAGACTCAATCCACACTTTTCCTTTCAGGTATTGGAAGGTGGCTATAAGGTCCCCCCAGATCTTATATACCCATGAGAGATATTTACTTAGTATCGTGTTTTGGTTATTCCTTCCTGAAGTGCTTTTGAGAGATCCTGCAAGTTCAGTGATGAAAGGTTAAACTAAGGTAATATTGTGAAGAGAATGTTCAGCTCGAGAACACTGAGTAGCTAGTGAGCAGCCATATGAAAGAAGCTCATGGCATGAGTCCAAATCTTGCAGGACAGGTGTCTAATCACACCATTTAAACATACGCACATGCTGAGTATTAATTGGCACCCAAGTCAGCAGTTTCACAAGAGAGGCCAAGAATTTAATCAACCATGGGAAATAAACTAACCTCATGCTTAGAAATTACTCCTACAGAGCATGATTGAAATACAGTGTGTTAATAATAGGTAGTAGTGTTGTACTAGTTGCATTCGCTTTACAACAAACAGCAGCTCTTGTCTCAACAACTTTCAGACAAAGAGCACAGTAATTAAAACATGCACTTGGGGTTTGAGAAACGCCTCCTCTGTCTGATAAAGACCTTCTTGCACTTCTTCACCTTTATTTCCCTAAAAGCTCAGATCACTATCGCAGTCGAAATTACTACTCAATCCATGAAAACTAGGCTCTTGAGTATCCCACCACTACTTGGCAATCCCTGCTAACTGAAAATGACAGTACCCTGGTACTGCATGCATGTGAAGGTAGATAAGGCAGCATCCACGTGGTACTATAATGAGAATGGTACGAATCCTTTACATACATTCTGGCACATTTGAACCCGTGATTAAATCACTATTAAGAAAATATATTTTGTGCAAAGGTTAACTAGAATCTTATTTTTAAATGTAGTAAAAAATATTACCATAACAGAACAGCTCAGTGCAGAGTTTTCACTAAAAATTATGTGGTAAAAATGTACATGACAGATTTTCATCCTGCACGTTTCCTTCAATTAAAAATTTGCCATGACTTTTGGCAGTAAGCTTGGCTAGAAGTGTACTACTACACAATAGCTACTTGTACTCGCTGAACTATTCACTGGTGACAGTAGCAGAAGCCATGTACACAACAGTGAAGAGATGTTTTGTGAGCAGAACATGCTGCTGACTAAAACTGGTAGGGAGAGAGTTTTGCTTGTCCATGTGAATTATCTTCTAAGTATTTTTGGATGCAAATGCAGCACTTTTGCAAAACAAACATGATGCTGCACATTTTCAAGCTGTTACCTGATACCAAACATCTCAAACTTCTGCCACGTTATCAGACAGTGTGTTTTCCTTCAGGAATTTAGAAAGAATTTATCAGAGAGCACCAGAATGATTGAAACTGAAAAGGAACTTCCTCAGATATTTCCTCTAGCTATTCAAGATCAAACAAAATTTATATTCCTTTTTTTTCCCCCCCTCACACAATTAATCATCAAAAGGTAACAGCAAGATGGAAGTCCTTATGTTTAAATGTATTGTCATTGCTGAGGTCACGGGACATGATCTCTGCATCATGACAGCGGGATACAGCCCAAAACATACAGGAACACTCTATTATATGTATGTAGAAGATTGAAGCTGTTTCTACAGACATTCATGTTTAAAAATTTGTTTGGATCTAACATTTAAAACACTCTGTGTGCAAGGTTCTCTCAAATCACAGCACCAATATGTTAAATTGGAAGTTCTGTGCATTTGAGGTTTCAGTTCAAACTGTTAATTGCGAGTAGATCAAATCTCACTGCTACATTCTTCCCTTCATATGGAATCACTAGTGAAGACACATAAGTTCATACATTACATCATAATTTTCAAAGTATAGATTGTTTACCGCTGGTTTGATAAAATAGAAATCACAGAAATAAAGAATTTAGCCAGCTAAGGACTAATGCCAAGCCTGACAGTAGCCCCAGTGTTCCTGTCTGAGACAGACCACTTCTAAAATGGAGAGAAAGAATAAAGAGCAGAGGCACAACAATAACAGCACTGAATGAATCTAAAAGAAAATAGCTTTCAGTTGATGTGCAACTATACGATTATATTCCCACCATCAGTCAAATCCATCCCTATCTGCAGATGTTTATTCTTTTCTCTCCTGTTTGGTTATTATGGTTCATTATGTTGAGGGACTAAGCTGATTGAAATGTTCATTGAGATGACTGCTGCAGTAAAATGCGTAAAAGGGAAAAAAAAAGGAATGCAGGGAGGGCAGGAGGAGAGGGAGCTTTTTATAACTCAGTAGCACTGACTGCTGCATCAGAAACAGTGCAAAAGAAAGGCGGGGAGAAGGCTAAACACAGGTCTTTTTAAAACAACAATAAATCATACGCCATATATAGGCCAAAAATGAAAGAGGCTCTGTGTTCAGATGTAAACTTCTGGCAAGACCTGGTTTGTTGTCAGGTTCCCAGACACAAAATAGACACTCTGTTCACTTAGCATGAAGCCCTGCAAGAAGCAGGGAGCTCCGGAGACTCTTGGCTCTTCTCAAGTCTCATTAGGTCTGCATATTAATGACTCGAAGCAATATAAAGGGGCCCTGTAGCAGCCTCCTCTTCCCCTGGTGCCTGGGTTTCCCATCGTTAAGGGCACAGTGACTACAGCAGCAAGAAAATAAGATGAGGTTAACAGAGCACACGAGTGAGGCAGCACTGCTGAGAAAGTACTGAGTCCCCTGCCCTGGTACCTTCTAAGATATGGGTCAGAGGGAAAAATGGATGAGAGGAGAGACTCCAGCAGTGTTTTGTATGACACACTTGTAGCAAATCCTTATACACAGTAGATCACGGAGAAACAAGGGGAAAGAAATCACTGTATTGAGTGAAGACATGCCAGAGCTCTGGACACTGGGGTGGAGAAGAAAGCACAAGCTAAATCGCACTGCGAGGGTGAGAATGAATTCTAATGCAGAGGCTCTGAACAAGTGTCCCTTTCACAAGAAACCTGACAGTATGAGAGCAAAGACAACAAGCCACACACACAGAGAAGTATCTCTGCAATGTATATATTTTCTGGGTGATTCAAATCATGATCTTTGGACACATGTCTTTCCTTTGTCAGGGCTGAAAGAAATGTGCTGAAAAATACCTCAGCCTTACTAACATGGAGATCACTTATGCTATAGGGTACCTCAATTTGAATTGAAAAGCAAGCTCAGAAAAATGCTGAGATATTACACATTCAGAGCACCCATAGTGTCTCCACTGATCCCCAGCAGAAATCCTCACAGTGTCGCTGTCATTCAGCCACTGGGTTCATTCTTTCCCTTGGGAACTCCCCCTGCACTTCGCACTGCCATGCCAGCTGAAGTGCCTGCTAAACAAAATTGCCTGCTGCTCTGAAATTCTGCAAGTGCTTCCCTTGGAAAGGAAAAAAAAAAAGAAAAAGCACTACAAAATGTACTAGTGACTTTGGTTTAACATGCAGGAAGTTCTGCTACAGAAACGATGCAGAGTAACATACCAATCTCCCCACAATAAAACACCCAAATGAGTAAAATTAACTCTCCCCCATGAGTGAAAGGGTTTTTAAATTGTCTCCTTGCCCAGGTAACTAACTGTAGTAGCCAGCTGACTTAAAGCCAGCCTCCCACACACCGTGCTCACGTTATTTATGCCACTCTTGTATCATATTCCTGTAAGTAACTGTTCTTTCTAGTCTGCCTACTTAAAGATCTGCTATTTCCATTCTCTTATCAGACTTACCAGAGGATTGACCTCGATTAGTGGCATCATGATCACTGTCTCCTTGCTCACTGTCTCCATGACCACTGTCCTTAGAGCTTACTATGTCTGCTTCCTGGAATGCAGAACTAGACACAGAAACATCTTTACATTAGAATTAACATGAAAGAGGAACTCATAAAACATTCTTCTGCCATCGCATGGCCAAACACGGTGCTGCATTCCCCCATTCACTCCTGCCTGCTGCACTGCTGCTGCAGAGGTGCTCTGGCCCCCATAAACAACACTGGCATGGTCAGCCCTTGGCAGGACACTCAGCGTTATTGCTCCCTCCGCCCAGCTTTCGTGTAACCAGTATAAATAACGCGGTAGCATTTACTTCAGCTGTAAAGCTAGATTGGAACTCAGCGAGAGCCGTGTTTTCTGGAAGACGCGTTCATAAATGTTTAAAGCACATTTTAGACTAATACAAAACGAGGTATTTTTTTCACTTTTCCGTTGGTTTAGAAGCCAGTTCAGAAAAGTCGTAACTCAAACTCATGTAGTTGATGGTGTTTTATTTAATACATGTACATCCATTCCATTTCCCACTGCTTTACTACTATTTTACACCTGTAGTAAGCACACTTCTGTACCCATTCAGACTTGCAAAAGCATGCGGTGGGGAAGCAAGGTGAAGGAGCTCATACCTGTTTACCCGTCGGGGTCTGTCAACTAGATAACTGAGCTCCGCACGCTGATGTTTGGTCTAGGAAAAAGAAAAACATTGAGAAATACTTTAACTCTTGATATTTCGGTAACCAGCGTCAGAAAATAAACCAGAACATCTCACCATATTTGCTATAAATGGGAATGTTTAGCTGCAAGCAGGCCTGCACAATCTGCTGCTAGGATGGAAGGGGGAAAAAAACCCCACAGCTCTTATTCGCACAGATGGGAAGGCAGGAGGGATTTCTTTGCTGAGTTTTTGGCTATGAGATTCTGACACATCTCCTCACAGTGCATTCTGAGCCTCACAAGGACTCTCACAAAACCCAACACAACTATTTCTAGAGTTTTGTACTACTTAGCTTGGAAAAACTCCTTATTGTCATGTAATTTTCAGCCTGTTTTTAATTCCAGTGTACAAAAATAGAGACAGCACAGTAACTGCACCCTAAGGAAGAAAATACACTGAGACAGCCTCAAGTCCTTAAAAAGGCAACAGAAGACAGAGGTCTATCTTGAGGAAAGTTTGGTCTTACAAATCGATACTAGAAATTTTACTGCCAAATTTAACACTTCAAAAACACCACTCCTCGTCAGACCAGAGAGGATTTTGGTTTCAGTACTTGTGTGAAGAGAAAGTGTGCTGTTTTCATCAGTGCATAGGCAGAGGGGTACTGAGAGCACGTGTGAGCAGAATCAGGGGAGCCTCATGGCGTAGGCTTTGATACATCTCTACCCACTAGCTAACTCAATACAGGCAACATGTAGCAGGGGGGAATCCCTACCTCTCTGCATACAATTGCACAGAAACTCTTTTTATGATGCTTTTCCTTTACGAACCCAGCTTTGGGTTATAAAGAATAGCTGTTCAGAAGTCAATTAATAAAGCCTAATTCACAAATTAATTAAAGCTCATGCTAACTGTAGAGACTGTCAGAGTCCCAGAGGGGGTTCCCCCACAGCCTTAACTTGCACTCAGAAAGGTTTCAGGAAGGAAAAAAGACACTAGTTTTAAAACGTTGCTTTAGAAGACCCTGTGCTTACACCTCACTGTCATTTCATTACTATGAAAACCTGTTAACACCCCCCCTTCCTTCCTTCTTCCCAACCCAAAGGCCATTCGGGGAGGCTCACGGGGGGGTCTCTGCGCCACGATGCTGCCCGGTCAGGGCCAGTTCTGTTCACAGGCTGGGGAGGCGGGGCACAAGGGGAACTTTTCACGCTTGGCTGCAGCAGTTTGGGAGCCCAGGGGAGCGGAAGGCCGGGCGGGAAGAGGCAGTTAGGCCGCCCCTCACTCTCCTCTTCCCTCAGCTGCCTAAGCCTCCCAAATATTAAGAGTTCAAGCAGGAGGGAGGCGACGGACAGCGGAATTAAAGGAAAAATAAGGGCGAAAGGGTCAGCGAAGTGATTTTCCCGGGAACCGCGGGGCGGGAGCTTCGGGAGACGCCACTAAAGGGACGTGGGGTGTGGAGACATCTCGCAGTGCAGTGGCGGGCCGCGATCGGTCCTCCACGGCCCTCGGCGGGGCAGGGGCGGGAGGGGGGCGTCGGCGGGCCCCGGGCCTTACCTCGCTGGACAAGATGCTGCCGTTGGAGATGATGTCGGGCTGCTGGTCAGCGTAGCCGGTGACGATGGCCCCGCAGGGGTTGTGCTCGGCGTCGGTGCTGCGGGAGGGGCTGCAGGGCTTGAGGAACATCAGGTCGGTCTTGGCGGACTCGGGGGTTAGGCAGACCTGATAGCAGTAGTTCTGGTTGTGGTGGTGGGAGCCGAAGCTGCCCGACTCTTCCACCGGCACCTGCGCCGGGTTGCTGGGCACGTTGGAGCTCTGCACCAGCATGATGTCCGACTTGCTGAGCTTCTTTTTGCGGGCCCGCGCCTGCCGGCTACAGCACGGACAGCAGCAGCAGCAGCCCAGGCAGCAGTCGCTGGCCAGGCACGTGTAGATGTTGAGTTTCTTCTCCTTCTGGCAGCGCACGGCCAGGACGATCATGGCCAACAGGAAGATGAAGGAGACGGAGCCCAGCGCGATTATGAGGATGAGCGTGAGATCGAGAGACGTGTCTCCCCCGGCGCGGCTGGGCCGGTGCTCGCCGGACCCTCCGCCGCCTCCGCCGCCCCCCGCGCCCGCCCCCGCGCCCAGGCCACC